>VZQC01007658.1:122791-143160 GCA_009823505.1 Rhizomys pruinosus
CAGATCAAAGAATCCAGTGATAAAGACCTTATAAAGGTTCTGAGTAGGAAACATATTCAAATTAGGAAGGAGAGAGAGAGAGAGAGAGAGAGAGAGAGAGAGAGAATAGAAACGAGGAGGATGAGCTGGCACCATGGCCTATCCCATAACAAATGTTCAAGGAATATTTGATGAATGGTGCATAAGGCCAGGGGCAGCACCCCACCCTCTCCCAGTGACACCCCTCAACCTCCAACTGAATTTCTGCTCCAAAATCAGAAACACGATTCTGTGCTACGCAGTTTTCCCTTTTAGCTAACAGAGTATGTAATGTTCCGAAGTCATTTTTGAATTTCCTGTAAGGCACACACCACCCTTTCTCACCACAGAAAGGCCTGCTTTCAGGGGTCAGATGGCACTCACCAAAGACACTGGGAAAATTCCCAGCTAATTGCTGTTGTTCAAACCCTCTTCCATTGCTATCTCCAGGGATAGGAGCCTGGGGTCCACAGGGACCATTACATAGCTGAGTCTGTCAAGGCTTTGGTTTATGAGTGCTGTTGAGATCATCCTCCCGAAGGGTGGGGTGCAGGCAGACCCTGGGTGTGAAGGTTTGTAGGGGGAAAACCCAGGAAGTGGTCAAATGACTCAGTGGTAGTACTTTGTTGAGTCAGGCTTGACAGTGTTTCAATGTGTAATGGCAGAGATCAAATTTCCAAAGAGATGTTTGCCCTGTCTGTTGTCTTTTGGGTGATCCTGGGGTCTCAAAACCTCTTCCCTCTTGTTTCTATCTGACTGTGTAATTTGCGCGTTCAAAGTGACTGTTCCAGCACAGCCAGGGTATCTAAAGAAGTGAGCTGAGTGACCCTGGGATACACTCCTCATCTGTAAAACTACAATGAGCCCCAGGAGCATTTCCTGAGCACCTGTCGTATGTCAGGAATCCTGCTTATTGATTTAGATGGCGCCATCTGCAGCGGGAATTCTCCTGAAGATGTTTACATTTACTGCCACACACCCTCTGAATGCTTGTCACTGAGACAGAACACCTGTCCAGAAAAGCAGCTTGGAACAATGACACATTTTGGCCGACAGTTTGAGAGGATAGAGTGTGGGAAATATGGTGGACTCTGTGGCTGAAGGACAGCATATGGTTGGGTGGGAAAGACAGGAAGGGATTCATGGCCGAGGGAAGAGCATGTGGCTCACACTCCTCACATCCCCAGAGCCCAGGCTGCAGGGACCAGACAGGAAGTGGGGTTGGGCTGTAAACCTCAAGGCCTGACCCACCGGCAGGCCACTTCCTCCAGCTAAGCCTCATGTCCCAAAGGTCCCACGACCTCCCAAAACAGTACCCACCAGCTGGGGACCAGGTGTTCAAAGCCATGAGCCCATGGGGCGTTTACATCCAGACCATAAAAGACTTTTTTTTTATTTTTATTTTTTTTGAGACAGGGTTTGCCTGTAGTCCAGGCTAGCCTGGAACTCATTCTGTAGGCCAGGATGGCCTTGACCTCACAGAGATCCGCCTACCTCTGCCTCCCAAGTGGCTAGGATTAAAGGCGTGCACCACCACACCGAGCTTAAAGACAGTTCTTAGCCACCATATGGGTGCTGGGAGTCAAACCTGGCTCCTCTGCAAGAACGGTTGGTGCTCTTAACTGCTGAGCCATCTCTCCAGCCCCATAAAAGACTTCGTAAGCCATAGTCTACACTCTAAGAAGCATAAAATGTCTTAATCTTGTCCCTTGAGCAGAGTGAGTTTCAGTGTAAGTTGCTGAATTGGTTACTTTTCTGTCGCTGTGATGAAACACTATGAGCGAGCAACTTATAGAAGGAAGGTTTTATTGGGGGTTCAGTTCCAGAAGGCTACGAGTCCATCAGGGCAGGGAGGTGTGGCAGGAGGGGGCCCCTCCTAAGCAGGCACAAGAAGCAGAGAGGCAGACTGGCAGTGGAACGAGGCCGTATAAGCTCAAAGCCCACCCCCAGTAACGTACTTCCTGCAGCAAGGCTACACTTCTACAAGGTTCCATGACACCCCCCCCCCAAATAGCACCCACATATGAGGACCGAGTGTCCAAATGCTTGGAGCCTATTGGGACATTTTCAAACAAACCACCACAGTCATAGAAAGAAAAGACAAAGCAGAGAAAACAGGTGCTTGTTCACAGAGTGTATTAAGTGTCCCACAGAAGTGAACGGACTGTAAAGTAGGAATTAGTAGAGGAAAGGAAGCTTCCAAAACACATTTGCACTACAGCTTCTCATTCAGACTACACTGTTAGAGTAGAGTGAGTTTCCCTACATCTGTGCTAGTCCTTGGTGTGAATATAGAACTTTTTGTGGTCTTTTTGTACAGTAAATCTGGATGTAATAATGCTTTTTTTAATTCCTACTTTAGTAAAACGTATTACTTTAATGAAGAAATGTAGCCCAGAAATTGTAAGGTTTAAACTCTGTGGGTTCTAGTAATTATCCTTAAAAATACCCAAGGAGCAATTTCTTTAACAGACAAATACCTCCAGGGATGTTGATATCTTGAGAACTTAAAGTTCTTAGTTGACTGAGTAGAAAGTTTGCTGTGGAATTAAATTTGAAAACGTTGTGCTCAATTAGTTGGGAAAGCCCGATGCAATCCCAAGAGTTGTTGCAAAAGAAGGGCAAGAGAGTCACCATCGAAAACGGAGAAGGGACAAGGGAATTCAAGACTGGAGTGATGTGTTTTAGAAGATGAGGAAGGAGAGGGGGAACAATAAATGAAAAGGGAAAGTGTTTGCCCTGTAATCATCCCAAGGGAATGTGACCCTGCCAACACCTTCACTTTTAGCTTAGTAAGGGTCAGAGGCCCCAGAGCAAAGCTTGACTTCTACCTCACCACAAAGCCAGAGCTACCTGATCCGATGGAGAGAGTCCTGCGTGCAGTGGTCCTCAGGGCAGCCGGCTTTCTCTGTTGTGTTTACTCCTGGACTTAACCAAGGAAACTTAGCACAGGCCTGTTGTAAACATCATGACAGAACATTTGTGTTAGACAGCTTTCCACTGCTGTACCTAATACCCAAGAAAGGGAATATTAGAGCTCACAGATCAGGGGATCCCAGGCCACAGTGGCTGGGCTCCATCTCTTTGGATCTGTAATGAGAAAGAACAACATGGTGGGAAAGCTGTGGGAGAGCTCACAAGGCTGTCTACCTGATGGAGACCAGAGCAGAGAGGAGAGAAAGACGGAGGGTGAGGAAAAGTAGAGAGTAAAGAGGGAGAGCGGTGGGGGGAAGAGAGAGGGAGGGAAGGAAAGAAGGAGTAGGGAAAGAGGGAGAGAGGGAGGGAGAGGAGAGGGGACAGAGGAAGGGAGGGAGGGAGGGAGGACAGAGGGAGGGACGGGGGAGGGAGGGGAGGAGAGGGACAGAGGGAGGGAAGATTGAAAGTCTTCCTTTTCTGTAAACCACTAAGTTTTTTATAAAAGCAGAAAAATTTGTATAGACCATCTGAACCCTGAAATTCAAAACATACAGTAGCCTTGAATCTGAGCTGAGATACCCTGTGCAGAGCAACAGCTGTGGGCACAGCAAGGCAGGAAGGCTGGCAGTAGACAAAAGCACTTATTCTGTGTTTAGAGCCAACACTGCAGTGACATCACATGATTCAACACGGCTGTTTCTAGATACATCTAGACTCATCACACATCTGATTTTGAATTCAGTTTTTATTACTGGATGTTCAGAAACTTCTTATTGTTGCCATTTTTTTGTTTTTGTTTTTGCAATCCTCAAATTCAGTCAAATGACCTTAAATGGTTACAGTTTAATAATTGAGCCAGGGCTGGAGGAATGCAGCGGACCCAGCTCAGTTCTCACCACCCACATGGTGGCTCACAACCAGTTTCAGGGTCTAACACCCTCTTCTGGCCACCACGGCCATTGCATACATGGGTGCACTTACATACAGGCAGGCAAGTAAACATAAATAAGTCATACACATACAATAAGCATAAGTCAAAAAATTTAAAGAATTGGTGTCAGGTGTGGTGGCATACATCTTTAATCCCAGCAGTCTGGTAACAGAAGTAGCTGGATCTCTGTGAGATCAAGGCCAGTCTAGTCTATATAGTGGGTTCCAGGCCAGCTGAGGAAAAAATAAATTAAAGAATGGGGCTATAGAGACACCCTGTCTCAGATATATATATATATATATATATATATATATATATATATATAGTGTCTGAGTCCTTGCAGTCTCAGAGATGTCCAATGTCTGATTCCCTGTTCTCTCAGACACATCCACGGTCTCAGTGCCTGTTGTCTCAGACATATCTACTGTATCCATTCCTGTTGTCTCAGACATGTCTACTATCTCATTTCCTGTTGTATTATGCATTTCCAATGTCTCAGTCCCTGTTGCCTCAGTCATGTCCACTGTCTCAGTCCCTGTTGTATCACGCATTTCCAATGTCTCAGTCCCTATTGTCTCAGACATGTCCAAAGTCTCAAGTCGGTTGTCTCAGATATGTATAGTGTCTGAGTCCCTGCAGTCTCAGACATGTCCAATGGCTTATTCCCTAGTGTTTCAGACATATCCACCACAGTCTCAGTGCCTGTTGTCTCAGACATATCTACTGGCTCCCTCCCTTTTGTCTCAGACATGTCCACTGTCTCAGTCACTGTTGTCTCACATATGTCCACTGTCTCAATCCCTGTTGTCTCACATATGTCCACTGTCTCAATCCCTGTTGTCTCAGATGTGTCCCCTGTCTCAGTCCCTGTTATCTCAGATATGTCCACTGTCTATGTCCCTGTCTTCTCAGACAGGACATGTCCACTGTCTCAGACATGTCAACTGTCTCAATCTCTGTTGTCTCAGACATGTNCTCTCTCTCTCTCTCTCTCTCTCTCTCTCTCTCTCTCTCTCTCTCTTTCCCTCTCCCTCTCTTTCTCCTTTCTGGCTGCCATGATAGCTGTTCTGCTCTACAGCCTCTCCTCTGCTCTCCACCTTGATTGGTTGAACCCTTTGGAACTAGGAGCCTGGCACATCCTTTCTCCCTCTAAATTGTTTCTCTTTTCACAACATCGAGAGAGGCTGGCCAGCTCACTCCATGGATTACAACATCTTGACTTCTGGACACGTGTGGGGCTAGATAGTCAAAGTTTGGAGCGCCTATGTTTTCTAGATCGGACTCTGCTCTTGTGATAAGGCCCCCGGGATGTATTAACTACCTTGGAATGCAGTAATTTCTAGAAATCTGAGATAGATTGCCAGATAGAAGTCTCTGGTGGTAGAGCTCCCCACAAGGAGACATCAAATGGTTATATCTGTAGCCTTTCTGACACTTTAAACCTTTACTGGCTTTGTAGAAAAAAAAAAGAAGATAAGAAACTATTCCTTTTTTGGAGAAAATAGAATCTGATAGTTTAAATAATGATTAGTAAGGTTTTAAACAAAGAGGTACATCTATCCCTGAAGTTATGTTTTGTGGCAGTCATTTCTTTAGAAATGAAAGGCAATATAGGAGTTGCAAATATCATTATGCATGGACAAACACATACACTGTGCTACTCTTTGTTTTAGTTTAAACTTTTGAGTTTCAAGGAATCTCTGTTCTCAAAAGTACTACATTTAGTGGTGAGATGATTAGACTTACTAAATTTAATATTAATTGACATTCTCTTCCTCAAGAGAGTAGAAATACTGTCCCTGTAGGTTCTTCTCTTCACCCCATACCAAAAATCTCTTCCATTCTGCTTACTTCCTTCTGATCACGAGTAGCTACTTTTTTTAAAGACATTCTTTTTATTAATATTTTTATTGAGCTTTTGACCATTTCATACAACAGCTCTTAATCAAATTTAGATCCCCTTCCCTCATCCACACCCTTCCTCTTCCCACTGAATCTCCTGTATTCTGCCAATCCAGTCAAACATTTGTGCCCAGTCGTCCTTCAGCGCAAGCTCATCCATCCACTGGAGTTTATGTAGTCGGCCTAGCTGGAGATCCCCCACTCAGCAGTAATCAGTCTCCAACAGTTCCCAGATTAGGGTCCACCCACCCACCACCATTTCTCTTGTTCCCTCCTCTCTAGACCCTTGGCACGGGTCTTGTCATTGTCACCACCATTGGAGTGGCTACTTCTTAAGACATTATTTTAAGGTGAAAAGCATGCTTGGCAGAATACATGAGCTCTGGTGGGGTGGGGGCATAGGGTGGGGGAACACGAGTCTAGATTTGATAATCTTGTACAAAATATATATTAAATAAATAAATAAATATTAAAAAATCCATCACTTTTTCATTACTTGGCGATGAAGTAGGTGTGCAGGCTTCTGGGCCAACTTCACAGTAATGAGAAATTCTTCTCTTTTTTTCCTCAGCTGGTCTGGAACTGAAGTAGACCAGGCTGGCCTTGATCTCACAGAAATCCACCTGCCTCTGCCTCCCAATTAAAGGTGTGTGTCATCATGTCAGGAAGAATAATGGACCACTCTCACCCCAGACCTCTACAAGTCTCATCCTAGCCTCCCAAACTCCTCTACACACACACACACACACACACACACACACACACACACACCACACACGGTTCACAGAGCCTTCATCAGAGGAAGGCCTTATTTCACAACCCAAACAGGACTGTAATCCCCCAACCTGCTCCTCCCAAGTTTCTTCCCTGCTATCTGCTATTTTCTGCTGTCTGCTATTTTTCTTTTGATGTTTAAATCTGTTACTGACCTCAAAGCTTCATCTTTGCCAGCAAAGTGCAGTTTACTAGCAGAGAAAGGTCATCATCAGCCTCATCTTCTGTGAACCCTGAGAGCTACAATAACAACTGACTTGGCAAAAGATTCCCATGGTGCAATAGTGGCAAGGTTATTATGGTGGTAACCAACGACTCTCTAAATGGTTGTAGGCCCACTTCACAAGATGAAGTCTGTACCTGACCCTATTGTCAGGGCCAAGAACCTGTAACTAGACAGGTCACAAGGCCTTAGGGAAGAACCTACCACTGTAATTCTGCTAAATAGACCTAATATTAAACTGACTCCTAATGACTTATTAGTGCATCTCTCAACTGTCACCAGAGAAAGCTCTTCCTGCAGCAGATGGTGACCCATAAATGGTCAGTAGTTTAAAGAATAAGACACAGCAGCGTGCTCAGCCTTATCTGGGACACCTGTATCACACCCTTTCCTCCCAAGGCTCAGGGATCATTGTGAAGAGGGGGCAGAAAGTTTGTTAAGAGTCAGAGGTGGTGGAGAACAAGAAAATTGTGCCGTTTGGGTACCAAGGTTATTTGCACATATGAACCCACGGAATTTGTGACAGTGCACACAAGAGGTGTGTAAACCCAAGACAAACAGGGCCTAGCATGTGTGTGGGGGGTGGCAAAAGTCCCAGCCTTAGCTGAGAATCTATTGGCCACTAATGGATGCTGGGAGAGGGAGACTCAGTTTTCCTTACTGGTGTGATGCCTGATAGGTTGACCAGACCCTAAGGGATGGCCCCGCAGCCAAGAGCATTTGGAAATCACAGATTAGACGTGACATGCCTTTATTTTAAAAACATGAATAACAACAGAGGATGTGGAGTCTGGTGGGGGTGGTAAGACAGAGGTAAAGAGGGGGAGGGGTCTAAATATGATAAAAATACATTGTATGAAATTCTCAAATCGATCTTTTTTTTTTTTATTTAAGGTTTAGTTCTACGGCAGTTGGCCCAGAGTCACAGTGAGGTTCTGTTAGGTCTGTGCACCATTCTCAGTCTGGACTCATAAAGATTTTAAGTTTCCCTTCTTCTTTTCTGTCTCTGTCTATCAGATGCCAGACAGCCTAAGTCTGTTTTGTCAGGTCCCCTTGCACTGAAGCCCCCCACTTTCTTTGCCATGTGGCTGGCTGTCTGTCCATCACATTGGCCGACCTCCATGCCTAACTCAAATGATCCCGCTCAGTCTCCCCCTTACATTCTCATCTGTGAATCTATAATAAACTGCTCTTGAAACTTAGTAACAGAAAAGATTTCATTTTTAATTATATACATGTGTGTCTGTATATGGGTATATACATTGAGTACAGGTTCCTGGGGCAACCAGAAGGGGGCGTCATATCCCCTGAAGTTAGAGTTTCAGTCAGTTGTGAGCCCCCTGACTTGAGTGGTAAGTACCAACCTTGAGTCCTCAGAAAGGGCAGCGAGCACTGCTAACTGCCGAGCCAGCTCTCCAGACCCTCGGCTTCATTTCTCAGTACTTTTTTATCAAGTATTCTCTGTGCTTCATTGGTCTCATTTATTTAGCTTATTTTGTGTCTATTCTTTTATATATATTTTTTATATTTTATTCACCATCTACAACAGGGAGACAGCAAACACTCACAGCGTATCTGATGAATAAATGAGTGTGTGATGTCATGCTTCTGTAATTACCCACATCTCCATTCCACTCTCTCCCCCTCCCCCCCATCTTCCCCAGTACTTAGCACAATGTCAGGTCTAAAGAGAGAGAGAGAGATCACAAATATTTTCCCTCTCTCCCTCTCTCCCCCTCCCCCCCATCTTCCCCAGTACTTAGCACAATGTCAGGTCTAAAGAGAGAGAGAGAGATCACAAATATTTTATTAAGTGAAAGACCCCAAAGATAACCATAGTTAGCCTTGCCTGTTTCAGAATTCAGAGAGAATGAATGTTGCACTATAATCTATGATACATTTTTAGAATAGCGTGAAACATCATCACTCCCTAGGTGATGAGAATGGAACTTCCCAACAGCAAGTGGGATTAAGGAAAGGATCCCCCCCCCACTGTTATGATAAAACTATCCGACTGCTTCTTTCAATAAAGCAGTCACGGAATTTCACAGCAGAAATATTTGCTGCGTTCACCAACACCATGATTAGCAAGAAGATCTACCTACACAAAGCTAAATCATTTAAATGCAGCTGAAAGTGGACAGAGGCAACAGAAAAGCAAGTACTTGAATATCTCCCTGAAAGATACAACTTTCTGAAAACTCTAGTGCCTTTGATTGGCTGCGAGGGAAGAAAAATAAAACCAGAAGGCAAAATTCAAAATTTGAATTTTAAGAAAAATTGTATAAAAAGTATAGCAGCAGATCAAGTGGAGATAATTGCAAAGAAATTGAACAAGAAGGCCATGCCACCTTGTGGGTGCTGGGGGTATTTTACCACCCCTAGAAACTCTAGAGAGAGTAGCCAGTTAGGGAATGAGGACTCGGGAATCTTTCAACACTTATGTGTGTTCTTGGAGTAAAACACATAGTGCTTACTTTTTTGATGCTTAAAACTGTCAGAATACATTCTTAAAATCAAAATACAATATATTTTGAACTGCTTTGGTCAAAGAGTTAGGCAATACACCACAAGGTTGTTATGTTTTAAATAAAAATAGTTGAACAAATAAATAGTTGAACTAAGAATGAAGGCATGCAGTCTTCTCTTTTCATTTTTTCTAAACAAAATATAGATTTTTTTTCATGAAAAAAAGCACATTCTAATTATATATAAGACAGTATATAACATGTTCTGACATGGCATCATTAATAATAATTAGGGGCTGAAGAGATGACTCCACAGTTAAGAGCACTGGCTGCTCTCGCAAAGGATCCAGGTTCAGTTCCCAGCACCCACAAGCCAGCTAACAACCATCTGTTGCTACAATGCCATATTCTGGCCTCTGTGGGTATTGCATGACACATGTGCATAGACAGACATAAAGTAAAAATAAAATTGTTCTTTTTGAAAAAAGAATAATCAGATGTCTTGATGCCTGTGCAAACGTACCAATCTATAGCTTAAATTTTAATTCATTTTAATGCGTTACATGGCAAGAAATATTGGGACTGGAGAGATGCTGCTGCTGTGAAGAGCATCCATGCTCTTGCAAAGGACTCGAGTTCATTTCCAGTACCCATATCTGTCAGCTCACAATCACCTGTAACCCCAGCTCCAGGGACTCTGATGTCCCCTTCTGGCCCGTGCAGCCAACTGCACTCAGGAACATAAACACATACAAATATACAGGATTTTCAAGAATTGAAGGCATGTTTTGCAGAAAGATTAAAATACCCTTGAGGTTACAAAGGTTTCCACGATGTATGCTGAAATTATTACTGTGTGCTGACAAGACCTCAAAGTGGGAAAATAATGAAGACAGGCTCACAGGCCCATGAAGTAATCAAGGCTTTTTAGAAGGTCGTAAAACACAATTTGTTTTTCTTACAGGAAGAATCGTCTATAGTCTCAAATTAGAATCTTAGAATCATAAACTAATACTGGAAAGTACCTTCAGTGAGGAGAGTGGCCAGTGACTCACCCCACGAATCCCTGAGCTATCACATTATTTCATGTCCTGTTACTCTTTGTTTAAGAACTAGCCAAATATCAACAAATCTCTCCTTGACAAAACATTTTTTTAAAAACTGACCAAACAGCATAGAGGGAGGAAAAGTCTTAGAGATGACTGAGCTTCGAAATTCCAAAAGGTGTGTTTGTGAGACTCTGCTCATCAGAGGTACCAAGGTGCAATGCTGGAGAGGGAATCTGGGACATGCTGAACTTCACAGACTTTGACATGCAAATGCTCATTTAGAGGGTAGAGAAGGCCACGTTTCCTGCTTTTCTTCCTCAACATAATTACTTCTACTGTCACAATTTCACAAGCCTAAAGCATGCATTTGGGGAGCTCTGATTTAAACCTGTTTCTCACTTTATAAAGAAAGAACAGACACTATATTAGTATGAAACTTGCCCAACACAACAAAGGTTTAAAAAAGGAGAAAAAAAATCCTAGGCAGAGCTAGGCTTCTGTCTTAATGGACTCCTTAATTCAGTCCTTTTCTTCTCTATTCGTGTCACCCCCACATTCATTCTTTCTAGATTACCATGATTTAAAATGATTGCTCTGAAAAAAGTAAATGTGTTAAGAAAAAAATGGCTTTTTGAAGAAACCATTTTATATTGTTATACAATCATTGATCCCCCCCTAGAAGACCCAGAATCCCATATCATCTCCAGCCCTGAGACTGAGACTTCCTGAGTGATCTCTTTGTGATTTCCTCAAAGTGAGGCTGCTCAGTCAGAATGGCAATACAAATAAGTTCCACAAATTCTAGTGGTGGTGTCCCTCTGGGGTTCGAGTCCCCTATGGCCAGTCAAATGAGCTGGCAAAGGTTCATTTTGAGAGTATCCTTGACTATAAATGAAACAATTCAAATATTTAGAGAGAGCTTTTCACAGTTACTCAGTCATATGGAAAACCATGGCATTTGCAAAAAAAAAAAAAAAAAAAAAGGCACTCTGATGGCCTGGCTGACTTTCCTGGGGAGGAGTAGAAGAGGAGGAGGTGGGGGCTAAGGTCATGGAGGATGGGGTAGATGAGGGTCATATGGTACCTAAGGATCGGTGGCCATTGAGCTACAGGCCTATATGTCTCCACGAGGGGAAGGTAGACACCAACATGTGTCTCATTCTGCTTAATGATCTGTAATGTCCTGGAAGGTTGGAGGCCATTACACTGCCCTTTGGGATAAAAGAGCTTAGAACTTGATGAACTATTTCAAAGAAGAAATGAGGAGCTAGACAGATGGCTCAGCAGTTGAGAGCTGTGGATACTCACTTCCCAGTGCCCACATGGCAGCTAACAACCATTTGTAACTCCAGTTCCAGTGGATTCAATGCCCTCTTCTGGCCTCTGCAGGCATTGTATATACATGGCCCACCTGCACACATGCATACAAAACACTCATACACACACAAAATAATTAAAAATGTTTTTAAATAAACACGTGATGACACTGATTCCAGAACTGATGACCTCAGCAAGGCCTCTGCCCATACCCAGTATTTTCTGGATTGGCTTCTATTAGGCGAGATTACTTGTTCTCCTGAGAAAGCCTGAGGTGACCCTCTGTGCACTAAGAAAACGCAACATGGCACTTGGAATGCTTCTGAAACTGTTTTTTTATTATTTTTTTTAATTTAAAAGCCAAGTAGAGAGCCAATAAGCTAGCTGAGCTGGTGAAGGCATCTGTTGCCAAACCCGATGACCTGAGTTCAATCCCCAGACCTCACATGGTAGAAGGAGCTACCTGACTCCTGCAAGTTGTCCTCTGACCTCTGCACATATGCTGTAGCATGTCTGTGCCCATATAACACAGGCATACACAATAAATAAATAAATAGCCGGGAGTGGTGGTGCATGCCTTTAATCCTAGCACTTGGGAGGCAGAGGCAGGCGGATCTTTGTGAGTTCAAGGCCAGCCTAGTCTACAATCAAGTTCTAGGACAGCTGGAGCTACAGGGAGACCCTGTCTCAAAAAGACAAAAATAAATAAATAAATAAATAAATAAATAAATAAATAAATAAATGTAAAAATTAATAATAGAAGCAAAATAGAAAAGAAATTTTAAGTTCTTCTTTGGACAGCTGGGTCTCTAACAGCTTGGCATTGAAGAATTACATTAAGGTTGGATTTTGTTTTGTTTATTGTTTATTTGTTATGTCTGTGTATGCTTGTGTATGCGTGTGTGGAGGCTGGAGGTCAAGATCAGGTCTTTTTCCCCAGGATCTGTCCACATGTGTTTAGACAGGGTCTCTCACTGGCCTGAAGCCCCGGGAGTCCACCTGCCTCCATGTCTCTGGTGCTGGGATTACAATCACATGTCTCCACCCCTGGCTTTGGGCTTTTTAAAGTGGATTCTGGGGGTTAAACTCAGATCAAGCTCTTTCCCAGCTGAGCCATCTACTTAGCACTTACTATACTTTAAGGTGTGTTTGTAATTGTCATCTCAATCAGATGCATCCACTGTACTCTGCTTGGTTTTCAAAGACTTTTCAAGCTTCTGTCAACACAACCTCAATAAAACAAATGTAGAAAAAAATGGGAAAATGATATACCAAATATTAAATCTTTTCTCAGTTCTCTGTCTGAGTCTCTTAATTCTGTAAGATATTTTAAGGCTTTGAGCACATATAAAATTTCATGGCTGTTTTAATATACATACAGGCTTCAGACAGATGCAAGCTTCCATCTGAATGAGATAGACCCTACACCCACACACAGGCCTCAGACAAAACACTCGAAACTAAGTTTAACTATTCCAAATTAAAAGGGAGAGAGAAAAGCTAACTCAATCCTGCCAGGATTTGAAGCTGAAATTCTGAGCAGTTTTCCTTTCGCAAATCTGTTCTCAAGCTTTTGAATACACTTGCCTCTGTCAGGAGTTCTCACATGGAGTCACGTCCTGGCATTCGTCTGGTGTGGATATAGTAAGTTGTCACTATTCAAGTAGGTGAATTCCTAGATGCCAGGATGACCAATAGACTGCCGAGTGGGCAGAGAGCTTCATTCATCTATATGAAGAAGTCTGATCTTCTAGGGAGAATTAATTTTTCTTTTTTCTTGCCTTTTTCCTTCCTTTTTTTCTTTCTTTAGTTTGTTTTTGTTTGTTTGTGACAGGAACATGTTATGTAACCACAGTCTAGAACACACTATGTAGACAAGTCTGGCCTCACTGATAGCAATCCTCCTGCCTCAGCCTCCGGAGTACTGGGATTCCAGGCATTTGTCACCACACATAGCCAAGAATTAAGGTCCTTGGATTGGTCGAACATCTGAAGAAAGTGTAGCAAGAAGTGAAGACTTTACCCTACAGGTTGTCAATCAGCCTTGGCCGGAAGGAGACAGGCCTTGACCAAGACCTTATTGTCTACTGAGTTACAAGTATTATTTGGCACTACAGTTTTTTTTTAATTAATTTTATTTATTTCTGTATGTGTATGAATGTACTGTCTGCATGCAAGTCTGTGCACCCGTGTCGTGCAACGCCACAGAGGTCAGAAGAGGGTGTCGAATTCCCCTGGAACTGGAGTTCTCCTGGAATTGGAGTTTTAGATGGTTTTTGGCTGCCATGTGGGTGTGGGGATCGAACCCAGGTCCTCTTCAAGAGCGGTCGGCGCTCTTAACTGCCAGGCCATCTCTCCAGCCCCAAGCACTAGAGTTTTATGTCAATATTGCTCCCAAGTTTTCTCATAAGTGACTTGCCTACCCTCTCTTTCACACAGTAAAAAATAAGCCTCACCAGGTGTGGTGGGGCATTCCCATAATTCCTGCCCTTAGGAGGGAGAGGCAGAGGAGTAAGAATCTGAACAAGTGCATTATTATGTGAAGTGCAGTAACTGATTCAGAAAGGTAAACACTGTGTGTTTTTTCTCATATTCAGATTAGACATTTTAATTTTTACGTATGTATATTTATGTGCTGTTGAATGTAGGTTCAGTTCTTAAACCTAGAAAACTCGTGTGAATTGAGCCTGGACTTTTCTCTAAATTCAGCTGTCTCCCCGCCCCCATATCCTATCAGGAAGGGTTACAGCTATGCAACTGTCAAGAAAACACTTGTAGATGAAGCCTCAATGCCTCTTCTGTGAGCATACATTCTGAATATAACATTGTATAAAAAGTTGAACACTTGGCTCACTTTGCACCTACCAAACAACAGAACTGAGGCTAGGCACAGGGCTCAATCATGAAAACACTTGCTGCCCAAGCATAAGGACCTGAGTTTGATCCCCAGCACCCAGCTGGGTGTAGTGGCACACACTTGTAATCCCAGGGCTGGGAGGTAGAGACCGGAGAATATTTGGTCCTTGCTGGACAGCCAGTCTAGCTAAACCAGGGAACTCCTGATTCAGTGAGAGACCCTGTCTCAAAATGAATGTGATAGCTTCTGATGAATGACACTCAGAGTTGACTTCTAGCCAGCACATGCACCTGTACACAAGTATACACACACCACACACACACACACACACACACACGCATGCATGCATATATGTACAAATTTCTTGCTAATATTTCCAAAGCTGATCTCTCTGTGTTACTGTGAGCTGCCTTGCAAGTCTAAGGACATAAACTCCCATTCGTCTATTATATTTTTGTACATCTTAAAAGAAAACCATTGAATTTTGCTCCAGACCATCTCTTCAGGGAAGTTTGTGCCAGCCTTTGGATGTAGACACTGTGTCTCTCTCTCCCAAACAGAGAAATGTGCTGGTTGGAAGCCGGAAGTGATGTTTCCCTCTGAACCTCTTCAGCAGGAATGCTTACTGAGTGCTATAAACTTCTTAGTTTCTGAGACACAGATTCCTCTCCTGTAATGTTTTGAGCTGTGTGTAGGCCCCTTCAGATCACCCGAGGAAAAAAACAGTTTCAGAAAGTGTCAAAGATGTCAACACCTGGACTCCCTTTACTGCTATAAATAGTAAGCTGGGTTTGGGGGTAATCTCTAACTCAGGAGTATCATGTCTTCTGCTTGCATCTAGGAAACTGGTGGGCCAGCTTGTTAACTTTCAAGCAAAGTAAAATATCAGACCGTTTCCAGTTCTGAGCAGCAGACAACTGTAAAGACTAATCCATATGGCTTAGAAATAGAATAAGGGCTGGAAGAGATGGCAATGATGTAAGAGCACTCACTGCGTCTTACAGAGGACATGGGTTCATTCTAGCAACACATATGTCTAGAATTGTGTTCAATGATCGCAGAGGGCCTGGAGAGTCCGGCGGCCAGGGTGGCTGCGCCTTTGAGCAGGATGACCCAGAACCACTGGGGCGAGTAGCTTGGGAGCTGGGGCCTTGGGGCGGGACCGAGGCGCTGAGCGCAGAGGGTCCGGAGAATCCAGCGGCCAGAGCGGCTGCACGTTTTGAGCGGCTGCTGGGGCCGCGCGCCTAGACAGGCATAACCCCCCCCCCGCCTCAGTGAGACCAAGATGGACGTCCTTTTTTGGAGAACCTTCAGTACAAGAAGGAAGAGTGCTTTGGCTTCACAATATCTAATATAGCAACAAATTGACAAAGGCAAGACAAGTCCACTTCCATAAACAGGGAGGAAGGAAGGGGAACAACAAAAAAAAAAAAAAAAAAGAAAAGTATGTGATAGAGGCAAGCAAAAACGTCCGCATATTTGTGATCTAAACCACAAAAGGGAAGCCACATGCCAGGAACATGATAAGGAGACAACATGGAAAGGCCAGGATTAATCCGCACCAGATCTACCAACCATGTAGGAGACAGCTACATGGAACCCTTAGGAGACCCAAGGAACGAGATCTGTAGAGGAATATTTCAGAACTATGCAGAGAAATTAAGAAAATAAGAGGAATGTCACCGAGAACCTCAAAGAGAAGAATGAAAACTCAAAAAGGACCTAGAGGGATACAATGACAAACATCAGAAGAACTAAAGGAACAGATTGAACAACTCCGGAAAGAACTAGATGGAGAAAAAACAAAGAATATATGAGAACTAAGAGAGAGAAAGATGAAAAACTCAAAAAGGCCTAGAGGGATACAATGAACAAACTTCAGAATAGAAACCTAAGGACAGAACCAACAACTCCAGAAAGACCTAGAGGGATGAAATAAACAACTCCAAAAGGAATAAGAAAACAATCTTTGAAAAAGGAAAAAGCAACCAACGAAGTAGGAGCACCAAGAAGAGATTGAGAGAAGCACCAAGAAAGATTTAGGAGCTCCAAAAGGAATGGAAGTACTAAAAAAACCACAGGATGAACGAAAAAGGAATTAAACACACATGCATCAAGAAGAAAGGAAGAAAAAAGCCTCAGAATAGAAGGGAGGAAGCAAAGAACAAGAATATCAGATCTGGAAGATAACACAGAGCAATTAAAAACGCAAATAAGGACTACAAAAAATTAAAAATCCAAACGTGGAACAACCAGAAATATGGGACAACTATGAAAAGGTCAAACGTCCGTAGCATAGGAAATAGAAGAAGGAGAAGAATCTCAAAGAATAGGATTGATCAGATCCTTCAACAGAATATGATGAAAACTTCCCAAACTAAAAAAGACAAACCCATACCAATACAAAAAACACATAGAACCCAAACGACACGATCAAGAAAATAAACACCCACGCCAGATTATATTTTAAAATCTAGATGCCCAAAACAAGGACAAAAAAGTTAGAGGCTACAAAAAAAAACAAGTCACAAAAGGGAAACCCACAAATTTACAACATGACTTCTTGCCTCAAAACCATGAAATCAAGAAGAATGGAGCAAAGCATTCGCAGTTGTTTAAGGGACTACGGATGCCAACCCAAATACTTTACCCAGAAAATGTCGAGCTAACTTTGAAGGAGAAGGAAAAATCTTCATGACATAAACAGATGATTGGAATAGAATGTCTGGAAAACCAACTCTTCATAAAGACTTGAAGCATTCAAAGGGCAGAGAGAGGAGCAACATTCCTCAAACACCTAAGGAAAAAGAACAATAAACAGAACCATAGGAGCAAAATCAGAGGCTAGAAGCCCAATGGATAATAAAATGAAAGGAAGCCACATCCATCTTTCAATTATAAACTTAAATATTAATGGGCCAAACTCCCCAATAAGGCATAGACTGGGAGAATGGAATATAGGAAAACAAAACCCATCTATCTGCTAGTACTAAAAGAAACCCACCTCAATTTCAAAGACAGGCACCAACTTAAGGGTGAGGGATGGAAAGAAAGTCATTCCAAGCAAATGGTACCAAAAGAAGGCAGGTGGGGGCTATCGTAATATCAGACAAATAGACGTCAAGCAAAAGAAATCAAAAGAGACAAAGAGGGCCACGACATCTTATATGACAGGAACAATTGACATGAAGATTTCAAATCAGAAATATATATGCACAAACACTGGTCACCAAACTTTATAAAGACAATTCATGCAGATCTCAAGGCCAGATTAACCCCCCCAGCACCCTAATACTAGGGACTTCAATACCCCATTGAGTACTTTGGACAGGTCAACAGAGCAAAGAGTAAACAGAGAGTTATCTGAACTAAATGATACATCTGAACTAAATGACACAATACACCAAGTGGACACACAGACTCTATCGAATATTGTCCACCCGACACCTAGATACACTGTCTACTCGGCAACCCATGGAACATTCTTCAAATAGACCATATACTGGGACACAGGAAAACTCAACAAATATAAAAAGATTAAAATATTTCATGCATTCTATCAGACCACAGTGCAATAACCAATATTCACACCAGAATAAACCCTACATACTACAGGAACACATAACTAACACACGCCGTCCTGAATAATGAGTGGGTCAAGGAAAGAAATAAAGAAAGAAATAAAAACATTCCTTGAACTGAATACAATGATAAAACAACACAGCAAATCTATGGGACACTCTTAAAAGCAGTCGCTAAGAGGGAATTTGATAGCTCTAAGTGCCTACATTAAAAAAACAGAAAGAACACAGTGAATGATCTAACTGCAAGGCTAAAAACACTTGAGACAACACAAATGAACCCTAAACGGAGCAGACAAGAAGAAATAACAAAAATCAGAGCGAGATCAATGAAATAGAACAAAGAAACCATACAAAAAAAATCATGAATCCAAAAGCGTTCTTTGAAGAATAAACAAGATGACAGACCTCTAGCCAATTAACCCAAAGAAAGAGGGACCAACTCCAAATCAATAGAATCTGTGACAAAAGGGGAAACATCACAACAGACAATAAAGATACAGACAATCATACGGGACCACTTCAAAAACTTATACTCCCTAACTAAGTTTGAAAACGTAGAAGAAATAGATGAATATCGGAAATCCTGGGAATCACCAAGCTCAACCAGAAAGATTGACAGCCTAAACAGACCAATAGTACAGGAAGAATTCGAAGATGTAATAAGTAGCCCTCCCAACAAAAATGCCCAGGCCCATGGTTTCCACAGCAGAATTTTATAAAATATTTCGAAAAAAATTACAACCATTACCACTTAAATTGTTTAGGAAGATACAAACGGAGGGACTTCTCCAGAATCCTTCTATGAGGCCACATTACACTACGACCAAAACCAGGGAAAGATCAACCAAAAAAGGAGAACTATAGACCCAGCTCCCGAATGAACACCGATGCCAAAATTCTAAAAACAGGATTCTGGCAAATCCCAAACAGACTCACATCAAGAAAATCATCCACCTGACAACAGGTTGGATTCATACCAGACATGCAGGATGGGTCAACATACAAAAATCATAAATATATCAAACATATCAATGAACTGAAAAACAAAAACCACACCTTCATCTCAATTGATGCAGAGAAAGCCGTTGACAAAAGCCAGCATCCTTTTTCATGTTTTAAAGTCCCAGAGGGGAATTGGCCCTAGAGGGATCATTTCTCAATGTAAATCAAGCCATATACAGAAACCCACAGCCATAATCAGACTAAATGGGGAAATGACAGAAGCATTCCCCTTGAAGTCAGGAACCTCGCAAGGCTGCCCCCTGTGGCCCACTCCTCTTCAATATAGTGCTGGAAACCCTTAGCAGGGAAATAAGGCAAGAAAAGGAAATTAAAGGAGTTCTAATTGGAAAAGAGGAAATCAAGCTTCCTTGAGTTGCTGATGATATGAGTGGTTATACCTAAGGGATTGCTAAGAATCCCACCAGAAAACTCCTAAAATGAATTTAAGAGCGTTGGTAACGTGAGGCAAAGGATAAGTTAAATAAATCTAGAAAATTCAGTATCCTTTCTTCACACCAACAACATGCAATTGAAGAAGGACTACAGGAGACCTTCCCACTCACAAGGCCGCAAAGACAATAAAATACTAGGACAAACTAACCAAAGACACCAAGGATCTCTACAACAAAATTTTACACCCTCCTGAAAAAGGAAATTGAGGAGACATCAGAAGATGGACAACCTCCCATCTCATGGATTAGAAAAAATAAATGTAGTAAAATTCCATACCTACCCCAACTATGTCAGATTTTTAATGTGATCCCATCAAAATCCCCAGAGTTTCTTCACAGGCTTGGAAAAAAAAATCTCAATTTCATTGGAAAAACAAAGACCACGAATAGCCAAAGCAAACCCTGAATGAAAAGAGCAATACAGGGGGATCGCTATACCAAACATCAAACTATACTACAGGCTATAGTAATAAAAACAGCCTGGTACTGGCACAAAACAGACCATTAATGACAAATGGAATAAAACTGAAGTCCCAAAGCCTGAGCACATACAATTTCAGCCACCTCATATTGACAGGGGGCCAAGAAGACACATGGAGGAAAGACAGCATCTTCAGCAATTGGTGTAGGCAAAACTTGATCACACTTGTAGAAGAATGAATGAAAACCCCTACCTCTCCCTAGTACAAAGGTCAACTCCGTATGGACCAAAGGACCTCAGTGTGAAACCCAATACTCTGGAGTGATAGAAGAGAAGCTTGGCAGCAGACGACATGACATAGGAGTGGTAGGAAAAAGACTTTCCTAATCAGGAAGCAGCTGCACAAGAAATAAGAGTCGACAATTGACAATGGGACCTCATTAAACTCAAAGCTT
>VZQC01007660.1:0-29352 GCA_009823505.1 Rhizomys pruinosus
CATAGGTCTGCAATTATTTCTCTAAGGTCTGTTTCTTGGGTCACCTCCAGGGGGATCCCATTGTAGCTATCTCCTACTGGGTTGGTAGATCTTGGTGTGGAATTATTCTGCACCTTTCCCATGTTGTCCCTTCCTTGTGTCCCTGGCATGTGGGTTTCCCTTTTGTGATTCAAATCTCAAATGCATTTTCAGTGTGTTGAAGGCTGAAAGCTTGTTTTACTTTGCTTGCCTCCTTCTGATGCTCCCCCCCTTATTTATGGAGTGTTGACTTGTCTAGGTTTCAGGCTTTCACTTTTGTTTATATATTGGATATTGGAAGTCTAAGTCACTCTTCCTTTCCTGTTCTGAGGGTTCTCCTAATCCACTGGATACTCTCTCCTCAATTCCAGTTGTTGGCGGGGGGTGGGGGCATTCCTGACTTAGCCCACACCCTGGTACTTGCCTGGAGCAGTGGCAGGCTGCTCCAGGTGATCCTAGCAGGTCCGGAACCTGAGCCCCCAACACATGACCTCACTATGGCACCGGAGCCAGACCCAAACCCAGGACAGCTTCCTGCTACAAGGGGGAGGGGCAACCCGGCCAGGCAGCCACACTCTGCTGGGGCTTAGGGCTCTGATATAGGCCCACCAGCCACCAGCCCCTCTGCCACAAACCAGCAAAACAATTGTCCAGCACCCCGAGAGTCGATTTGTCCTAAGTTTTTACCTGCCTGGAGCAGTGGCGGGCTGTTCCAGGTGATCCTAGCAGGTCCGGAACCTGAGCCCCCAACACACGACCTCACTATGGCTCCCAAGCCAGACCCTTAAACTGATTTTTATCTGTGAGTATTGGCTCCAAACTACAGCTCTATTTTGATATTTTAGTGCATAATTATGCCCAACTCACCATCTTGTTATTATTTATTTGTTTGTTGTTGGCTTTTCTCTGTACTGTGTATGTGTGTCATAAGACTTCTTATATCTTATTTTGAAAGAGTCTCACTGAATTGTCCAGGTCGAGTAGCTGAATTCATAGCACTACCACACCTGGACCAGTGCCAACATCTTTATTTCATCATTTACTTTTAGAGGTTCTGCTGACCTTAATGTTGGCAAATTTTTTTTTTCTTCAGAACTTCCTTCTGGAATAATTAGCAAGAACACCATGTTTTGTCTTTATTATCTCTGTAATTTATAGGCTTACGTGCAGACTTTTTCTTTAATATATCAATTTCATAAAATTTATGTAAATTAATATTGCCAGCTGAAATTTTATTCAAATTTGTTACTTGAAATGTCACTCTTCAAAGACAAGATAAAGAGGCAGGAGAATTATGGTGACATGGGAAGAAAAGCATGACAAAAGAAAAGGGTCCTTCATGTCAGGATGGATTTGCCCATTCTGCTAAAAAAGGTAGGAACTTCAGGTTCCATCCACAAGCCAAAGTAGCAGAAAGTGTTGATGAGTATTTCTTAACAACATGTCAAACATAAATGTTAAAGATATGTAAACCATGTTTATTTAGTGCCAAAATGTTGTAAACCCTTGAATTTCTAGTTCTATTCACCTATTTATAAGTGTTTTAGTTAGCTTTTCTATTGCTGTGACAAAGTACTAATGAAAAACAACTTGGGGAGAAAAGGGTTCATTTGACTCACAGTTTGCAGAGTCCATCATCATGAGAAGCCAAGGCAGGAACTCAGGGCAGGAGCCAGGAAGAAGAAACTGATGCACAGACCATGGAGGAATGCTCCTTACTGACTTGCTTCTCTGGCCTGTGAAATTAAAGGGAAATTAAAGTTTGGAATTATTATGTAATACCTTTTGTTTCTAACTGAAGTAGCATATTTAACAGACTAGAGGTTGGTTAAATCAGGTCAGTTATGTTGCTTGTGCTTTCATAGCATATTATATTTTACAAAGCATGTTTAAAGACATTACCTCAATTTAGTGATCAGTTCAATCAATTCTTCTGTCCTGAGATAAGCCCACTTCCATATGTGTGCCACTGAGGCTCAGAGAGGTTTCTGTAAGTACTGGTGGATAGATGTGGAATCTTGAAGTTGTTGATTCTTTATGTAAGGATAAATTCCACTGGCTAATAACCAACTTGAAAGATAGTATTTGTTGGAAAAATAGTAAATTCTGAATACCCCTTCCATGATCACTACTCTCTCACCTTCCCAGAAACAAATATCTTGTAACCTACCCCAACTGGCTACTCTGATACGACTGAATCCCAATTATAGGGCACTCCTTAAACCAGAATCCTAAATGATTACAGATCACCATGCCCAACTGCCTGCCCCCAATGTGTAAAAACCCACCCAGTACATGCCTTTCCCAACAAGACCCAACTTCAGCCCCCAAAGGGAGAAAAATATCAAAACCCTGAGTCTATAACTCCTCCAAATTCTGGGCCAGAAGATGTTCCCTTTAAGATTTATTCTCTACCCTAAAAAACTTGTTTGTTCTGAAAAGGTCAGTTTCTTACTCTCTTTTCTTATTTCCTATTTCCTTGCAGTATCTGTCCCAAGGATGCAGAGTATACCAGTCAGTAGCTTATTAAATAATTGTTAGAAACTGGTGGATCACATGGTATATGGAAATTTTATACAGGAAAATATTGTGATGAGGATATAATGTGACTAGAATGACAGAATCATTTTCAGGGAAACTGCTATTTTTGAAGCCATATGAAATGAACTTTTAAAATATTAGCATAAACAAGTGCAAAATGCTCAAAAACCCATTTGCATATGTTTATACTTTGACTCTTGGATTACACTTTATTTGTCCAACTGAATTTAAGTATTCTTTCAGACTGTGGCTGAGTTCATGAACATTTAAATTTTGTTACCTTCCTTGTGGTTTTTTTCTTGTTTATATTTTAAATGAAATTTTCTTGTGACCTTTTGTTAATAAAATAATGAAATAAACTTCTAAAGTAAACTTTGTAGATGAATTCTGGCTTACTATATATATGTATATAATTTATCATAGCTTTATTGTGGCTGCTGATATTTATATTGTAACTCACAGAATTTTGAGCCAGTATCATGGAAGATTTTGAACATATTAGCAAGAAAATGAAAATGCTATAGAAGGTTCAAGAATATTTCATAGCTATATATCATTGCTACAATTCAAATCTACATTGTGCCAAATTCTCAGTGGAAAACATTAATCATTATTTAATACTTTAAGTGAATTATTAATATCATAATAGGATAGATATATATGTAATTTTCTAAATCTTTCATGATACAAAGCTTCCTCTCCAAAAATAATTCTTAACTACTTTTCCAATTTGAATATGTTTCTTTTTTAAATTTATTTATTTATTTATTTATATGAATGTACTGCCTGCACATAGGTTTGTGCACCTGTGTTGTGCAATGCCAGGGAGGTCAGAAGAGGGCGTCGGATTCCCCTGGAACTGGATTTAAAGACAGTTCTTGGCCGCCATGCGGGAGCTGGGGATCGAACCCCGGTCTCTACAAGAGCAGTCGGTGCTCTTAACCACTAGGCCATCTCTCCAGCCCCCCAATTTGAATATGTCTCATGTTTTACGATAATTCCTTGAATAGAGATTTTTTTTTCTTTCTGAGATAGGGTCTCCCTGTAGCCCCAGCTGTCCTGGAACTCACTCTGTAGACCAGGGTGGCCTTGAACTCACAAAGATCCGCCTGCCTCTGCCTCCCAAGTGCTAGGATTAAAGGCAGGCGTGCGCCACCACGCCCGGCTGAATAGAGATTTAATGAAAGAATATACATACATCTGAGTGTTGAAAACTATTTTTTATTTCCCTTGGCTATGACTTTTATTCCTTGCAAAAATATGATGAATCACTCAAGGGGTTTGAATTTTTAAGTAGTATTTTGCATGCATATATTAGAATGTGATTCATCCTAGTATTAATAGTTTCTTAGTCACCAAATTTTACAAAATACAATAAGAATATTATTTTAATTTCTTACCATAAATTGATGTAAGAATAACTGCTGCAGAATGATGAATTTTCCAGAAGACACTTGGTAAATAGAGTGATCAGCTTTGGCCAATGACTCATGGTTTGAATTTTGACTTCACCCTTACCTCCATTGTTTGTCTTCTCTGTAATGGAACATGATAGACCAGGAAACCTATATAAAAACTGAAGGCTTATTCAGCTCAAGGTCCTGGACACTGATGAGCCTAAAATTGAACATTGCTAACAGTATGTAGAAATGTGCATTTATGAGTCTACTCAATTGTGGGGCCAGATAAATCCATTATGGCTGAGTATAAGAGAGCTGGCTTCTTATCCTGATAACTTAGAAGGTCTGAAGGAGATGGGAACCACTCCCACTGTCATATTGGATATCAGGCACTTGCACCCCATACCCCAGGTAAGTGTAGCTTGAAGTACTAAGCTTCTCTCTCCTGAGGCATGTCTGCCCTGTCCTCAGGAGGCAAATGGCACAAGCCATAAGCTTATCTCCGGGCTACAGTACTCCTGCCTTAAAACTTACCCCTTGAGAGCACACATAGACTTGCCCTCTGTCCTGCCCACCTCTGGTCAAAACTCTATACAAGTGCTTAAAACCCCTGCAATAAATGAGTTTGCTCATTCCCAGATCTCTCTTTCGTTCTGTTCTGTTGGGCTCACTTCCCATTACTGAAGCCCTCTCTACTCCCTCCCTGTTCCCATCCTGCTGCACTACTGCCTAGCGCTGCTTCCACACTGGCTTCCACACTAAGGGCAATGAGGCTGGTGACAAGAGGGGGCAGGAAACTCACGACATGGAGGAAGCTCACACTCAATGTTGCTAGGTTGGGTGAGAAGCGTTCCAGACAGTGCTTGCTCTGAAAGATGGCTTGGCTTCTCCTTATGTCTGCTGTGACATGCAGTTTGCCATGGGCAGGAAGTCATCACTTCCACCTTTCCACCTTAATCCTTGCCCTCATCTTTTAACTGCCTTTCTCTTTCACCTAGTATTCTAAATTCTAAAGAGAGGCATCTGTAACACCCCTCCTGTCCTCAGTTCACAAGAACTGACTTGCAGAAAAGTAAGGTGTGTGTGAAAAGAAACCTGGCCTTTGAGCTCCAGGAGATTCCTGGATCAGATCTAGGTCCACTTCCAAAGGCAAGGAGAAACCCTGAGCTCTGTAGAAAGAGACTCCACCCATCTGCAGATCTTCCAACCAGTGTTTACTTGTGAACTAGGTGTTTCCTAAAGCCATGTATACCTTTAATCCCCCAAGGAAGAGATTTGAGACAGAAAAGTCTCCTGTTTTCCTCAATGCCAGTCTTAACTGAATGTTTCTTTCTACTAATTATTGTCTTCTGAATATTCTGTTAAGCAGCAAGCAGTACAAATCTTAAATTCTGACATCTGAGGGCATTGTACTGGTGGAAATCTTGGGGTGGACCCAGCTCTCACAAGCCATGAAAATGACATCTAAGACATAGACAAACTAGCTTTCATAAAGAAGCCCTCTAGAGATAGCCCAATAATGCACAAGTTGATCAACCACTTGTGCCAATACTTATTTGCAATTATGATGAGATGGTTTTATTTTAAGAAGCAGAGAACAATTTCAATCAATACTCACTTTCCTGAGGCTCTTTCATGATAACTACTGTCTTCAATTTTTCTGTCTCTGATTTTAATTTTAATTTTTCTCTCTGTCTTCATAATCAAAATGAGTACATCATGTTGGCCAGATTTTTATATTTATGTTCACTAAGAAAATGTAAGTTTATGCCAGATTATGTGATATTCTCTCTTGTTCCAAAATGGATACTTTTGAAACTATGCTATAAATATTTGGATTTGTAAATGTGGTACTATTTTAACCTGCTGTGTTCTTATTTCCCCAAAATAACTCATATTTATTACAAATTCTTATTGGAATTTTAATATCTGGGTATTACAGTAATAAAACTGTTCACTAAACATGTAATGAGTGATACTGTTATGTTAACTACCTCCTTTACATTACAGTCATACATAATTTTTGACATCCATAAAGGTGATTGAATATTATAATAAAGTTTAAAGCAGCTTTACAATTTTTCAGTTTTATTTCAGGTAACAGAATATTTTGTTCTCCAAGCATGTGGTAACCATAGCATTTGAATATCTAGTCCTGTATATTTGTTCAAGCTGTCATGTTTTATTAGAAATGACCTCTGAAGAGAAAATTAAAACCCTGGGTTTTTTGGTTTTTTTCTCTTTTTGAAACAGGGTCTTCCAGTACCTCCACCTGGCCTGGAACTCACTATGGAGATCAGGCTGGCCCCTGCTTCTGCCTCCCTAAAGGCATGCACCACCATGCTTAGCAAAACCTGGGTTTTCAATTCACATCACACTAAAATCTGTTTGAAATTAAGCAAGGTTATGCCCTCCTTTGCTACAGCTTTCAGTTCATTTAATAAGCATTCCTTGAAAATTTATAATCTCAATTCCATGAGTGTTGGGTTGGAAGACACAGAATTAGTGATGTCAAGGAATAGTTTGCAAAGCTAGATATGTTTCATATGAACGTGAAGGAAGCAAATAACCAAACGGTTAATTTGATTTATAATTAATGATAGAACCTGTGAGATGATAAGTTTAGTTCAAAGAGAAAAGAAGGAAGTACTTAGAGTATTTGAAAGAATTGATCTGTAGGGGTTGAAGAGATGGCCTAGCAGTTAAGAGCGCCAACTCCTCTTGCAGAGGACCCGGGTTCGATCCCCAGCACCCACATGGAGGCTGAGAACCATCTTTAACTCCAGTTCCAGGGAAATCCGACACCCTCTTCTGACTTCCGTGGTTTTGCAGGACACGAGTACACAAACCTACAAGAAGACAGTACATTCATACACATTAAAAAATAATAAAATTTTAAAAAAGAATTGATCTGTGATGTGAAAACCAGCTGCCACCTTGGAGGGAGTAGCAGGTAGCTTATTCTAGAGCCAAATATGAGTGATGCTGAACTGGGAAAAGGATTCAGGTTACTCCAAATATGTTCTAAAACAGCAACAGATTTTAGCTTTTTCCCATGATAGTACTTCTGTTCAAATGCTGGTTTATTTCTCTCTCTCTCTCTCTCTCTCTCTCTCTCTCTCTCTCTCTCGCTCTCACTCTTTGTTTCTTTCTCTTTCTCTCCCTTCCTCCCTCCCTCCTTTCCTTCTTTCTTTCCTTCCTCCTTCCTTCCTTTCTTCCTTTCCTTCTTTCCTTCTTTCTCTTTCTCTATCTCCCCTCCCTTCTTTCCTTCCTTCCTTCCTCTTTGTTTCTTTCCTTCTTTCTCTCTCTATCTCCCTTCCTTCCTCCCTCCCTTCTTTCCTTCCTTCCTTCCTTCCTTTCTTCCTCTTTATTTCTTTCCTTCTTTCCTTCTTTCTCTATCTCCCTTCGTTCTTCCCTTCTTTCCTTCTTTCCTGCATTTCTTACTCTTTCTTTCCTTCTTTCTCTTTCTCTGTCATCTCTCTTCCTCCCTTCCTTTCTTCCTTCCTTCCTCCCTCCCTCCCTCCGTCCCTCCCTTCCTTCCTTCCTTCCTTTCACTATAACTTTTAATAAGCTTATAAGACCATAGGCTTCTATAGGACTTTTTCATATAGCCTTAGTTTCTTTTACCTCTTCCTTGTCCTTCTTTCTCTTCCTTACCTTTCCACTCCCAATACTTCTTCCTCCACTTTCACGACCTAAGTGTTCTATAGTTTCCCTGCCCTTAAGACAAATTTCTCTCCTTTCCCTCTAATGGTCCATTTCTATCTTTTTGGCCTTTGCCATCACTGAAAATTGAATACCCTACTCAGAAAATTCACAGCTAGGATTGCATAGGAAGGAGTATACGAAGTGTTTGTTTTTCTAGTCCTGAGTTACCTTACTCAGTATAATATTTTCCCGTTCCACCCATTTTCCCGTAAATTTCATAATTTCATTCTCCTTTGTAGATGAATTAGGGCAGACTATATTCTTTGGGAAAAGCAAGAGGCAAGTGAAAACTATTGAGAAAAGAGAAAACAAACAAGTAAAGAAGCTTCAATGGTTATGGCCCAAGGCAGTCTGCTCCATTTTTTTAGGCATTGTATGTAAGGAATTGCTGCAGAGGGGAATAAGACCTGGGTGAAGACTCAGGGGAATCTGATTCCCAACTTACTTCCTGCTTTCGTTACTTTCTATTGCTGTGATAAAACACTGAGCAAAACCAACTTGGGGAGGAAAGTGTTTATTTTATCTTACCTCTTCCAGGTCACATTTCACCACTGAGGAAGCAAGCTCAGGTCAGGCACCTGGAGCCAGGAGCTGAAGCACAGACTACAGAGGAACACTGTTTACCAGCTTGCTCCTCTGGCCTGTGCTCAGTCTGCTTTCTTAAACTTGGGACCACCTGCCCAGGAGCTCAACAATCAAGAAAATGCACTTCAGATATGGCTACATGACAGTTCAATGGAGGCAATTTCTCAGTTGAGGGTCCCTCTACCCAGGTGTGGTGCTTTGAGTGAGAATGACTCCCCATCGACTCCAGGTATTTGCATATTTTGTCCCCAGTTGCTGGCACTGTTTTGGGAGGTCTCAACAGGTGTGGCCATGCTGGAGGAAGCTCGTCACTGGGGGTGGGCTTAGGGAGTTCTTAAAGTCTTGCCAATCTCCAGTCTCTTTCTACTCCCTGTGCCTGCTTGAAGATGTGAAGCTCTGCTTTCTGCTCCTGCTCAGGCGCACCTCCTGCCACTATGCCTCCTTGTGATGATGGACTCTAATTCCCCTGGAACCATAAGATTAAATAAACTCTTCCTTTTCTTTTTTCAAAGCCAATTTTTATTGAAGCTTTGTGCATTTCATACAAAATTTCCAATAAATTCTAGACCGTTTCCCCTTCCTTGCCTCCCCTCCCCACCAGAGCTCATGCATTCTGTCAAACATGTTTTATATCTTTTTCTCAGTCTCCTTTACAATTTTGCATGCAGAAGTTTACTATTTTGAACAGTTCACCATTTCAGTCAATTCTTTGACCCAGTCTTTGTTGTTGCTCTTGTTTATCCTTCCAATCTGCATCACTCCAAAATATGCACATATGCATGCCACATATATCTTTTAGTATCATCAGCTTATGGTTCTTTTTTTTTTAGGCTGAAAGATGTCATGTTGGAAGGCTCCTCCTTGGCAAGCCCAAATAACCATCAGTACTGCCCTTGTGCTCCACACTGGGGTTTCCTTTTCCATGGTCATCAAATGAGGTCCAGTAAGCACTGTGTCCTGTCTTGATCTTCCTGTACTGGTCTCCGTAATATAGCCTGGGTAGTCCAACAATGGCAATCAATACTCTAAAGAGGCTGAAACCCCAGTAGTAGCTCAGTCCACAAACTGGATGTCTTAGCAGTCCCCATCTTGCACTGAAGCTTTGGAGGATTCTTGGACAGACATGAGTCTTCAGCCCATATTGGAAGGTTGAAAAGCTGTGTCTCATGTCTTTGAAGGATGGGAAAAGCAGTGGAAGCCTCCAGGTATCTGCACTTGCCAGTAAGACAGGCAAAACGGCTGTGCTCTTTTTTTTTTTCTTTTTACTTTTTGTCTTTTTACTAAGATCTCAAGTTTTATACCTGAAGTACAATTTCTCAGGCCTTACTAATTATTTATTTCTGGTTATACTTTCCTTTTGGATGCTTAAGTCCATACTGTTAGCCCAGATTAACCAAGGCTTTTTTCACAAGGTCAGTTGAGTATCTGGTCCTCAGGTTTTTTTGAGGGGGGAGGGAGCCTCTGGCTCCTTTTGGCTTTTCATTTACTAGTTCCATCCACTCGAGGACAAAGTCAGGTCCTGCTAGACCAGGCTTCCCTTTTTGAAGCATGAGCAGACTTTCTTCTTTATAGACTGGATACTGGCTGAAGTCCCATTAGTGGATCCCCAAGACCTCCCTGCACAGGAAGACTGGTGACTCACATTTGTAGGATATTTCACGAGATGCCCCCATGCATAGTCTCCTGGGTCTTAGTTGATGTCTGAAAGCAAGGAACAAAGTTATCCCTTAAGTCCCTTGGCCAAATTGGTATGGGCACTAAGTATGGTCATTAAGCATCCAGAAAGGCCAAGTCACACCAGCCTGATAATTCTAACCACTGTATAATATTTTAGAAAAGGTTTGGACAAAAGCTCCAGCAGCCCTGCATAAAAAATACTAAAAAGACCTCCCATAAGATAAATACTGTGGTTAGACACAAAGTCATGACAAACTAGTTTTTTTTCTCATTCTTTTGATTTTTGTGCATACATAACCTCTACCCATATACCAAAACTGCCTAAGTCTGAAAATAAATGGTAGCTTAATTCTAGAACTTGTTAAAGTATTCATAATACAAGAGTACAGTTGTTTTCAGGCCACAAGGAACATGACATTAACGTTGCTTAATTTGCCTTACAACTAGGTACTTGGTGCTACCAGCCACAGATGATTCATCATTTGTTTTTCTGGGACTGTGATTCTTCACTCAACATAATATCTTCTAGTTCCATTAATTTACCTGAAAAGTTCATGATGCCATCTTTCTTTACTGCTGCATAGAACTCCATTGTGTAGATGCACCACATTTTCTCTATCCACTTGTTGGTTGAGGCACATTTTCCTTTTATAAGTTCTGGCCAGGCGTGGTGGTGCACGCCTTTAATCCTAGCACTTGGGAGGCAGAGGCAGCAGATCTTTGTGAGTTCAAGGCCAGCCTAGTCTACAGAGTGAGTTCCAGGACAGCTGGGACTACAGGGAGACCCTGTCTCAAAAAGACCAAAAACAAAAACAAAAATAAGTTCCCAGGGTCATGTTGTTTCTGTCACAGCAGCAGAAAAGTGACTAATATATCAGGTAGTATGTTAGTGTCAAGCTGACAAGTAAAGTTAATCCAGCATACTCCCTGACTTCATAGGGAGACCCCAGAAGCTGGGGACAAAGTATGATGAGGATCCCTAACCTTAAATGGTGATGCAGAGTTGGCTATCTAAATGTAGATATTCTCCCTACATCAAGTTATCAACTGGGAATTGGGGCTGAGGTGTGGGCCATGCCCTAACCTCAAATCCTCAAATGGTGATTTGGAGGATTTGGGGAATCCAATTATGGGTGTGCTCCCTATCTCAAATGGCAGCCTGGAGCTGATGTCAAAGTTTGGGTATGCTCCTAACCTCAAATGGCAAAATGCCAATCCGGCAACAGTTTTATGAAGGTTTTGTAGTTACAGGACAAGAGAAAGTTGTAAGTCAAGGTACCTTTAAAATATCTTGGTGGGAACTTTAGGTAGGCTTTTTACATCAAAGCAAAAAAGTATCTGCTATAGGACTTAGGCTTTTCTGAAGGCAAGCTTAGCCTTTGCATCAGAGGAAACTAGAGGTCTGTGAGTACAACTGTGGGATGAGTTATTTCTTCTTTGAAATGAGCCACCCAAAACAGCTTGTAGGAGTTTAATAATTGTCTGAATAGTCCTTTAGTCATGCATGGCTGACATCCACAGGCTGTTCTTCCCTCCCTGGAAATTTTGAGGCTGTCTCCTGCCTGCAGGCAGACAATCTCTCGGCTTAGCTCTGGCAAGGAGGGGGGAGGGGACCATGAGAAAGTTACACTACTGAATAGAAAGACGGACTCAGAGGGTGAGGTCTGGGAGAATAGAGTCTCTCTTTTATTTATTCCAGCAGTGTGTTTATACACCAAAGTTTACTGTGCTATGGGTAAGGAAGAGGGGGGCAGGTGGAAGGGAAGGGTGAAAGGGCGAGCCACCTTGGCTCTAATGGGGGAGGGGGCTGCAGAGCTCCTGTTTGTGCAACAGGTAAACTAGAGGTGTGACATTCTACTCAATGCCTCAAGGGACGGGGGCTATCCGGTCCTGAAACTTTGCAGGGATAGGCAAAGCACGAAAACATTGTAATATTCCAAACCTTCCAGAGCTACAGATAACTCACAGAGGCAACTGAATGCCCACAGAGATATCAGATAACTCTCTTTGGTCTTATGAGACAGGTCTTACAAGTTCTTGCCTCAAGCCAGCAAAGTTTCATTCCTACAACAGCTGAGCAGGAGGATCTAAGTTTCTGGCCCAGGGAGTATTCTCACTGGGCTGACAATCATGACACAATGTGCTGGGAACTATGGAATTCTGAGAGAGCCTGAGATGTACAAAAGGCCCACCACACGAAGCTGGACTCTTCCTCTAGCCACACACTAGCACAGTGGGGCACAGGGTGTTGTGCTGGAATGCTGGCAGTGGGACATGTTGATCTGGGGATCTAGCCACTGCTGGGATGAGTGTTCGCTTCCCAAATTCTACTTTGGAGACAATCACAGTAAACTCTGCTCTAGTCTGAGGTTGGAGAACTCTCTATTTGCTTTGCTTTAATTACTGGGGGAAACCTGAAAAAAAATGGCACAGGCTGGGCAGGGTTATAGAACACCTTGAAAGTGGTTGCTAGGCTGTGGGCACTCCCCCCCCCCCCAAGAGGAAAATTCCTCTCCAGAAACTCAAAAGGATTTCTCTAATAGTGACAAAGCTGTTACATCAAACACACAGGTAAACAATGAATAGCCTTTGAGTAGGTTGTGGGGGTTTGAATGAGAACTGTCCTCCATAGTCTCAGGTATTTGAATATTTGCTCTGTAGGTAGTGATGCTATTTGGGAAAGTTTAGGAGGTGTGGTCTTGCTGTGGAAAGTATGTCCCTGAGGACAGAGTTTGAGAATTTGTAGCCTTACCCCACTTCCAGTTTTGCTCTCGCTGTCCTGGGTGTAGATGGAGACAGGAGCTTTCCATTCCCTGCTCCTGCCACCATGCACGCTATTTGCTGCCATGCTTCCCGCCAAATGGACTCTAAACTCTGCTGAACAGTGAGCCAAATAAGCTTTTCCATTTGGTCATGGTGTTTTACTACAACAGAAAAGTAACTAATACATAGGCAAATGATAGGCTAATATAATTTGGCTTGGAACCTGCAAGATTCCAACTCTCTACTATCACCATAGTTTTAATTAATCAACTTTATACATCATTAAAACAGGATGCGTTTATTTTTCTGGGAACTTCAGTTCAAATTTTCCTCTTTTGCCCATGCATAACATTTTGTACATGGATAAGTCAAATGCTATTTTATCCCCCAAGATTCTAGAAAGGCTCTCCCTTCCCTAAGATCTAATAAGAGTTAAGGCTGAGTAGACAGAAAAACAGTATCACCATAAATTCTCTTGTTACAAAATGTGTTTCCCCATTGTGATGGTTAGCATTGATCCAACAGGATCTAGAATCATGTAGGAGATAAGCCTCCAAGCATACTAGTGAGAGACTTTTTGTTTTGTTTTGTTTTGTTTTGTTTTAGCTAAGGTTAGCCCCTGGATTTCCCATGAAGGATTATCTTAATTAAGTTAAAGGAGGTAGGAACTCATCCTAAAAGGTATGGTACCATTCCTTGCATTTGGCTCCTGGACAGTATGAAAAGGAAGATGCTAGCTGAGCATGGGTGTTCATCACTGTCAGCCTCCTACAGAGGCAATGCGACCAGTTGCTTTATGGCTCTGCGGCCATGATTTGTCCACCATGATAGATGATACAACTCAAACTGTGAGTCCAGATTAACTCTTAACTTACTTCTTAAAGTTGCTTTTGTTGGCTATTTTACCATAGCAAAATGTTACTTCCCAAAAAACAAAAAACAAAAACAAAAACAAAAAACAAAAAAACCCCAAAACCCTTGGCTAACTTTTCAATAGGATAACTTAAATATTCATTTAATCAAGAAACACAAGATGATAAGGTATAAAACACAAGTAGAGCTTCTTTTATTGACAGTTGATACTTTTTAATAGCTCAGACAAAGAAAAGTTAACTCTATTATGTGAGTATCTCTAGCAGGAGACAATGAAAGTTAAGTTACTTTAAGGTACAAGTCTGAGTAGGCCATAGGTTTTCCCGGAGCTTTTAATTAATTTCATCTGAACAATTTCAGTATCAGCAGTAACAGAGTAATCCAATAGGTTGAACACTTTAAATATTTATTTTTCTTAGTGGAAAGAAGTTCGGTTTTTGCTCTGTTTGAATTTAAAATAGAGATACTCCATGAGGACTGGAGAGATGGCTCAGCAGTTAAGAGCACTTGCTATCTTGCAGAACACCAGGGTTTGGTTCCCAGCACACACATGGTGATTAATAATCATTCATAACTCCACTTCCAGGGGACCTGACAGCCTCTTCTGGCCTCCACAGGCATTGCCTGCATGTGGAGCAGCTACAACGTCCAACCAAATCAATTATATACAGAGTAAAAATAATTGAAATAGAGATACTGGAATATGGAATTATTTTGGAAGATGTAAAGTAAATCAGGCTAGAGAAATGGGTCAGTGTTCACAAAACTAACCACCTGAGTTTGATCCCTGGATCTACAAGGAGGAAGTAGAGTACTGATCCCATAAATTGCCCACTCACCTACATAGGTTTGTCATGGCATGCATACACACACACACACACACACACACACACACACACACACGCAAATAAATGGAATAAAGTTTTAAAAGAAACATCAATTTAAACATTGATTTTTTTTCCTTAAATTTTACTGAGTAGTGAGAGAATTCTTTCATGAACTCACTGACAAACTTGAATCTTTAGAAACATGTATACTTAGTTCAAGAAAGGTAGATAATCTGTATAAGCAAGCTCTCATGAGGAAAAACATGATGAATGGAAGGTTATACTATCATCTTCGTTTGTAGAGTCTTCAAAATCAACATGACTGTTATTATCATTTAGGAATATCTCAAAGAAAATTGCAAATATCTCAGATGATTTTAATATATGTAAAATGGATTTAAGAAATATAAAAAATGAGGGACAGCAGAAGTATAGAAGGATTCTGAGGTCAGTTGCTTGGGGTACTTATTTGGTTGTCCATGTAGTTGAAGAGGAAGGCCACTTAGCTTCCTTGAAGTGCCTTTGGATCTGTTTCCAGAAGAAGCTATTGTCAGGTTGGGATTAGAAATAAAAATCACAGAAAGTTTTGCAACATGAAACGTGGTTACAAGTACTTGACAGAGCTCTTTCCTCCAGGCTGAAGGGAGTCAGATTTTTGTTTTTCATTTTTGTTTTTCTCCTATTGATGACATCACCTAGCTTTAGTTCAAACTCCTCAAGAATCATTTTTATCTACTAGCAACTCACTGTGGAAAGATTCTACAACTAATCCTCACTTTTCAGTTATCATGTTTGATGGTCCACGATGTCTTCTTTAGGAAAGAGGGCTCGGTAATCCTTTGCCCAATTTTTTAAAGGATGTCCGGTACTTGACTTAAAAGAAGAAAATAGCTATTTTCTATTAGTGGTAGATCTTAGATTTTAGAAGAATTTATAGGCCTGTTTTCAGCTAAAAGGAGTTTTGACAATGAGTATCAATATTGGACATTTGGCGACTAATCTAGAGGATTAAAGATGAAAGCACAATAACAATTTCATGCAGTAGTCCATGTTTTACATTTTTTCACTAAAATAAATTTTGGCATTATTACTTAATTTATCAGGAGTGCCCTGATTAGGAATAATTCTTTTTAGTAGAAAACATCCTACTCTTAACACCATAGCTATCCAATGGGTAAAGGTTTTAACCAAATGGGAAATTTTACAAATTTAGTATTTGGGGAAAAAAAGAAATCTAATCAAGTTTTAGATTAGTAAAACAATAAAATATAAATTCTTTTTTTTTTTTTTTTGGTCTTTTTCAGACAGGGTTTTCCTATAGCCCCCAGATGGCCTGGAATTCAATATGTAGACCAGGCTGGCCTTGAACTCAGAGATCTACCTGGCTCTGCCTCCCAAATGCTAGGATCAAATGTGTCTGCCACCAAGACTTGCATATTCTTTATTTTTTTTCTAATCCTACCTGTTTCCTATAAATGTTAAGAGCAGAAAACCTCACTTTTGTAAATAGAGATTCAGTCACCATTTCTGTATCAGGATATCGAATTTGACCGAAGAAAATTTTAGTAACTTAATTTTAAGCAAATGTGTCATGTGCATGCTGTGTTCCCTTAGTTTTAACTTTCACATAAGGTTTACAGCTTTCTTTAGCCTTCTAGCTTTATCCTCATCTGCCCATTCCATTTGGAAACAATCTTTTTTGTTTGTGTTTGTTTTTTTCTTTCTTTCTTTTCTTTCTTTTCTTTCTTTTCTTTCTTTTCTTTCTTTCTTTTTTTCTTTCTTTCTTTCTGACAGGGTCTCCCTGCAGCCCCAGCTGTCATGGAACTCTCTATATAGACCTGGCTGGCCTTGGACACAAAGAGATCCTCCTGCCTCTGCCTCCCAAGTGCTAGGAATAAAAGCCATGCCCAGCTGGAACAATCTTTTACATTTAGGATAAAAATTTTCATTGAGCAAAATCCATTTTCATCAAAAAGCATTTTCCCTTTTAATGTTCTTTATAAAGAAGTACATTTTATATTTATTTTTCTTGTTTTATAGGTCATTTCCCCCTCCATTTTTGTTTTTAGAATATTTGAAAAACAATTCTTAATAAAATAATCAATGCAATGAAAACCTCGGAAAGTTGCATCTGAAACACAGAAAATATAGGCAGCGTATCTTAAACAACTAACAATTATAAATACAGACAAAACATCCAGACTTTTCTGTGGTCTCTTATGAAATTTCAATGAGCTAAATGTTTTTAAGATCGAGGTCTTATATAACAGGCATTTAGAAACTGTCTTTGATAATAACACCATCTCATTTGTGCTCAGACGTTAGCATAAAGACAAGGTCAAAGGCTGACATTTCTGTCTACCCTATTTTTGTCTTCTTTACTTTTGGATCATTTGTTATTAGGTTTTAGAGTAAGTATGTTGATCATTTAATGAGTATCTACCTATATTATTTCATCCTTCTCTAATGTTGAAGGCACAGAGATTAGTTATTGTTTCAAATACATTGTAAGAGAAAGCTGAACTAAATTACCATGCAATATAATGAAACACATTATCATCACCTGCCTGCATGCCTTATGTAAGCCTTTAAGCAGGCTAAGTAGGAAGTAGCAGCTTTGTTTTAAAGTGACCTTTTCTTTTCTTTTTTTTTCTTTAGTCTCAAATTTAGAATTGTCTCATTTCTGAAGAGGCTAAATATGGAAACATGGGAGAGAACACAGGCAGAAAGAAAAGCATTGGCTCTTATTACAGTTCTATAACTTGTTCCCAAATGTAAATATGCTTTTACTTTGTTTAGCCAGAGATAGTATGTAAACTTCAAAGCTTGGTTAACTGTTTGAGTCTAATTTATTTGTGATATTCCCTTGAATATGTAACAAATGAAAACTTTTTCTCTCATTAACCTGACTTTTAAAAGTTTTAGCCGGGCGTGGTGGCACACGCCTTTAATCCTAGCACTTGGGAGGCAGAGGCAGGCAGATCTCTGTGAGTTCAAGGCTGGCCTGGTCTACAGAGTAAGCTCCAGGACAGCTGGGGCTACAGGGAGACCCTGTCTCAAAAATACCAATAAATAAATAAGTAAATAAATAAATAAATAAATAAATGAAAATAAAAGTTTGGCTTTTGAGCTCTAGGCATTGTAGGCAGGAAGGCAGAAGGAAAATGATTATTTTCTCCTCTAGAATACAGTTTCTAATTTAGATATATCCTTTCTAATTCCTTCAAGGCAATAAAACAGATTAGTATAAGAATCTTTTATATTTATCAGTAATGTCTATCCTTACAGACTTGTAAATTGCCTAAAACAGTAATAAAATAGGAGGATAAACAAATTCTTAGGATTTAAATAACCCTTCACATTTTACCAGAGCTTCGGACCATTAACACCTGGTGCTGAGTCTGAATGCCCTTTACTAAAAGAAAATTGCATAATATGTACAGAAATTGAAAACTAAATTTATTTACTGTTTTTGTCAAAACTGGATCATGAGAAAGGAGTCTTCACGTTGCCCATAGCTGTGGGCCATGTATAGAAAAGAGGAAAAAAAGATACTATCTAGATTGATCTGTATACCCACTCACCGGAAGTAGGAGATGAGTTTCTCTCTGGGTGCCATGTCCTAGGTTTTTTAGGATGGCCATTTTCACTCACAGCCTGACATTTCTTATTTCCTAGTGTTCTATTATAATTCTTGCCTTTTCCATTCTTTAGTCTTAAAGGGCATGGGACTTTTGTCATCTTTCTATAACTGGGTTGCTGAGTGGACTCATGCCTGGATTCTATTTCTAGCACCTGAGGCATATATGCAAAATGAGAGCTACACACTTGCCTAAGCCTGCAGCAAGCCTCTGGATCGAGTGCGGCAGGAGGCAAGGTTGGAAGGGGTCTAACAGCGCCACCTAGAGGAATGAGGGGCAACCAGGCCAGGGACTTGCTCTGATCCCTTTGGTTTCCAGCTCTGCTTTTTGTGTTGCGCATTCTGGTTTTGACAACTTTGCCTTTTGTCTCTTAAAAATTGTTTTCTCTGAATCTATTGCTGATACTCATTCTGTGCTTTGCTCCCCATGACAGATGTGCGTAGTTTCAGGGGTGAATAGGATCTCGTCTCAAGGTCAGTTTAATCTCATATGTTGGGGGAGGGCAATGTAAAGGAAATGATCCTTTAAGCCAAATTTGTGCAAGAAAGAGATTTAGAAAGAACTATTGTTAGGCTAAGTTTAAGTGGCATCCATTGTTGAAAAGACTGATAGCTAATATCTTACTACAGATGGCTCAGTGGATATAGACACTTGCTGCCAAAGCTAATGACCTGAGTTGGATCCTGGGCCCCAAATGGTAGTAGGAGAGGACCAGCTCCCCAAAGTTTCCTCTGACCTCCACTTGAGTGCTGTGCCTAGTGTATGCATCTACACACACACACACACACACACACACAGAAACACAAACACAAACATACATGCTAAATAAAATGTAATAAAAATAAAACAAAGTAGTACTCTATTAGGTTACCACTTGAGAATACAATATATTATTTTACATTTAGCAAATTGAAAAGAAAAACAGGTAGCAAAGTCCCAAGTTAATTTTTTCCCTTCAATTTAATTTCTCAGAAAATGTAGTCATACATAATATCAAGAACTGTATTTGAATAATCAAACTGCCTTTGTTCTGTTTCTAATGACAGTATCTTTAGAATTCTTCAGGCACATCCTTCAGAACTACAATAATTTAATAGAGACTGTAAGAAATATTGCTCATTTGTCACTTTTTAAAAATTTTTATTTATTTTTGTATGAATGTACTGTCTGCATGTAGGTTTGTGCACCTGTGTCGTGCAATGCTGCAGAGGTCAGAAGAGGGTGTCATATTCTCCTGGAACTGGAGTTAAACACGGTTCTCAACCATCATGTGGGTGCTGGGGATCGAACCCGGGTCCTCTGCAAGAGCAGTCAGTGCTCTTAACCGCTAGGCCATCTCTTCAGCCCTGCTCATTTGCCGCTTTAGAACACACACACACACACACACACACACACACACACACACTGGTTATATCTTCAGTAGCCTTTGAAATATGGCTTACTTTTTCAGTTGCTTATAAACAATGGAATTGAGAAAACCTCCTTGAATTTGCCGGTCTTCTTATATGAAAGTTATACTAAAATTTTAATTTTGGGTTTGCTTTGAAATAAATCACCCCTTTCTGATTTATTAAGTTGTGGCTCATGTTAACTAAAATGCCTGTAACAATGTATGTGGAGGTTTTAGTAACTTAGCCACCCAGCTTTAGTTATTTCTTATAGTACGTCAAGGCAACAATCATGATAGACAGTGTTATTTTAAGACTATCAGGCTTTAAAATTTTTTATAAAACATATCCGTAAAACATATAATTACAAAAGAGTAGTATCCCATTTAAGTAGTTAGAAGTGAAACTATTCAAAAACTCTTAAAACAGGGGCTGGAAGAGATGGCTCAGTGCTTAAGAGCACTAGCTACTCTTGCAGAAGATCTGGGTTTGAATTCCAGCATCCACATGACAGTTACAGACAGCTGTCTGTAACTCCAGTTCCAGGAGATCCTGCACCCTGGAGCACTTCTGGACACTCATACACCTAACATAATAAATGAAAAAGGAAATCTTTACTATGTAATGTAGAATAGTAAGGTAACATTGTTTCTTTACCTGCATATAATCTTACTATCAAAATGTAAAACCCTAAGCATATTTTGGAATTAACCTAGAGTTTATTTTCAGAGGTCATAATTTTGGTATATCTGTGGTATCTATATAGAAATATTTGGGAATGATATAAATTGGAAGGAAAAAAAAGACCGGGTCAAAGAGCTGACTGAAAGAGTAAACTTATGCCCAAAACAGTAAACTTCAGCATCAAAAAAATTTTAAAAAGACTGAGATGAAAGACATGTACAGCAGAATGCATGAGCTCTGGCAGGGAGGGGGCACAGAAAGGGAATGGGATCTAAACTTGATTAAGAAATGTCATTGAAATACACAAAACTTCAATATAAAGAAAATCTTAAAAAGAGATGCTTAAACTTTAAGTTTTCAATATTTACTTTCCTCAAGAAATAAATGTGATCTTTAAAGCAAGTTCTTCCTCAAGTTTTACTAAGACCAGATCAATATGTTACGGAAGCTTAGATTATGATTTTATTCAGATTTTTATTCTTAGAAAACCTATAAATAGCCTTTTGGCAATAGTCATTCACACATAAATTTTATGGCATTTATTTCTTGGAAATCTCCTATAAAGGTTTATCACTCATTTAGACATTTACTCAGCCTAATCATACTCCTTAGATTGCTGTAGAATGCTATCATGTAAACTGTAACCACTATTGTGTACCAGTACTTTTCTATTTGCTTCCTTTTTATTATTACCATTATTAAACTTTTTCCATAGGTCATATATCATTTCTCGATCAAATCTAGAGTCACTTCCCCTTCCATGCCCCCTATCCGACCCAAGTCCCTGCACTCTACCAAACATGTCCTGCATCTCTCTCCGAGTCTCTCCAGAGTTTTTTTTTTTCAGTTCTTTTGTTGTTGTTATCTCCAACTTGTATTGCTACGTTATATATAGATATATATACATAGTTATATGTATATATGCATTTATAACTATGTATATACATAAATATATACATACATACACATATCACTTGAATTAGAGGATTTTTTTTTCTTCCTTAAAAGATGTCATGTTTTCCTTAAGGAAATGCTCAAAGGTTCCTACTTAGCAACCCCAACCATCAATCCTGCACTTTGCTCCACATTGACCCCAATGGTCCTCCCAAATGAAGGCCAGTAAGCATGCATCCTGTCTTAATCCCCCTGCACTGTATTCCATGATACAGCCCATGTAGTCCAACAATGGCAGTGTATACTCTAACGAGGCTGACATCCCCTTAGCTGTTTAGTCCTTAAGCTGGGTATTTCAGTAGTCCCCATCTGGCATTGAAGGTTTGGAGGATTCTTGGAGAGACATGAGTCCTCAGTCCATATTAGGAGGTTAAAAAGCTCTGTCTCATGGCTTTGAGGAGTGCCAAAAGTGGTGGCAGCCACAGAGTAGTTGCACTTGACAGTAAGAATTGGAGATAGGGGGCTGGAGAGATGGCCTAGCGGTTAAGAGTGCCGACCGCTCTTACAGAGGACCCGGGTTCGATCCCCAGCACCCACATGGCGGCCGAGAGCCGTCTGAAACTCCAATTCCAGGAGAACTCCAGTTCCAGGGGAATCCGAGACCCTCTTCTGACCTCCGCGGCATTGCACGACACGGGTGCACAACCATCTGTAACTCCCAATCCAGGGAGACTTCCAGTTCAAGGGGAATCCTGAGACCCTCCTTCTGACCTCCGCGGCCTTGCCCGACACAGGGCAACAGGACAACAGGCAGACAGTACGCGCATACACATACAAAAATAAAGAAAAATAAAAAAATTTAACAAACATAGAAAAATAAAAACATTTAAAACTTAAATGACTATATTTTCTACATATATTCTTGCCACTTTTCAAGTCACTTTCAAAAGTTGCCGGCGTGGTGGAGCACGCCTCTACTCCATAGCACTTGGACGGCAGAGGAAGGCAGATCTTCGTGAGTTCAAGGCCAGCCTGGTCTACAGAGTGAGCATTCCAGGGGACAGCTGGGGCTACAGAGACCCCTGTTCTCAAAAAAGACCAAAACAAACAAATAAACAAACAAGCAAACAAGACACCAGACAAGTATAATCAATACCTAAGTCACTTATTTGCCAACAGAAATTTTCCAATTGCTGTATTGAGGCCTGGAAAGCTAAAATAAAACACAAAATATCTGTCAACAATTCTGAACACATTTTATCTTATCAAATTTAAATTTGTTACTGGTCATTTATGATACATTTTTAGCTATGTGAGAACAACACAAACACGTGTAATCAAATTTCAAGGCTTCTGAAATTAGCCTGATGAGCGCCATTGGTTGGTTTGTTTTTTTTTTTTTTTTTTTTTTGCGTCTTTTTGAGACCAGGGTCTCCCTGTAGCCCCAGCCTTCTGGAAATCACTCTGTAGCCAGGGTGGCCTTAACTCACAAAGATTCCGCCCTGCCTCTGCCTCCCAAGTGCTAGGATTAAAGGCCTGAGCACATGGCCCGGGCAGCCATTTGGTTTTATTGATCAATTAAGATTTACAATCTTTTATTATAAAAATGGTTCACTCAATGTTGTTTAATATACACATATTTACTTTTACTAAGTCCTTAAAACACCATGTAACCTGTAGGACCAGTGTATAGGCGAAAACTGAGTACCTTTACTGAACTCACGTCCAATTAAATATGCCTTTACGAATATACAATCTGTGTCCTCTCTACCACTGCTTCATTAGTAGGATCGAAAGGTACTCCTGAACAAAACGGTCACAGCCCTGAAAGGAAAACAGCCAGAATTGACCAGAATCCAAGTCAACAGCTCAGAGAGCCCGAGGACAGTTTTTTTACTTCTCATCCACCGTGCCCCTTTTATAAGCCTAGGAACAATCTGCGGAAGAGCGGGCGAGGTAGAAGGGGTGTCGGCGGTAGAATGTAAAGGCTTGCGATTTGGGGTTGAACATGCAAACTACCACGATTTTGTAGTCCCTGGACACTCATTCTGCTCAACTTTGATGAAACAAAACAACCTGTCACCCCCCCTGGCTGGTGGGGATGTGGGGGTTTGGCACAACAGCTGTTAGATTGGTTTTGCACGGGAAGGATTGCTTATTACATGGATATCACTTATAGCTAAAAAAAAAAATGGAAAAAAAAAAAAAAAAAAAAAAAAAAACCTGAAAGTGCAGGACAGTTATTGGCAGGAATACATGATCTGGGATAGGGTGGGGGTGGTGGGGAAGGGAAAGGGAAAAATGCCTGATCTGAATTGAAAATGATGTACGAAATGCACCAAACCATCAATTAAAAATTAAATAAACAAAATAAATAAACTGTCAATCAATTTTTTTAATTACTAAAATATCAGTAAGTTTCTTTTTAAACTTTTTCCTCATTTCTTTCAGTTTCAAACCATCTGAACTTTTTATATCTCCATTCCAGCCATAACTAGATATAATTCTCCAATTAAATTTGAATAACAGGACTGCTTAACGGAAAGGATAAAGTACAGTTAAGGGCTGTGGTCAAACAAAACCCCATAAAATGACAAATCAAGTGGTGTGTGTGTGTGTGTGTGTGTGTTGTGTGTGAAATTTTCCAGAAAAGAAGTGAAGAGAAAACAAAAATAAATAAAAAAAAAAAAAAAGCTCAAATGGCAGAAATGGAGTGTGACTTCAAGGACAGCTGCATGGATTCAGAATGCACTCTCAGTTAAATTCGCTGTGTTCTATCACTGTAGAAAGTCACCATTTACTAAGCCATGATCAAAGTTCTCTAAGCAGTTCCACAATAGAATTAATGTTTTTTATTCTCCTGCACACCACTGTGCTGGAGAGCTTAGTTGTCAAACTGACACACCTGGATTGAGGAATCCTCAATGAGGAATTTTTCTCCATTGGATTGGCCTAGGGCAATGTCTGTAGGCATTTTCTTGATTGTTCAGTTACGTGGGAAGGCCCTGGCCTACCATGGGGCCCCAAGTGCCATCCATGGGCAGCTGGTCTTGTGTTATATAAGAAAGAAGTCTTAGCACAGGCCAGAGGAGCCATGCCCGTAAGCAGTGTCCTCCATGGTCTGTGCCTTCATGTTCCTGCCTGAGTTCTGCCTAGCCAACCCTCACTTGATGATGGAATGTGTTGACGCCACATAAACCCATTTTTCCCCAAGTGGTTTTGGTCAGTATTTTTCTCATAGAACTAGAGGGTAACTAGATCTCCAAAACATTCTATTTTTTTATGATCTAACACCTTTCATAATTTAAAAACAAAGCACAAAGAATCTAACTTGTCTTGTCCAAGAGTTGGAAAGTAATTCTATATGTTTGAGGCAAAGGAGAAACCCAGAAGACATACAAGAAGCCACAAATGAGCTAAAAAAAGTAAGCAATAGGAAAACAAAAGAAAAAAAGCGGCCTACTTGTTCATGGCCAGCTATGTTCATCCGCGAATAGACACAAACTTTGATTCTTTTTCCAAAACAGTCTCTTTTTCCCATTTTGTCACAAGTGGCAAAGGGCCAGAGATGCTGGATAACAGAAAAATAAATGAAGTACCCTGAATGAAGACAGGCTTGCTGCTGCAGGAACTCCATTCTCCACATATGTGGAGACAACATATGTCCAATGTTGGTGAGCCAGGGGCAGTAACTCTGGGAATGTCACATCCAAATGATGCCACCAGCTGCTATCTCGTGGCCCAAACAAACTCAGGTACCAGAGCCTACAGTCATGGTTTGGCATTGAGTCCAAATGCTCACTCTCATTAAGAAGAAGGAACACAGCCTATTTAAAGATAAGCAAATACATTTGTTTATAGTTTTGGCCAAAAGAGGGAAAGAAAAATTCTTTTCAGACCCTACCTAGTCCATAGCAGTATCTCACCTTATATAAAAGACAAAACAAAAGGTAAGAAATATACAGTATTGATTTAGCTGTGGGCCCAAGTTCTTGGAAACGGAAGAAGGGTCTTTCCTTTGGTGCCAGAGATGAGGCCCTTTGGGTGGGCCATTTTCACTCCCAGCATGCTTTGTCTGTATGGATCCTACTTCCTAGGGCCCTAATACAGCTTCACAATATTCAATAAAAACAAAAACTGAAGGAAAGCACAAGGAACAGGTCCATTTTGCCTTTATTCATAAAAACTAAACAATGAAGAAAATTCATTGTAAAGATCTTAGTTTTATTTTACACTTTTAAAATCAGTGCATTTTTCCATAAAGAAAAATCAGTGTTCTGATGGCATGAACAGAGGAGGTCAGTTTTATAGACAGTGAAAAGATGAAGTAAGCCAAAACAAAGAACAAGAAACAGATTGAACACCATGCACAGTGATTCGCACCTATAATCTAAGCAGCTGGGAGGCTCTAGTGGGATGATTGCTGTGAGTTTGAGGTCAGTTTTGGTGATATTACTGGGTTTTACAGTGTGCGACCTTGTCTCAAAAACAGAATCAGAAAAGAAAACAAAAAGCGAGTTTGAGTTTATAATTTCAAGATTATTCCTTGGTAAAGTTGTTCCTATAATTTTAGAGCCCTGTCTGTTGTCCCAGAGCTGTTCTCAGCCATCCAGCCCAGTATGTCAGTTAACGATGGTGGTGAGAGATTGTGAGAGTGATGTTTAAATCAATGTGGTCACATTGGGTAAAACAGATACAGGAGTTCAGTGGTTCCAAGTCGACTGAGATTTTTTGAGATTTCATAGAAAGTGAACCAGAGGCAGCAGTGGAGGTTTGTGTAGATGGTAGAGTACGTGGCTTTAGTCAAGCTGATGGTCTGGCTGACCTTGATCACAGCTCCGATTCTACAGTGGATTCTGGAGGAATCTCTCTATTGCTGTGTTGATTTGAGGGGAATCTTCTGGCTCATATAATGCGCTTGGTCTTATGACAGGGTTCAGCCTCTGTTCCCATCATAGGTTAATTGCTATCACTTGTGAGTGATTTTATCAGGCCTGAAGTGATTTGTCATTTGAAGCTTAATTCCCTGCCACAAAGATGTTTATCAATCAGTTCTGTCATTCCCAGAATCCAAGATAACTGTGAAAAGAGTAATTTAGGAAGAGAAAAATGAATTACAGAGGCAAAACAGAGCCAGGGAAGGCAAAAATGTAATTAAGTAGGCAGATGACTGGGCTCTCCTTCAAGGTGAGTAGAAGAGGTAGAGCTAAAGGGAAAACAGTAGATTGCCAAGTTATATGGTGGGTGCAACCTATCATTCCTAACTCTAACACTCCTCTCCCTCAATATTGCTGTTTTCTTCTGGTGTCCTGAAACTCGGTGCATCTGCACGGAGGTTGCTACAGAGTGGTGGTTGAACAAGGAAAGTTTAGTTCCCCGAGTTATTTAAACCAAGAGTGAGCCCAATATGTTCTCTGAACTGTTTCTAATTTCTTAGAACTGTTCCACAAAGGACTTTCTCTAGCATGATATGGGATAGGAATGAAGAATTTCATCTTAAAGAATCTTTAAGCCAGGCATAGTCGGGTGGTGGTGCACAATTTAGTCTAGCTCTCAGGCGGCAGGCAATCTCTTTGTGGTTCAAGTCCAGCCTGGTTACATAGTGAGTTCCCGCACAGCTTGGGCTACATGGAACCCTGTATCAAAAAAAAAAAAAACAACAAAAAAAAAAAAAATAAAAAAAACCAGAACAACAAAACCAAAACAAAAAATCTTTAAGAAAATTGCCTTGTCTGACCTGAACAGCATCCAAGACAAGAAACAAATGCTGTCAACTTAAGCCCACATGTTATTTTAAAACATATACTGTGGATAATAGCTTGCTTTGCACTTGCTTCCTGTTTTAACCTCCTCCAGGCCAGCTGGAGGAAGTTGCTTTCTCCGGTGAAACCGTTCCATTGCTGATCATTGGCCCAGTTACTGACTCAGCTGCTGCCATTGTTAACTTCCAAGAACAGGTTAAACCTATTCAGCAGGTGAAGCGGTAAGCACTCTGCTGGTGTGCAGGCATCCAAGCCTCCACGTTTACCACTTTTTCTTTTTTTTTTTTTTTTTTTTTCTCTGTCTTTTCGAGAACGGGTCGCCATGTAGCCCCAGCTGTCCTGGAACTCACTCTGTAGACCAGGCTGGCTTGAAACTCACAAAGATCTGCCTGCCTCTTGGCCTCCCAAGTGCTAGGATTAAAAGGTGTGTGCCACCACGCTGGCATCTAAGTTTCCACTTCTATTCATGATATTTTAACAAAATACACATAATTTCGGATGAGTCAGGTCAAGGAAGGATCAATAGGAGAAAATAGAGACCATAGTTTAAGATTAAAGATATATGTTTATTTAAATCTTTGTAAAATTTAAGTATAGGGGGCTGGAGAGATGTTTCAATGATTAAGAACAAATGCTATTCTCCCAGAGGATCCAGGTTTGATCCAGCACCCATGTGATGGCGCTAACAAACATCTGTAATTCCATGGTCAAGTGGATCCAACACCTTTCTTCTGGACTCTTCAGGGGTATTGCATACATGTGGCACCCCCTAACATATATACAGGCAAAACTTATATACATTCATATTATATACTATATATGACTATATATACATATATATATATTAACTTAGTTATGATGTTAGGTAAGACAGAAAGCATTCCTCAAAAGGTCAGTCCTATATGTCTGAATTCATAAGTAAGTAATAGGCTAATTTCTTGTATAAAGGCAATTTCAAGATCCAAAGCATGTAGACTATGGCATGGATTCTCACTGCTCTTATTCAGCTCTATAATGAGAAAAGCAGAAATATATGAACATGTACAGTATGGTGACCAAAGGAGTAGGACTGTGTTTAAAGTTATTGACAAGAAGGTTGAAAACAAAGCATTGTTAAATTGATTATCATCATTAAAGGGAAACCCACCTTTCCAGTTTTACTACTTATTTTCCTGATATTAGGAAGGTCAGATAACAACTTTGTTTTAATTTGATGACTGAAACATTATCACAAGTGACTCCATTTGATTTTTAGTCTGGTCCGTGGGCACCAGTGCAGGACCTTAATTAACAATAATAGGCTTCCTGATTTTTTTTCTCAGCATGATTTTTCGGTACTTTCCTTAGCAGAGATTAAAGTAGTGTTGAGGGCCCAGCCCACAATGAGTGGTGCCACCCTGGGCAGGTGGTTGTGTACCGTATAAGAAGGCAGGCTGGGCATGAGCCAGGGGAGCAAGCCAGTGAACAGCATTCCTCCATGGCCTGTGCTTCAGCTCCTGCCTCCAGGTTCCTGCCCTGAATTCCTGCCTTGGGCTCCCTAAGTGATGAACTGTGACCTAGGAGATGTAAGCTGAATAAACCCTTTCCTCCCCAAGTCGGTGTTGGTCGGAGTGTTTTGTCACAGCAATGGAAGACAAACTAGAACAAAAAGTCTGAGAATCTTGTGAGGTTTTACTTCAAACACATTTAAAAAAAACATTTTTAAGACTCTAAGCAAGCAATAGGTAGAAAAAAGAGCAGCAGCTCACCTATTTCAGAGAGGGGAAAGGCCTCTGTTGATATTATTTTTATTAGTTCAATAAGGCTATCTCATTGATAGGCTAAGTAAGTTGAACTTATTAGCTCTACCTAGAATAACTTTTATTAATGGGTCTTTCCAGATAAACAGAAAAATATTTTTCTCAAACTGACTGCCTAAGATGATGCCTATTTCATCACTTGAATATCAAATAAATTGCCCTTGTGTGAATTACAGAATTAAGTTGATGAACAAATATAATCTTTAATCAGCTCAAACTTTATTGCTTAAAGCTTGCTCCCTCTAAATTATTGGCTTATATTAGATGGAAGTGTACTTTAAGTAAAGTACACTTTATATCCAGAGACTTATTTATGTTCTCACTAAATTAGTTTTTCTTAAACTTAGCAAGAATCATATCTCTTGATTTGAACCAAAGTGGCTTATAATTATTATTACTACTATTATTATTATTACTGAACACTTCACAAATTTGCATGTCATTTTGTACAACCCAGGCTAATCTTCTCTGTATTTTTCCAATTTAGGTATATGGGCTGCTGAAGCAAGCACCCAAAGTGACTTTTTTGTTGTTTATGAAAGACATTTAATAGACTCAAATATATTACACATTCAAATATTTTTTTTAAAGAAACCAGGGGTTCTTAAACTCATATTAGGGAATATTTGCTGCTTTAACTTCCTTGCAGTAGATCAGGCATTTCATCTGTCTCTATGCATTTATAAAATGACTATATTGAGGCTGGAGAGATGGCCTAGCGGTTAAGAGCGCCAACCACTCTTGCAGAGGACCCAGGTTCGATCCCCAGCACCCACATGGTGGCTGAGAACC
>VZQC01007660.1:30738-523683 GCA_009823505.1 Rhizomys pruinosus
TAGTGGGACTGGGGATTTGGGCACAACAGTCTGCAGATTGGTTTTGCACGAAGGATGCTTGTACTCATGGATTATCACTTATAGCTAAAAAATGGAAAAAAAAAAAAAAACCTGAAAGATGCAGGACAGTTATGGCAGAATACATGATCTGGGATAGGGTGGGGGTGGGGGGGAAGGGAAAGGGAAATATGCCTGATCTGAATTGGAAAATGATGTACAAAATGCACAAACCATCAATAAAAATTAAATTAAAAAAATAAATAAAATGGTCAATCAATTTTTTTAATTACTAAAATATCAGTAAGTTTCTTTTTAAACTTTTTCCTCATTTCTTTCAGTTTCAAACCATCTGAACTTTTTATATCTCCATTCCAGCCATAACTAGATATAATTCTCCAATTAAATTTGAATAACAGGACTGCTTAACGGAAAGGATAAAGTACAGTTAAGGGCTGTGGTCAAACAAAACCAAATCAAAATGACAAATCAAGTGTGTGTGTGTGTGTGTGTGTGTGTGTGTGTGTGAAATATATAGAACCGAAACGTAAATTCACCAGAAAAGAAAGAACATAAGCTCAAATGGCAGAAATGGAGTGTGACTTCAAGGACAGCTGCATGGATTCAGAATGCACTCTCAGTTAAATTCGCTGTGTTCTATCACTGTAGAAAGTCACCATTTACTAAGCCATGATCAAAGTTCTCTAAGCAGTTCCACAATAGAATTAATGTTTTTTATTCTCCTGCACACCACTGTGCTGGAGAGCTTTAGTTGTCAACCTGACACACCTGGGTAGAGGGAATCTCAATTGAGGAATTTTCTCCATTGGATTGGCCTAGGGCAATGTCTGTTAGGCATTTTCTTGATTGTTGAGTTACGTGGGAAGGCCCTGGCCTACCATGGGCAGTGCCATCCATGGGCAGCTGGTCTTGTGTTATATAAGAAAGAAGTCTTAGCACAGGCCAGAGGAGCAAGCCAGTAAGTAGTGGTCCTCCATGGTCTGTGCTTCATGTTCCTGCCTTGAGTTCCTGCCTAAGCCTCACTTGATGATGGAATGTGTTGTAAGCCAAATAAACCCATTTTTCCCCAAGTTGGTTTTGGTCAGTATTTTTCTCATAGAACTAGAGGGTAACTAGATCTCCAAAAACATTTATTTTTTTTATGATCTTAACACCTTCATAAATTTAAAACAAAGCACAAAGAATCTAACTTGTCTTGTCCAAGAGTTGGAAAGTAATTCTATATGTTTGAGGCAAAGGAGAAACCCAGAAGACATACAAGAAGCCACAAATGAGCTAAAAAAAGTAAGCAATAGGAAAACAAAAGAAAAACAAGGGCTACTGTTCACTGGCAGCTAGTGTTCATCAGAGAAACAAACTTTGAGTCTGCATTTCCAAAACAGTCATCTTTTTCCCATTTTGTCACAAGTGGCAAAGGGCCAGAGATGCTGGATAACAGAAAAATAAATGAAGTACCCTGAATGAAGACAGGCTTGCTGCTGCAGGAACTCCATTCTCCACATATGTGGAGACAACATATGTCCAATGTTGGTGAGCCAGGGGCAGTAACTCTGGGAATGTCACATCCAAATGATGCCACCAGCTGCTATCTCGTGGCCCAAACAAACTCAGGTACCAGAGCCTACAGTCATGGTTTGGCATTGAGTCCAAATGCTCACTCTCATTAAGAAGAAGGAACACAGCCTATTTAAAGATAAGCAAATACATTTGTTTATAGTTTTGGCCAAAAGAGGGAAAGAAAAATTCTTTTCAGACCCTACCTAGTCCATAGCAGTATCTCACCTTATATAAAAGACAAAACAAAAGGTAAGAAATATACAGTATTGATTTAGCTGTGGGCCCAAGTTCTTGGAAACGGAAGAAGGGTCTTTCCTTTGGTGCCAGAGATGAGGCCCTTTGGGTGGGCCATTTTCACTCCCAGCATGCTTTGTCTGTATGGATCCTACTTCCTAGGGCCCTAATACAGCTTCACAATATTCAATAAAAACAACTGAAGGAAAGCACAGCAGTCCCTTTTGCTTATTCATAAAACTAAAACAAATGAAGAAATTCATTGTAAAGATCTTAGTTTTATTTTACACTTTTAAAATCAGTGCATTTTTCCATAAAGAAAAATCAGTGTTCTGATGGCATGAACAGAGGAGGTCAGTTTTATAGACAGTGAAAAGATGAAGTAAGCCAAAACAAAGAACAAGAAACAGATTGAACACCATGCACAGTGATTCGCACCTATAATCTAAGCAGCTGGGAGGCTCTAGTGGGATGATTGCTGTGAGTTTGAGGTCAGTTTTGGTTATATACTGGGTTACAGTGTGAGACCTTGTCTCAAAACAGAATCAGAAAAGAAAACAAAAAAGCGAGTTTATAATTTCAAGATTATTCCTTGGTAAAGTTGTTCCTATAATTTTAGAGCCCTGTCTGTTGTCCCAGAGCTGTTCTCAGCCATCCAGCCCAGTATGTCAGTTAACGATGGTGGTGAGAGATTGTGAGAGTGATGTTTAAATCAATGTGGTCACATTGGGTAAAACAGATACAGGAGTTCAGTGGTTCCAAGTCGACTGAGATTTTTTGAGATTTCATAGAAAGTGAACCAGAGGCAGCAGTGGAGGTTTGTGTAGATGGTAGAGTACGTGGCTTTAGTCAAGCTGATGGTCTGGCTGACCTTGATCACAGCTCCGATTCTACAGTGGATTCTGGAGGAATCTCTCTATTGCTGTGTTGATTTGAGGGGAATCTTCTAGCTCATATAATGCGCTTGGTCTTATGACAGGGTTCAGCCTCTGTTCCCATCATAGGTTAATTGCTATCACTTGTGAGTGATTTTATCAGGCCTGAAGTGATTTGTCATTTGAAGCTTAATTCCCTGCCACAAAGATGTTTATCAATCAGTTCTGTCATTCCCAGAATCCAAGATAACTGTGAAAAGAGTAATTTAGGAAGAGAAAAATGAATTACAGAGGCAAAACAGAGCCAGGGAAGGCAAAAATGTAATTAAGTAGGCAGATGACTGGGCTCTCCTTCAAGGTGAGTTAGAGAAGGTAGAGCTACAGGGAAACAGTAGATTGCCAAGTATAGTGGTGGTGTGCACCTATAATCCTAACCTCTAACACTCCTCTCCCTCAATATTGCTGTTTTCTTCTGGTGTCCTGAAACTCGGTGCATCTGCACGGAGGTTGCTACAGAGTGGTGGTTGAACAAGGAAAGTTTAGTTCCCCGAGTTATTTAAACCAAGAGTGAGCCCAATATGTTCTCTGAACTGTTTCTAATTTCTTAGAACTGTTCCACAAAGGACTTTCTCTAGCATGATATGGGATAGGAATGAAGAATTTCATCTTAAAGAATCTTTAAGCCAGGCATAATGGTGCACACGTTTAGTCCCAGCTCTCAGGAGGCAGGCAGATCTCTGTGAGTTCAAGGCTAGCCTGGGTTACATAGTGAGTTCCAGCACAGCTGGGGCTACAAGGAAACCCTGTATCAAAAAAACAAAAAGGAAAAAACTACAAAAAAAAAAAAAAAAAAAAAGAAACAAAACCAAACAAAAAATCTTTAAGAAAATTGCCTTGTCTGACCTGAACAGCATCCAAGACAAGAAACAAATGCTGTCAACTTAAGCCCACATGTTATTTTAAAACATATACTGTGGATAATAGCTTGCTTTGCACTTGCTTCCTGTTTTAACCTCCTCCAGGCCAGCTGGAGAAGTTGCTTCTTCCGTGAACGTTCCAGGTGCTGATCATTGGTGCAGGTCACCGACTCAGCTGCTGCCATTGTTAACTTCCAAGAACAGGTTAAACCTGTTTGGCAGGTGAAGCGGTAAGCACTCTGCTGGTGTGCAGGCATCCAAGCCTCCAAGTTTACCACTTCTTTTTTTTTTTTTTGTCTTTTCGAGACAGGGTCGCCATGTAGCCCCAGCTGTCCTGGAACTCACTCTGTAGACCAGGCTGGCCTTGAACTCACAAAGATCTGCCTGCCTCTGCCTCCCAAGTGCTAGGATTAAAGGTGTGTGCCACCACGCCTGGCATCTAAGTTTGCCACTTCTAATCATGATATTTTAACAAAATACACATAATTTTGGATGAGTCAGGTCAAGGAAGGATCAATAGGAGAAAATAGAGACCATAGTTTAAGATTAAAGATATATGTTTAGTTTAGCTTGTAACTGATAAGATTAGGGGCTGGAGAGATGGTTCAATGATTAAGAACAATTGCTATTCTTCCAGAAGACCTAGGTTTGATTCCCAGCACCCATGTGATGGCTAACAAACATCTGTAATTCCAGGTCCAGGGGATCCAACACCTTTCTTCTGGACTCTTCAGGGGTATTGCATACATGTGGCACACATATACATACAGGCAAAACTTATATACATTCATATATATATATATATGAATATATATACATATATATATATTAACTTTAGTTATGATGTTAGGTAAGACAGAAAGCATTCCTCAAAAGGTCAGTCCTATATGTCTGAATTCATAAGTAAGTAATAGGCTAATTTCTTGTATAAAGGCAATTTCAAGATCCAAAGCATGTAGACTATGGCATGGATTCTCACTGCTCTTATTCAGCTCTATAATGAGAAAAGCAGAAATATATGAACATGTACAGTATGGTGACCAAAGGAGTAGGACTGTGTTTAAAGTTATTGACAAGAAGGTTGAAAACAAAGCATTGTTAAATTGATTATCATCATTAAAGGGAAACCCACCTTTCCAGTTTTACTACTTATTTTCCTGATATTAGGAAGGTCAGATAACAACTTTGTTTTAATTTGATGACTGAAACATTATCACAAGTGACTCCATTTGATTTTTAGTCTGGTCCGTGGGCACCAGTGCAGGACCTTAATTAAAAAATAATAGGGCTTCCTATAATTTTTCTCAGCATGATTTTTCGGTACTTTCCTTAGCAGAGATAAAGAGCAGTCCGGGCTGGAGAGATAGCCTAGCGGTTAAGAGCACCGACTGCTCTTGCAGAGGACCCGGGTTCGATCCCCAGCACCCACATGGCGGCTGAGAACCATCTGTAACTCCAATTCCAGGAGAACTCCAGTTCCAGGGGAATCCGACACCCTCTTCTGACCTCCGCGGCATTGCACGACACGGGTGCACAGACCTGCATGCAGACAGTACACTCATACACATACAGAAATAAATAAAATTAAAAAAAAGAAAAAGAAAAAGAAAAAGAGCAGTAATTCAATATTAAAGTATGCATTCTTTGAGAGACCCTAGAGGAAGGAGCTTGGCTTTCAACTCTTAACTGGCTTGTTATGTGGGTTGTATGAGATAAAATGATCAGAAAGGATAGTTTTATGAATGAGAAACTGTAGGGATGGGAAAAGTATTTATTTTTAATTGTAGAGAGATTAATCTGATTCAGATTCTGGAGCAGAAGACATGCTGCAAATCAGAAGGATACAGCTTTGGTATCATTATGAATGATTTTAATATCTTGGGGAGAGAAACTACTGGTGAACAACTATTCATATACTGACCATAGTTGACATTGGATTACTTGCTGTAATTTTACTTATTTATTTATTTATTTATTTATTTATTTATTCATTCATTTATTTTTGTCTTTTTGAGACAGGGTCTTCCTGTAGCCCCAGATGACCTGGAACACACTATGTAAACCGGGCTGGTCTTGATCTCACAAAGATGTGCTCTTCTTGTGACCTGGGCATATGACTTTAATCTCTCATGCATATTCCTTTCCCTGAACCCAAAATAATATGTAAATTTGTGAATTCATGTTTTATATAACATTGCATTGGCAACAGTGCTTATCTTGTTGCAAACAACTTGAGAAACTGCTGGGATTAAAGGCATGTGACACCATACCTGAGTACTTGCAGTATTCTTCTTTTAAATATATTTTATTCATTTTTAAAAATTTTATGTGTATGAATATATTGCCTGCATGTATGTAAGTGTACCCATGTCATGCAATGCTTGCAGTCATCAGAAATGGGTATCAGATCCCCCGGAACTGGAGTTAGGGATGGTTGTTAGCTGCCATGTAGATGCTGGGAATCAACCCAGGGTCCTCTGCAAAAGCAGCCAGTCCTCTTAACCACTGAGTCAACTCTCCAGCCCATTTGCTGTATTCTTAACACAAGAGTACTAATGCTATTTATTCACTGACTTGTCAATATTTCCCGGTAAATACTGTTAACAGTTTGAAATCATGGTTATAGGCTCCACAAGGACCATATTTCATTTATATGACTATGCTCAGGGACAAACCAACACAATTTCATAATGACTCTCCTCTGTACATTGAAAGGCTTAAATCAATAACTTTAGAATCATCAGTAGTACAGTACAATCATTTGATGATAGTCACATAATCACACTTTCATTGGCAAATTCATTTACATTTTGGGAGTTATTTGACTAAGACATTTTAAATAATGTCTGGGTACACTATCTTTACCTTACACGAATGACAGAACGCATTACATCTAGGGGTGGGGTGGGGGCTTTGGGAGATTGTCAGTGGGGGAATGGGTATGAAGATGTTTAAGATGTTCTGAATGGGGGCTGGAGAGATGGCCTAGCGGTTAAGAGCACCAACTGCTCTTGCAGAGGACCCAGGTTCAATCCCTAGCACCCACATGGCAGCTGAGAAACGTCTGTAACTCCAATTCCAGGAGAACTCCAGTTCCAGGGGAATCTGACACCCTCTTCTGACCTCTGTGGCATTGCATGTCACGGGTGCACAAACCTACGTGCAGATAGTACATTCAAACACACACACAAAAATAAATAAAATTTAAAAAATTAAAAAAGATGTTCTGAATGAAATCCACAAAAAAAATCAATAAAAATTTATAAGAATATACCTTGTAGAATTTTCTAGTACATATATTTGGGGCAATAGAAACCTAAGGTCATTGATAATTAAGATTCTACAGCTGTGAATGCTTTTTATAACCTTTTAACCCAGGACTTTAGAAAATCAGATAAAAAGAACCTAAAAGGAGGTACATTCACATTATTGAATAAAATGATATTCATTAATTATTCCTTTGATAAAATTTTGCATAATAACAGCTAACATATAAATATATACTAGAATCCTGAGTATTTTCAAACAAAATTTAAATAAAGTAGTTGACTTTCAAAATTATTCTTGTGTGTCTAAAAAATTATCTATGGTCTGATTTGTAATTTTTCTCTCCCTCTTTTTCTAGGATTCATAACTCTTCTATCTATGCCGTAATTTATGAGAAAGAGGGGGGAAGCCTCTGTTAGCTACAAGCTTCTCTTGAATACTCACTTTAAGCTTGGTCTTCTCACCTTCTGACCTAGTGCCTTCATTTCCTGTTAATCATAATTTTAGGAACCTAACATTTGACTCTGCCAGAGATGGGATGAAGAATATTTCAGACTGTATGTCTAAAGACCAAAAGGCTACCCTATTACCATCTTTGAACATAGACCCAACCATGAACACAATCAGAACAAAAAAAGATCAAAATACCCCAGTCCTTTTAAGAGGAATAGGTGATGAATTTTCACAAACCACAGCTTTAGTTATGCTTCTAAAGCCTTTCACTTTCTAGACAAGAGCTCATTAACATACCTTTAGCAGACCTACTCCAAGATGAACCGAATTATCCCACCTTCTAGCTGTCATCCCTATCTGTAATTCTTTTCTCTTGAATGTAGGCAAGACCTCTGAATTGATTTTATCCAGAGTCATATGCTAAAGATACTAAAGTTCTTTTTCCTGTGATTATATTACAAAAGATTACTAATTCCTGTCACTCCAGCAGTCTTTCTTTATGCTGTGGCTTTACTGATTTTGATTAAATAACCTACAGAATGGGGAGTCCTCATGGCAAGGAACTGAGGGTAGTTACCAGATGACAGCTGCCAAGGAGTGGAGGCTCCGAATGAAACAACTTACAAAGACCAGAGTCCTTCCAATGATCGCTTGAGTATGGAAATGGATCCTTCTGTAGACAAGACTTGAGAACAGACTATAGCCATATTTGACACCTTCATTGCATCTTCATGGAAAACCCTGAAGAGAAGACCCACCAAAAGAAATGTCCCACAGAAATGGAAAGACAGGCATGGGAAGTTTTAAGCTGTTTAGTATGTGTTATTCATTATGTAATACTAGGCAGCTAACAGTGCTCAACTATATAATTGCATCCAGTTCCTGAAAATGAACTCTGGACAGCAAAGCATCATTTCTTTTAAGATGACCACAAATTATCTAAAAAAAAAAAAGCTCAAGTTTGATAATGTATTTCATGATGGCTAATACTAAATGTCACAGAATCACGTAGAAGACATCTCTGGGCATGTGTGTGAAGAAGTTCCTAGACTGGATTACTGGGGTTGAGGTAGGAAGACCTTCCCTCTTTGTGAGCAGAGTCATCCTATGGGTTGGGTCCCAGACTGAGTGAGAAGGATAAAATGCACTGAGAATGAGCTCTTACTGCTCTCTACTTCCTGAAACTGGGTTCCATGCAACCAGCTATAGGAATGACTTTTTTTTTAATTTTCATTTTTTTATTGATGCTTTTATTTCATACATCATTTTCCAATTCAGTTCAGGCATATTTCTCTTTCCCTTCCCCCCACCCCACCCCAACCCATCCCAGATCAAGCATTCTGCCATAACTGTCCTGCATCTTTCTCTCAGTTTTTTTTTCATTTTTTAACAATAAGTGATAATTTATGAGTACAAGCATCCTTCACGTAAAACCAATTTGCAAGCAGTTGTGCCCAAACCCACACAGCCCATGGGTCCCACCATCCAGCAGGGGAGAATGTATGTTAAATAAAGTTGATCAAATGAATGTCCACACTATATTGCTGTAGTTTCACCATTCACCCCAATCGCAGCCCTTACATTCTACAGCGCCCCCTCTTCTGCAGATTGTTCCCTAGGCTTAGAAAAGGGGCATAGGTGGATGAGAAGCAAAACAGTCTACTTTCTTTTTTTTTTTTTTTAATTTTGAGGTTGTTTTATTTTTTTATTTATTTTTTTTTAATTTATTTTTTAAGGGATTCTACAATACAATGACACAGTTGTTTACAGATAGCATTGACGTCACTCATTATGTCATACAATCAGGTAATTGGTGCATTTTGCAAGTATCTATGTCCAAATTTTGAACAACCCAAGGTTCCCATAGACCTGTTGGAGAAGCTTGTATGCACAGACATGTTGATCAATCAGGAGTCCAGACTATATTCCTGTAGTCTCATGATTCACCCCTATCTCTCCACAGCCCTTACAATCTACCACGCCTCCTCTTCAGCAGTTTGTTCCCTGGGCTTTGGGAAAGGGGCACAAGTGGGTGAGAAGAAAACAGTCTAATTTCTTTGGAGTTGTCATTTTGGACTCCAGTCTGTTCAGGTTGTTTCCTTTCATGGATTGACAGCTTTCCCAGTGATACCCTTTTTAGTCATATTAACAAAGCACTAGCTATTGGATGTACAGGCATTTAAGCAGTACCACTTATTATGTCAAGCTAAGCTGTGAGCATAGACACAGATGCTTGGATGGCATGCTAATCCGCAAACTGTGGTTTCTCTATAAAGGGTGACACGTTCTTACTGTGGCTCACAACATTGCCCAACCACAAGCTTGTGGCATCAGCTGTGAGTTATTCCTCCCAGGAGAGAGCTAATAGCCAAATAGATTTGGGATATATATAGACACTTGGCTGACATCAGCAATGAATTATTCTGCCTAGGAGATGTTGGCTAGGGGATTCAAATCCGCTCCCCCCAAATTATAAAGGCTGTTTGCCTATAAGTGGGATATATGCAAGGAGAAAGGCAGTAAGTACCTGTTGTCGAAGACCTGGTGTGAGCATGAAAAATGTTATGAGACGTCACTTGCTAGCGTACAACTGGCCTCTGAAAAGGCTAGAGAGCGTTACCAAAGGTCACTAAAGCAATACAGCAAAATATTGGTCTCCCTGAGCCAAGCAAGACTCCTCCGTCAATATCAGCTACACCTCAACAGCCTGGAGATACTGTGCAACAGTGGCAGCCAAGTGTCTACAGTCTATTTGCTCTGGAGCTGTTGTCTTGGACTCTGGTCAATTCTGGCTGTTTCCTTTCATGGGCTGACAGTTTGTCCAGGAATAACCTTTTGATCCTACTAATGAAGCACAAGCAATTAGATATATAGGTATTTAAACAGTACTAATTGTTATGGTAGGTTACTTTGGTATGGACATGGATGTTTGGATGGTATGTTAATCCATGGATTACATTTTTTTCTGTTAAATATTAAATATTAAGATGTATTGAGACCACACATGCAAGTGTACAGATGGTCTCTGGAATACCAGAGAGTGTTACCAAAGGCCACTAAACCAATAAAGCAAATATGGGTCTCCTTGAATCAAGCAGACTCCTCCATCAGCACCAGCTACACCTCACCTGCCTGGAAATACTGTGCAGCAGAGGCAGCCATATGCCTGTATATCCCAAATCTAATTGGCTATTAGCTCTCTCCTTGGAGGAATAACCCACGGCTGATGCCACAAGCTTACATCCTCTAATGGTTAGGAGATGTTATAAGCCACAGTAAGACCCTGTCATATTTAACAGGAATGACTTTTATAATGCAGATGTACTCTGGACGAATGGTCCTTATTTAACCTTGGAACATAATGTAAACAAGCACACCTAGCCATGTGCAACTCTTGTGACTTGGGCATATGACTGTAATCCTTTTTGAATTTTCCTTTTCCTGAACTCAGAATAATCTGTCAATTTGCTTATTCACACATTACATATCATTGCACCGGCAACAGTGCTTATCCTGTTATCTTGTTGCAAACAATGTGAGAAATTGCAGTTGTGTGTGTGGTGTTCTAGGTTTAGGGATCAAGAACAAGAATCTTCTCTGATAAGAGTCTGAGACTTTAACTTCTCCATTTCATTCTGGATATACTTTTCCTATATAGAATGAGGGAAGCCTTTGCTCAGAAGCACAGCTTGGAGAGAATTCTGAAGGATCTGGTACACATCAGTTTGAATCTGCTCTTGGTCTTAAAATGGTTGCTAAGACTCAGGCTGCTTTCCAGTAAGGCACCACTGTAGTGTGGCATAGAAAACACCACAACCAGCGCCTCGTGATCCTGTGGCCAGGCCTTCCCTGCTACAATGATAACCTCAGACTGTGAGCTCAAATAAACCTTCATTGTTTAAGTTGCTTTTGTTGTTACAGAGTCTGTGCTCCGACAGCCAGAAACATGCCAGGCCTGGCCACCTGTCCTTAATAAGGCAATTGAAGGAGTCAAATGAATACTGAAAATAGAAACAGATTTGCTCAATGTAATCACACTGGGAAGAAGAAGAAAATGACAGCCTTAAGTCTGTTTTCAGGGTCTGACATTAGGTTTAGTATTAAATAGAAGCCCCAGAGGTCCAAAGCAGAGATTCAGGATTTAATATTTACTATGCTGTTTACATCTTTCTTAGATTTGATATTCCCTTGCTGTGCCCCAATTATTCCATTTTGAAAGTGGATGTTTACTCTGTGCTATTGTACATTGGAAACATAAAAATTGTTTTTTGTTATGTTATAGAGGCTCGCAGGTAAGAAGTCGCCTGAATCTTAGAAGATACTCCCCACTTAAACTTTTGAACAGCATTAGAACTGTTAAAGATTGTGAGGAATTGGGGCTGGAGAGATGGCCTAGTGGAATTTTGAAGTTGGGATAACTGTATTTTATATAACCACAAGTGTAAAAGGTGGAAGAATTGAAGGTTATAAGTTAAGTGTGATCATTTGGAGTGTCAGATTGACAAGAGAAGGACTTGCGATGATTAATATTGATGGTCAACATGAATGGATCTAGAATCATCCAGGAATAATCTCTTGATAAATCTGTAAGAGAGCTTCTAGGTTGAGTAGATGATATTCCCTAAGTGTGCATAGCATCCATCACATGGTTAGCATCTCACATGGAACAAAAAAGAGAAAGGGAACTGAGCATTGTAGTCATTGCTTTCTGCTTCTGTGTGTGTGTGTGTGTGTGTGTGTGTGTGTGTGTGTCTGTGCATGTGTGTGTGTACTCATGTGTGTGGTAAAATTTGGTTAAGTTAGGCTAGCATTCTAACCAATGGGACCTCCCTGGCCATGACCATGAGGTGGGACGTGGTGATGCAAAGGTTCAGGATTGGGAGTTGAGTCACACTGGCTGTATAAGACAGCCATTTGTTGAATAAAGCTCTCTGTGTATTTGGATACCTTACCATGCATCCATGTGCTGTACTTTCCTGCCCATGTTTTCTACATGGCTCACCCTGGGAATAAATGGGATGACTCACACTCAGGCTTATGGCTGCTTTCTCATGTGTGAATGTGGATGTGCTCATGCCACAGGGCAAGTGTAAGGTCAGAGAAAAACCTTGACTATCAGGTCTTACATTCACCTTGTTTGAGCAAGTCTCTCTGTTGTTTGCCGTTGTGCACTCCTGGCTAGCTGGCCTATGTGTGTCCAGGGGTCTCCTGTCTCTGTCTGTCATTTTGTCATAGGACCATTGGAACTAGACATACTCTACTGCTTGTGGCTTTGCATAGTTTCTGGGTTCTCATATTTGCATAGCAAGTGCTTTATGTCCTGATTCATCCCTCCAGCCTGACTCTTTGCTTCTTGAGTGTGGATGTAGTATGAATAGTTTCTTCTTGATCTGCTGCCATGCCTTCTCCACCATCATGGTCTGTGACACTAACATTCCTTCTAGGGGTCACACATGTGGCAGCACACCTCTTTCTCCTATGGTCCCAAAGGCAAACCAAGGTATAAACTCTCCAAACTGCAGTTTTGAAAATTTTAGTGAGTTTATTTGGGCTTTCTGACAGATCAGCAGGAGAGGAGATTACTTAACGAAGAGTGGGTCTGGAGGTAGGCTCCCCTCTACACAGTGCCAGTGACCCCATGAGCTCCCCATGGCTGCCCAAGATGGCAAAGGTGGGAGAGGCCCACCTCATTGAGTTCTCTGTTTATATACTATTAGCCCCTCTCCCTTATATAGCCAAGGCCCACTGGCTGGTTGGAAGGGGTAGCTGACTTCCCTCGCTCCTCCTTTTTCCCTTTGAAGGCCAACAGTTAAGCTTATAATCCTGGGCAAGCAGATGCCCCTAAGCATGGGAAGGCATTTGCTGTCCATGGTCAGCTTTTTTGGAGGACTGTGCATACTACAGACTGTAGCCTCAAAATGTGACTGAAAATAAACCTTTCCTTCTTTAGATTGCTTATATCAGGAATTTTATTCCTGCAATGAGAAGATGAACTAGGAGCATTCCTAAAACCTCATTGTGTGCTTCCTCACAATATGCATTCTTCTCTTGCTGCAGTGAGAAATCTTCTAAGCTTGTTCTACTCTACCTGTATTTGTTTATGGTGTGTTTAGCCTGTTGAATATTGACCCAGGTTCTTTGCTTTTAAAGCTTAGCTACATGTTGTCCATTGACTTTTCAAGAGGCCAAAGAAACACCTGCTGATCAAATGAAGTTAGATTTGTTAGACATACCACATAACCCTAGCTTTACAGAAGTGCTCTGAAATGCAGAATTTAGAACAATTTATGAGACTTTAGCATCTCAGCTAAGTGATATTTTTTAAGTGGATTTTTTAATTTAGAGAAACTTGCTAGGGCTGGGTAAAATTAACAATATAAATAATATTAAGGGATAAAACTAGATGGAGGATGGCAAGGTAACTGAGATGGTAAAGGAGCTTCCCACCAAGCCTGGTTCACGCTTTCGAACCTGCATGGTTAGAGAGAATGGACTCCTTCAAATTGTCCTCTGACTTTCACACACACACACACACACACACACACACACACAGAGGCACACATACAATATAAAATAAAATATGAAAAAAATTAAAGTAGATGGGGATCTTGAGATGAACATCTATGAACAAATACTTTTGTCTTAGTGATTAAAATACTTTAAATTATTTAGTGTGCTTTCCTAGGAGCAAGTATGTTTTGGATCAAGTTGCTGAGTTCTTACTATTTGCCCACAGTATTATTTGGTATTGATCTTAAAGTAAGTTGTGTTTTTGTTTTGTTTTGTTTTGTTTTGTTTTGTTTTTTGTCTTTTTGAGACAGGGTCTCCCTGTAGCCCCAGATGTCCTGGAACTCACTCTGTAGACCAGGCTGGCCTTGAACTCTAAGGTAAGTTTTAACTCAGTATTGCTCAGTACAGAGGAAGGGTATTTGGTTGAATTCCATTTCATATCATGTTTCCCCTCTTCCTGCAATTTGTAGGTGATGATTTAACATGGCACATGTTAAATTTCTTTTGAAACTCAAATTCTATTTGTTCTTTTATTAAAGAGGATTGCTGAGCCTTGTTATCCCACATTTACATTCTGTGTATTTTATATATATTACATTATGTGTCTTACCAGTAGCTCCAGACTGTGGGCAAGATTTCCAGTTCAATGCTAGATGATGATATACTCCTCTGTGGCCATGGCATATATATGCTGAATCTAGAGAATATCACTAGATATCCTTCTGGGGCATAGCAGCTCCAAAGTTCAATGTTTGATAACTTATACACTCCAGCTGTTGAGTTTGCTTTCAATTGTTGTGATGAAACACTCTGACAAATACCATGGGGAGGAAAGAGTTTATTACATCTCCCAGGTCATAGTTCATCACATAGGGAACCCAAGGTAGGAACTCAGGGCAGGAACCTGGAGGCAGGAGCTGAAGCACAGGCCATAGAGGCATACTGCTTACTGGCTTGCTCCCCTGGCCCATGCTCAGCCTGCTTTCTTTTACAATACAGAAAGATCTGCTCAGGAGTAGCACCACCCCACAGTGGGCTGGGCCCTCCCACATCACTTAGCAATCAAGAAAATACAGGCGCGGCCACAGGCCAGGACCAATTCACCAAATGAGGCTCCCTCAAACCAGGTGTGTCAAGTTGACACTAAAGCTATCCAGCACACTTGATCCCTTGTCAACTTGATGCACAAAACACATCATTATTAAACCACAAACCTTCCAATTCTTGTCCCCAAGGTATTATGTTAACACTAATATCACAATGTAAAATAGTGCAACCTTAAAAGCCCCACAGTCCTTAAAACAAACAAACAAACAAACAAACAAACAAAAAACACTTAAAAATTCAGTCTTTTACAACTCTCTTAACTATGGGCTTCTGTAAAATCCAAAACAAGTACTGTCTTATTTCAAAGGGTAGGATTGGGCACACTTAAGCAAAACCCAAGTCCTGCAAAAATAGCTCATGACCAGACATCTGGGACTCACTCCTGATCTGGACTTCAGAGGGTTTCAGCAGCTCCACCTCTCTGACTCTGCCATCCACAGCACACACAGCTCATCTCGCAGGACCAAGCCAACTCCATTCCACACTTGCTGTTGCCCTTGGTGGTCACGCCATTGCCCTGGCATTTCCAAAAGGCTGGGGTCTCCACTGAGACTGAGGCTGCGTTTTTTTTTTTTCTTTACCAATGCGTGCTTCTGACCTCTCCTGTTGCAAAGCCTCAGAGACTTTTCATGACAATACAGAAAAACCTGCCCAGAGGTGGCACTGCCCACAGTGGGCTAGGCCCTTCCACATCATTCATCAATCAAGATGCCTCACAGACATGGCCACAAGCCAGTCCAGTGGAGGAAATTCCCCAATTTAGGCTCCTTCAACCCAAGTGTCTCAAGTTGACACTAAAGTTATCCAGAACACTAGCCTATGTTTAATTTTTTTTGTTTTATGTGTATGAGTATACTGTCTGCATGTAGGTAGGTGCATCTGTGTCCTGTGATACTGCGGATGTCAGAAGAGGGTATTGGATTTCCCTGGAGCTGGAGTTAAAGACGGTTCTTAGCCACCATGTGGGTGTTGGGAATCGAACCCGGGTCCTCTGCAAGAGCAGTCAGTGCTCAACCACTGAGCCATCTCTCTAGCCTGCTTAATTTGAAATAGCAGCCTATTAGGCTGCAGAGATAGCTCAGCAATTAAGCATACTAGCTATTCTTGCAGAGATCCAGGTTTGATTCCCAGCATGACAGCTCACAATCATCTTTAACTCCAATTCCTGGGGCTTAGACTCCCTATTTTGGCTTCTGTAGACATTGTACACAAAAATTCCTCCACATAAAATAAAAATAAATATTTTAAAAAGAAATACCAATCTATTTGATACCATGACAACTTTTCTATGTATCAAATATTCATTTTTAAGAAACTAGACATACATACAAATCTGTTAAAGTGTAATACCTTATGATAATATATCAAAATTGTTTTCTTATAATGGCAAGTGAACATGTCCTTAATTAAGAACAGGGCCATACCTGTATCTTCATGTAGCTTCTGTTCTTTTTTTTTTTTTTTTTTTTTTTTTTTTTTTTTTTTTTTTTTGAGGACAGGGTCTCTCCTTGTAGCTCTGGCTGTCCTGGACTCACTCTGTAGACCAGGCTGGCCTCGAATCCACACGAGATCGCTGCCTCTGTTTCCAAGTGCTAGGATTAAAGGTGACCATTCCTTTTTTTAACATATTATTTCTTCAATGTACTGTCTGCATGCAAGTTTGTGCACCCATGTCGTGCAATACCGCGGAGGTCAGAAGAGGGTGTCGGATTCCCCTGGAACTGGAGTTCTCCTGGAATTGGAGTTTCAGATGGTTCTTGGCCGCCATGTGTGTGCTGGGGATCGAACCCGGGTCCTCTGTAAGAGTGGTCAGTGCTCTTAACCGCTAGCCCATCTCTCTAGCCCCGTAGCTTCTGTTCTAACAGTCTCCTAAGCTGCTTTGCTCTTGGAACTTTTTGTTTCCATTTATTGGCCAAACACAGCAGAGCAGTGTCCTCCATCACTGGTCTTGTCAGGAAAATAGCAGCAGGCACACAGTGCACTGACAACACACTTGTGTCACAGTTAGGAGGCCAGAACAACTAACACAATAATTAGAGGTTTGTAGTCAGCAAAATCTCAAGGTCTATAAAGGCCAAGGAAAGATATATGTTTCTAAAGTCATAATTTGAAGCAATTACTTCATAATTCACTGGGAAAAAAAGAGTAGACCTGCCTTATCCGCAGTCTCACTTTCTACAGGTCTGTTTGAAAATACTAAGCAGAAAATCCCCGGAGGAAGCAATTCATAATTCTTATACTCTGCAGTGTTTTCTGTGGTGCCATGAAATCCTTTGCCTTTCTGTTTGATCCCACAAGGATATGAAGCATCAGCACCAGGGTCTGCCATGGTGTCATAGAGCTTGTGTTTGGATAGCTCCTATCTCATTTAATAATGGTCCCAGGGTGCAAGAGTAGCAATGCTGGCAGTTTTATGGTTACAGTTGAGCTATTTCATTGTTGTTAACCTGTCAATGTGACCTAATTCATAGATTAACCTTTATCATACACCCAGGGAACATACATAATTCAGAACTATCACACGTTTCAGGCAGCCAGTAGGTGTCTAGGAATGTAACCCCTACATATAAGTAGAAAAAACTATACCCTTTAACCTCCTCAGATAGGTAAATTATTGCAGGCATAAGATGCATAGTCATTGATTTAACTGCAATAGAAAAAAAATCATAGACATGAGTACTTATGTGCCAGCCCCTTCTCCAAGTGCTTGCGGTCTCTCCCTGTGAAAAGCTCTTGTGCCATGAGCTGACACTCTAACAGAGGTAGTGCCAGATACTAACTAGAATAGCTAAATGACATCCTGTATCAGTACTCTGTAAAAAGGAAAAGGCAAGGAAATGTGAAAAGAACGAGAAATGTTGTGGGGAGAAGGAGATGGGGAAGATGCGCCCTGCCTTGACGAGAGAATAGAGCTTGCTTAGACATGTCTCAAAGAGAGCTCTTCCAGCAGGGAAGATCCAAACCTCACTCCATGCCACTGCCCCTAGCATGCTAAGAGTGTGACAGGAAAGCCAGTGTGTGAGCTGACAGAGTGTACACAGCAGAATAGACGATGGAGGCAGAGAGGGAACTTCACCACTTCATCCCAGAATTCTCAATTCTCCATTGACTTAGCTGTTCAAGCTTCTTTTCAAAGTTCACTTTCATTAATATAAGCAGCCAAATGCATAGAGGAAATGTTTTGATATTTATTATGTCTTATTGTATTGGTAATGGTAGATGGTATTTATATGAAGTATGTCATTCTATGTTTTTATGTCTACCTTTATTGAGTTTTTGTACATTTCATACAATACAGCCTAATCATATTCACATCATCTCTCCCGTCCGTTCCCACTCCAGAGGCCTGCATTTGATTTTATGCAGTCTGTTATATATGTTAAGGCCTAATGGATCTCATTAGGAATTATAGATGATAACTGGAAGATTTAACTTAAAAATCCAGTTCTAGGGGCTGGAGAGATGACCTAGTGGTTAAGAGCTCCAACCTCTCTTGCAGAGGACCTGGGTTCGATCCCTAGCAAACCACATGGTGGCTGAGAACAGTCTTTAATTCCAGTTCCAGGGAATTCGACGGCTTCTTCTGACCTCCACAGCATTGCACGACACGTGTGCACAGACCTACATGCAGACAGTACATTCACACACATACAAAAATAAATAAAAAATAAAATAAATTATATTAAAAAATCCAGTTCTAGAGGACAGGAGAGATGCTCAGTGGGTAAGAGCACTGGCTGCTGTTGCAGAAGACCCAGGCTTGGTTCCCAGCACTCACAGGGTGCTAACAGCTGCTATAATTCCAGTTTTGACCTCCGCAGGCACTGCAGGACACAGTTGCACTTACATGCCGGCAATAGACTCATACATATAAAATAAACATGATAAAGTATTTTTAAAAATCAAATTTTGGGAGGCTGGAGAGATGGCTAAGCGGTTAAGAGCGCCAACTGCTCTTGCAGAGGACCCAGGTTCGATTCCCAGCACCCACATGGCGGATGAGAACCGTCTTTAACTCCAGGTCCTGGGGAATCTGACGCTGCCTTCTGACCTCCGGGGCATTGCACGACACGGGTGCACCAACCTACACGCAGACAGTACACTCATACACATAAAAAATAATTAAAATAACAAATTTTGGAAAATAATTTTAAAAGACAGACAACTGAAAACACAAGCAAACCAACTTCAGACTTCAGTCCAAGTTCAGTATTTCTCTTATTTCGTTAATGTTGGACGTTGCTAATTCAATTTTGCCCCAATGACCAGAGAAGTTCAGTCCTTTGGTGTCCCCTAGTGGCCTTTCTTTGTATAGCACAGAAATAATTTTACAGTTTTTCTTTCACAGCAAATGTTATTTGACAATTTGATACAAAGTAAATAGGCATTCTAGTTGCCCTGAAAACACTGTGGCATTCACCCACCAAAGAATGGAAAGGCTGTTAAAACTGTGATGTAGAGAACAACCTGGCATGGTCATGGAGAGGTAGTCAGTGCCTGGGCTGACAAACCAGTTGTCTCTGCTACTTGTGTGAGATAGGTTTAAAGACTAGAGACGGAAATAGGTTGTCTTTCTCAATCACTGTCCACCTTAGTTTTTATTTATTTTTTTATTAATTTTATTTATTTATGTATGTGTATGAATGTACTGTCTGCATGCAAGTTTGTGCACCCGTGTCGTGCAATGCCACGGAGGTCAGAAGAGGGTGTCAGATTCCCCTGGAACTGGAGTTCTCCTGGAATTGGAGTTTCAGGCGGTTCTCGGCTGCTATGTGGGTGCTGGGGATCGAATCCAGGTCCTCTGTAAGAGCGGTCGGCGCTCTTAACCGTTAGGCCATCTCTCCAGCCCCCCCACCACCTTAGTTTTTAAGACAGGGTCTCTCCTTATGAACTGGAACTTGCTTATTAGGCTAGGCTTATTAGCCCCAGAGATCCTCCTGCCTCTGCCTCCCAGCACTGGGATTGCAGGAGTGTGCCACCACACCCAACATTTTTGGGTGGGTTCTGCAGGGTTAAATGCTGTTCCTCATGTTTGTATGGTAAACGTTTTACTGAAATCCATCTCCCCTGCCTGACCTTTTGTGTTTTCTCAAAAATAAAGAATTTAGAAAACTTCTTAAAATACTTGGAAACTGCTAACAGCGGTCATTTAATGTGTGAAGTGATGTCACCAGCCACTTCAGCACAGCAATGAGAATGCCAGAAAACATTAAGCCCAATCACTTAAAACATTACCCGTTGGAGGCTGGGGATGAATTGACCTAGAATAAAACGGAGCTCAGGGATTCTGAGAAGCAGCTCAGGGCCCAAATGTGGGACGGGCTGTTGAAAACAATGGGCGCATCACAGACCCTGTTTATTGGAGCACCTGATGGGACACAGCTGCCAGGCTGTGAACTTCCCTTTCGTTCTATAGGAAAATCACCTCGATCTCTTCATTGATTGTTATCTGTCTTCCTCTAGTTACTGCCTGCTTTACTCTGGCCCTAATGCACCAGTGATTGTTATCTGTCTTCGCTGCTTTAACCAAGATTTATGTGTGCTTTCACTGGTTAATTGCCTTTCCTCAAAGCTGTCGACCACCCTAGGTTTATCTATGAAGCCTCTCCCCCATTCTCTCTGTATGAGGACACCTGGCTCATTTTTACTTTCCTTGGAATCCCGGCAGTTTCCCCCACTTGCTGAGACCCACTACTTTTCACTTTGTAAACTTGTAACAAAGAAAGAATAAACGAGGTTTGCGAAACACAAGTCTCTCAGAGGTGTGTCTGTGTGGCTTCTAGCTGCGGCTCCTGGGGAACTAGGGATGGACCAACCTCGGGGGCGGGGGACTCCACACTTAACCTAATGTATAATCCTATCCTAGTTCAAACTGTTTTCTCTTTAAAGCTTGGATCCCTTCCACTTTTGTTGATACAATTTTTGGTATCATCTTTCTGTTGAAATGCCACTTCATGAATATCTTCTCAATTGAGTTTGTGTAAATTCTCAAATGCAATTGCTTGTTCATTGATTGATTGCATCTTGTTTCCTCCCTTGAGTTGCTGGCGATAAAACCCAGAACCTTGAGCATGCTAGGCAAACACTCTGTCACTCACTAGATCCCTAGCCCCTGAATCATTTATTTTCTATACAGCATCAATGTGCCAGTTGCTTGCATAGGCAAAGGGTGTTGCTGATGGCTGACTGTTCTGGCAGCCAGGAGCATTGGCTATGTCCCAGCTTTAATTACTGTCTGTGTGAACTCAGGTCACACATGTATAAGTACCTGTCTTTACCAGAGATTTTCCTAAATCACCAGTGTATATCATACCTCAGGTATTCACACTTTATATACTTGGGTAAAATACAGATTACATGTTTTAAAATTTTATTATTTATTATTTTTATTTTGTATATATGAGTTTATAGCCTGCATGTATGTAAGTACATCCATGTCATGCAATGTTCACAGAGGTAAGAAGAGGGCATCGGATCCTGTGGAACTGGAGTTACGAACAGTTGTTAGTTGCCATGTGGGTGCTGGGAATCCAAGCAGGGTATTCTACAATAGCACCCAGTGTTCTTAAACACTGAGACATCTCTCCAGCCCCACCAGCATTACATGTTTTAAACACTTAAACTGATAAACATTTGATGTCCAGTTTTACTCATTTACTTAATGAACTTAATTGGAATATATATATTATGTGTGTGTTTTTGAGACAGAACCTCCTTTTAGTCCCAGCTGGTCTGGAGCTACCTCTGTAGACCAGGCTGGCCTTGAACTCACAGATATCTGCCTGCCTCTGTCTCCCAAGTGCTGGGATTAAAGGCATGCACCAGGGGCTGGAGAGATGGCCTAGCGGTTAAGAGCACCGACGCTCTTGCAGAAGACCCGGGTTCGATCCCCAGCACCCACATGGCGGCTAAGAACCGTCTGTAACTCCAATTCCAGGAGAACTCCAGTTCCAGGGGAATCCGACACCCTCTTCTGACCTCCGCGGCATTGCACGACACGGGTGCACAGACCTGCATGCAGACAATACATTCATACACATACAAAAATAAATAATAATAATAATAAAAATAAAATAAAATAAAATAAAGGCATGCACCACCACGCCCGGCTTAATTGGAATATTTTATAAAAGCACAATACATGTACACATATGGGTTTTCTACAATGCACTACTCACCTGAATCTTTCCAATTCTGGAGTAACATAAGACTTGAAATACCTGAATTCATATTATTTTGATCTTTAAGATCTTAATTTTAAAAATCTTGAGTTAAAAGGCACAATTCTGAAAATAGGTGCTTTTAACCACAGTGATAAGCAGAACCATCAGACTGAAAGGATGATGAGTTTACAGCTTAAGTTTGTTTGATGAGCAGAATCACATGGGTCATTTGTACAGAAACCATTTACTAGGCTCTTATCCCGGACCTGCTAAATCCTCGATTATGTAAAATGAAACTTCTGGAGGTTATAATCAGACTGGTTAATAGAACATAGCTCAAATTCCAAGATAAAATGTAGCACAGAATACAATATTAAAAGGCATGGTAAATAGACTTGCTCAAACACTTCTAATTTTAAATATATGCCTTAACAAGCATAAGCCTGTTCTGTTCAGTAACAAGGGTGGCTATTTACACCTAGATGCTAATGTGGCTGACAGTGTAGAGCCCACTAGTGTGAAATTCAGCACAGCAGCAGGTATGAAGTCAGATCTGATCTTAGCAGTGAAAACAACCACATCATCAATTTTGGTTTCATGATTAATGTCAAGAAAGATTTCTTTGGGAAATCCCCTACAGTTTTTAGAGCTGCAGAGTTTACACTGTGAAACATAAATGTGCTACACTACATTTTGTATTTATTTTTATAAATCTTGAATCTAAAAAAATTACTTGAGACAGGGTCTCACTATCTACCCCTGGATAGACTGGAACTAGCAATGTAGACCAGGTTAGCCTCAAAGTCACAGAGATCTGCTTGCCTCTGCCTTCTGAATGCTAGGATTAAAAGGACATGCCACTGTACCTGACTGTTCTGGAAAGAAAATAAACATTGTTTTGAAATTTTTAACATTCAAAGAGTTATACCACCACCTTGTGGCAACATCACTGCAGAGCAAAAATGCCCAATCTTACCTTGGCATTATGGAATAAGTAGTTCTTCATACAAGACAGGACGTTTATGAAATTCTATAAATATTAGCTAACAAATGTAGATGAATTAATTGATTAATAAGCAGGCAAATTCTTAAGCAGAGAAATAAAATGGGAATAAAATTCTAACTTGAGAACCAGGAATCCTCCAAAGGTGGGAAGGAAGCAGCCAAGCCTGCTGGGTTCACAAGATGCTCCAGGGTTCCTGGAGCCCTGTGAACAAGGAAACGAAACAGCGAGAGAAACCGCATATCAGAGCGGTCAGACTGCGGCTGAGACAGCCCCAGTGTGCCCTGTGGAGCCCGCCTTTCTACCTCTTTCTCTAGCCTGCTTGATGGTATAATTGCCTTAGAAAGCTAGCACAAATTTCATTAGTCTGACAAGTTTTGCAGCTTCATTGTTCAAAATGTGTAGTCAAAAATCAAATATTTACCCAACCTGGTATTAATGTGGAACATATTAATATTAGATATTTATGGTGAATTGAATGATTTCTCTCATCAAATTTCATAAGTACAAATGTAGATTTTTTATTTTTTATTTATATATTAGATATTTTATTTTTTTCTGACAATCTAACATAATTTACCAGTTAAAGTTAACTTTAAAAATGCATTTCATATAAAAAATTATTGCAAACTCCATTGCACTTTGCTGTTTTGCATTTAATGAAACTCTTCTGAGCACACTTTGACATTCCCCATTTAATTCCTAACCCACAGGTATTCGATTGTTGCTCTATTAACATGTAAGTCAATAACGGCCTCTTTAATCTAGTTCACCAACTGCCAATTAGGAGATCATCCATTGTCATGGGGTGTGCAGGTGAACATTTCCCTTAATACATAATTTTTTGAACTTCGAGAACTCTGATAGTTCTCCAAATAATGTAATTTATAAGATTTTTTTTTTCATTTAAAAATACCCCTCTGAAAACTAAAATTCAGAAAGGTGAATTATAACAAGAACGGAAAAAGGCCTTGGTTGGCTACTGCTCTGAGGGTTCTGAATATTTACTTTTGGATGTGTTCACTTATGTATTTTTATTTTTTTAATTTTATGTGTATGAGCGTTTTGCCTGCATATATTTAAGTCCGCCCATATCATGTAACACCAATAGAGGCGAGAAGAGAGCATCAGATCTCCTGCAACTGGAGTTGTGGATGTTAGCTCAGAATCAGAGCCCGGTCCTTTGCAAGAGAGCCAGTGCTTTTAACTGCTGAATCATCTCTCCAGCCCCTCATTTACATTTTTATTTAGAGTCAGGTATCACCATGTGGATCAGGCTGGCCTCAAACATTTAATCTTCCTGATTCAGTGTCCTGTGTGTTAGGACTTACAGGCATGTACCACTATACCTTGCCAACAACATGTCTTCCTTTCTTTCTTCCTTCCCTTCCTTCCTTCCTTCCTTCCTTCCTTCCTTCCTTCCTTCCTTCCTTCCTTCCTTCCTTCCTTCCTTCCTTCCTTCTTTCTTCCTCCTCCCTCCTCCTCCCTCCTCCTCCTCTTCCTCCTCCTCCTCCTTCCCCTCCTTTTCCTCCTCCTCTTCCTTCTTCCCTTCCCCTCCTTCTTTCCCCCACTCTCTCTCTTTGAGACACTCTTTCTCTGTAGTTCACTACTGGCCTGAACCTCACTATGGAGACCAGGTTGGCTTTGATTTCATAGAGATCTTCCTGCTTCTACCTCTTTACCTCTTGCATTCTGGGATTAAAGGTATGCACTACCATGCCTGGCGGACTTTACTTCTTTTTTATTTTTAATTTTTTGGTGTTTTTGGGACAGGTTCTCCCTTCAGTCCCAGCTGGTCTAGAGCTCACTATGTAGACCAGGCTGGCCTTGAACTCACAGAGATCTGCCTGCCTCTGCCTCCCAAGTTTACTTCTTAATCAAAGATTATTAAAACCTTTTTGTATGTAATGCATTAAAGCATCTATACATACTGTTCAAGTTTCAGGTTGAAAATATGAACCTTGATGATCTTATAGTATAAAGACACAAAATAACAAATGCAGGAACAAGATACAGAATCATAACTTTACTATTAGAGATGGGAAAGGCTATTTCTGAGACTGAACAGTGCCACTTGGCCAGTATAGGCCTCCTCCAGGTCCTTTCTCCTTTTGCCTTCTTTGTAACCCAGAAAGTACTGACCAGAAATTATTTCCTGAATCTACTTTCTCAAAACATACCCTTAGTTGACTAATAGGCCATTAATGAGAAAATCACAAATGCAGTGTAACTTGAGCTAACAGAAGTTCTTTTGTCTTATTTGTACTTGGGAAATAGAAGCATTACTTAGTTTTTATTTGCCTTTGCTCAAATGTTTCCACCATTTTTTGGGGCAATTACTTTAAAAATTACCACTCTTTCTACGCTCCTTACAGAAATTTACACTACTTCCTGGGTCTCCCTAGTCTTCTATTTCCTAGAGAAAATAGAAGTTATCAAATGTGCAATGCACTTTTCACACTCTTCATTTTATTTATAAAACCATGAATATCAAAGGCACATGGAGCCAAACGACACAGTCAGGAGAACCTTATTAGCATGGTTGAATTGGCAGGATGGGAAGTTTGTGTCATGTTCACTCCATATTCTCCAGAGAGACAATTATTTGGCTTAGTTTCTGTTATTATTTTTTAGTACGGACAGTTGGAAATAAACCCGATTCCTGGACAAACTGCTGAAGCATTTTGGAAAATGACTTCCCAGAAATAAACTGTCAGTCACTTGAAACTTATTGCTTTGGGGCTGCAGAAATGTCTGTCAGTAAATGCTTGATAAATAAACATAAATATTTGACTTTGATCCTCAGCAACCATAGAGAAATCTGGTATGGCAATGTGTGATTTTTTTTTAATTAAAAAAATATTTTATTTATTACCTGCTAAATCATCTCTCCAGGACTGGCTACATTTTTTTTTTTTTTTTTTTGGTTATTTTTTGAGACAGGGTCTCCCTTTAGTCCCCGCTGGCCTGGTGAACTTGCTATGTAGACCAGGCTAACCTTGAACTCCCCCAGAGATTGCCAGCCTCTGCTCTCCAAGTGCTAAGATACAGAATGCACCACCACAACTGCATGCATTTGTGATTTTTCTGAATTCATATTAAATGAATAGGGCTGGAGAGATGCCAGCAGTTAAAGTACTCAACTGATTCTTACAAAGGGCCTGAATTTGGTTACGCTAAACCCAGGTATGGCAACTCACAACCTCCTGTAACTCTAGCTTCAGGGTATTCGACATTCTTTTCTTGACTCTGCGGGCACATACACACATGTGGCAGATGCCCATAAACATACAAACATACATAAAAATAAAGTAATTATATAAAAAACAACCCAGGATTAGAGAGGCAGAGCCAGAAAGATCCCGGGGGTTCTTTGGCCAGGTAGCCATACCTAATCAATAAGCCCCAGAGCCTGGTGAGAAATCATCACAGAACTAACTGGATGGCTCCCAAGGAACCTAGCTTGAGATTGGCTTCTGGCCTCCACACACATTAGCACACATGTATGAGTGCATACGCATGAACACACACACACACAGACACATACACACATGCCTGTCTAAAAACATACATAAAATTATTGCTTTAGGCAAACCATACCTTTACATAGCTGATATAGTACAAGTAAAAATTCTTCCTGTTGAATTAAGATCATGCAACACAAGCCAATTAGATGTTTAAAGCCCATAGCTTGTAATTGAGGGGACCATAATCAATACTATAATAAGATGGCAGTTATTTGGTGGTTTCATGCTCTAAACGTAAATTGTTATTTAAACTTCTTCAAAGACTAAAAATATGTCACTTGAAATGAAATCTAAATATGTGTATGAGTTGGGCACAGAGAATAAGCTGGGCAAATGCCCTGGGGTCAGAAGGAAGCAAGGATGTTTCCAGAGGTTGCAAGATTGGTGTGGCTGCTCCAGAAAGCAAAAAGGGAGCATAGTCTAAACAGCCTAGGGAGACACCTGGACAAATTGGCCTTTTGAAGAACTATGCTAAGAGCAATGGAAAGCCACTTAAATTTTAAGTTGAGTATTCAGTTCATTCAGGCTGCTGTAACAGAACACTAATGAGTGGCTTTTAACAAAAGACATTTACTTCTCACAGTTTCGAGGATAAGACATTACAGACCAGGTTGGCAGGGGATCTAGTGTCTGGTGAGAGCCTGCTTTCTTGTTATAAGTGCCCTCTGTGCCCTGCATCTCAGAGGAAGAGACAGGATAGCTGTCTGGGGTCTACGTTAAGAGAGCAGTCCCTTGGATGAGGCTCTGTTCTTGTGACCTAATCATCTTCCAAATGCCAAACCTCATAACAGGTTAGAATTACAAGCTTTGAAATGTGAGTTGACACAACCATTCAGGATATGAGATGGGAAACATGATCACACTTCCCTTCCAAGTGTAAGTTTCCTTAAGACAGTTACTTACTGACTAGTAACCATGACTTCTATTGCCTCTTGCCCTAGAGCTCATGGATTAAGTAAGGACTGTGACCTGCTCTGGGCAGCAGGTGCACGGGGAGCAGACTGCCTGTGCAGGTGAACTGTGTGCTCATGCTTACTAAAATTAGTAAGGCTGATCTGACCCCATTTTTGGAACTTGAACTACTACAAAAATAATACTTCAGTTATGAGATGATATAATAATGGTCAAGAATCTATCCGCAGAGGCCATGATTTAGTAAGAAACATTCATAAAATTTAATAGATGTTTTTGACTTACAAATAAAACTAGGTACTCTTACACTTGTTGAGTCATTGTTGGGGCTGTGCTCTTCAATACACTAGCACAGTGTCTAAAACCAGATTTCTGTGTATTTGAATAGGCAAAAGTGTTTACTATGAATTTACTTGCCTTTAATTAAAGAGATTTGTAAACTTTTATATTTTGGTCTTTTCCTCTTTCCTTAACTTCCTATTCTACTAAAGTAAAATAAAATATTTGGATGTGTGTGTGTGTGTGTGTGTGTGTGTGTGTGTGTGTGTACATACACACAGGTCGATGTTTCTCATTATTATGTTTTCTATTATTTAGATCCACGATGGGAGCTCACATTATCTTATAGGTTGTGAATGCTATAGGGAAGGATAAAACATACAATCTTTGTGCACTTTCCATTTTCTCCATTATGCCAGGTTTCTTTTCTGCTGTGTTTCTTTAAGGCTGTGATTGTATTTTATCCATGAAGGCCTCCTGAAATCTGCATTTGTTGTCTCATTTTTCACAGTTTACCATATCCTTTTTGATGTGGGCATGTTTGTTTCTGAGAATGCAAAGGACATTACTGTACATGATCTGGGGGTTGTCCAGGTATTCTTTTTGTATATACTGAAGACTGCAATTGAATAAACAACTGGGCTCCTTCACAGAAAATTTCCTGTAGCCTTCATACAGACACTGATATCTTTCACATCATCAGATATGAAGAGTGTGGATGGAGATCCTGCAGGCCATTTGTGCTCTTCAATTGATCTGACTAAGGATCAAATGCCTAGTCAAGCAGCACAGTTTGTAGGTATTATGCAGAGTAATTTCAAATACTTTTCTAAGGCGTTAGTGGATGCTGTCTTTTTAATAATGATATAATGACAATTTCTCATCTTCCCCTCCCTCACGTTCTTACACTGCTTTCCAGAAAAGACAATGTATTTTTTTTTCTAATCTTTCCAGGCCATTAAAGTTTGTAATAAGCAAAGACGTTTCCTTGTCATCTAGTCTATGTAATTATATAATTATCTTTAACCAATGAAAGGATTTCAGGGAGGTGCTTAATATGTGATCTTTATTACAAGCAGAATTAAGATGAGAAGGGAGATAAGTACAGTTTCTGTGATGGTGAGAGACAGCAATGGCCGCCTTGCCATACAGCTTAATGAACTCTCACTGAAGGGGATTGTTCTGTTACAATCCACTCCAGAAATAAGAGCCACAAATATGCAGGCACCCGGACTCAGCTGCAGCATGCTTCCTTGACAGCTCCACTGCTGTCAGTTCTGTCAGAATTCCCTGGTACTTAAGTACATGTCCTGCATCCCTCTCTCCTCACTGGCCCTTGTGGTGCATAAATTGCAGTCAATATTTTCTAAATCCTAGACAGACATCAGAATCCTGATTTTTTAAACAAAAACAAAAACAAAACAAAAACAAAGGAAGCCTTGTAAAATACTATATGAGTACTTCAGTGCCTTCAGATGTCCAAATCAACTCAAAGCAGGAGCTAGGAACACCTATAAAGATCTTTATAGACTGAAACATTGATCTGAAAAGTTCAGTACTTTTTAGTTGAGACCAGAAAGGGAGATGGGAAAGTAGAGCGATTTGATGCTCTGAGTGATGCTGACATTCTCACAGCTAAAGCCAAGTGAAATGAGAGGCGAGAGAATAAAATGCAAAAGAATGTAATGAAAAGAGAAGATGCTATGCTTTATATATCGCTTGAACTATTGGCAATGAAGGCTTCTTTTATCATTATAGAAGACACCAAAAACTAAACTCATAAGTAACTGCAATGAGAAAACCCTGGCCTGTCTAGCCCAGTCTACAATGAGAGTTTTTATTGTGAACAGCAGCCTGTGGAGAAATGAAATAATGAAAACAAACCTTATTGTTTGATTATATTTATCAATCTGGAGTTCTTTTAAATTTTATTTATTTATTTATTTATTTAGTTAGTTAGTTAGTTAGTTTTTAGTCTTTTTGAGACAGGGTCTTCCCATAGCCCCATCTGTCCTGGAATTCACTCTCTAGACCAGGTTGGCCTTGAACTCCCAAAGATCTGCCTGCCTCTGCCTCCCCCAGTGTTAGGATTAAAGGCGTGTGCCACCATGCCCAGCTATTTTTGGGGGGAAAATTTTATTTATTTTTATTTTATGTGTATGAGTGTACTTCCTGCATGTAGGTAGGACACTGTGTCATGCAGTGTCCCCAGAGGTCAGAAGAGGGCTCTGGATTCCCCTTAACTGGAATGATGGACAGTTGTTAGCCTCCATGTGGATTCTGGGAATCTGGGAATCGAATCCCACTGGGCCTCTTAACCACTGAGCCATCTCCAAACCTTGGGTTTTATTTTTAAAAATATACTTAATAAATAATCAGAAGTTGTCCCAACACTGTAAAATATGGTACTAGTGATGATAAGACATTTTTGCTATATTACAGTGGTTTGTATACTTGAAAAATGTACATGAATGACTGGTTCTGCCCATGAGCTCATAGGGAACACATTTTCATGTTCTCTAATCTTTCTTTATTTCTAGGTATACTGAGATCAAGTCTCCCTTGGTATTTGTGAGGAACTGACTTCAGGACCCCCCCTCAACCTTGATATCAAAATCTAAAGATACCAGTTCCATATGTAGTTTTTAGGTGTAACTTATGCAAGTTTTCCTTTATTTCAAACTCTCTTGATTATTATAATAACAATAACATAAATGTTGTGAAATTGTATTGTTTAGGAAATAATGACTAGGCAAAACCTATACTTCTGTCATAGAAATAAAAATTTTTCTTGAAAATTTTTTCTGTCAGTTCCATATATGTGGAAGCTTCAGAGACAGAGAACCAAATGTAGTCTTACTATTTTAACATAAATACATAGAATTTGGGGTATAATTCAATAGGCTTTAATACTAACTTTTCCACTTACATCACCTGTCATTAAAAATCAGGTATTATTTGTTGTAAGCTTATTGTGAAATTAAAAGTCATGTATATAACACAGTAATTATTCTAAATATTGTAGTTAATTGATAATTTTTAAAAGCTTACATTTTTATTTATTAATCTATTTTTTTTAGACAGCATTTCCTTATAGCCCCAGCTAGTCTAGGACTCATTATGTGGACCAGGCCGGCCATGAACTCATAGACATCCACTGACTCTGCCTCCTAAGTACTGGGATTAAAGGCATGTGCCTCCATGCCTGGCTTATTAATCTATTTTTGTGTATGCATGTGTCAAGGGGTGCATTCCTGTAAGAGAGTGTACTCAAAGGACAACTTTCAGGAATGGGTTCTCTGCTTCTACCATGTAGATCCTGGGGATGGAATTTAAGTTATCAGCCTTGGTAGCAAGTGCCTTTACCTACTGAACCATTTGGCCACCCTGAAATTTTTACTGGTACTATCAATTTAGGATAGCTAATCTTACTTGCTTAACGTTTATATCCCTCCCCACATATACATATTGAAGCCCTGAGCACAAATATGATGCTATTTGAAGGGAGGCCCTTGGGAAGTAATTATATTCAGACGAAGTTGTGAGAATGGAACTCAGAAGAGAGACAAGAGCAGAACTCGGAGGAACCTATGAGGGAATGGAATATAGAGAGCATAGGATAATGATGGAAGGAAAGTCAGGTTGGATCAGGCTGGATTTATTGATAAGGGCTCACTGAACAAAAATTTTGCAGTTAAGATTTCTGTTGTTTCCTTTGCATCATTATGACAAAACATATGAGCAAATAAACTTAAAGAGCATGATTTTATTATTTTATTTTAAAAATGATTTTCTTTATTACATTTATTATTGTGTATGAATGCCTTGTCTGCATGTATGTAAATGCCTGTCGAGGTCAGAGAGGGCATCAGATCCCTAGGAACTAGAGTTATAAATGGTTGTTAGCTGCCATGGGGGTGCTGGGCATTGGACCTGGGTCCTCAGCAAGAGCAGCCAGTACTCTTAACTGCTGAGCCATCTCTCCAGCCCTGAGAGAAGGATTTATTTTGATTCCTGGTTTCAGAGATTCTAGTTTATGGGTAGCTAACTCCATCACATTTTAGTTGTAGTGAGGTAGACCATCATTGAATAAGCGTATGGTGAGGGAAAGCTGCTTACCTTACAGCAGCCTGGAAGAAGAAAGAGAAAATGGGTGGCAGACAAAAATACTCTTCAAAGGCATTCTTCAGTGACCTACTTCCTCCAACGAGTCCCCATTTCCTAATACCCCTTTCAGTTATAGAACAAGGAATGGTTCCGTCTATTGACAGGAGCCAACCTCAATAGCACCAACAGCTGGAGAATAAGTATACCCTCTGTAAGATAATATGCAAACCATGCCAAGGTGGCAGCTTAAGGAATAAAGGAGGACTCTAACAATTTGTTTGCTTGCAACATGAACCAAATTAGAGCCACAGTGAAGAGATTAGAAATCAGGCACTGTCTTGGTTTAGTTACTCAATGGATTCCAGAGAATAGAGATTTAGAATGAATTTGTCATGGTGGATGACGTCTGTAATAGTAGGAAAACCAAGTGAAGCCATTAGAGTTGTGTCTACTGAGGAAAGCAATAAACTCAAAGCCTATTCCTAAATGGCTCGACACCATTAAGGACCTGAAAGATGCAAGTGTGTTGATTCTATCACATCTTTTTTTTTTAATTTTTTTTAAATTTTTTATTTATTTTTGTATGTGTATGAATGTACTGTCTGCATGTAGGTCTGTGCACCCGTGTCGTGCAATGCTGCAGAGGTCAGAAGAGGGCGTCGGATTCCCCTGGAACTGGAGTCCTACTGGAATTGGAGTTTTAGACGGTTCTCAGCCGCCATGTGGGTGCTGGTGATCGAACCCGGGTCCTCTGTAAGAGCGGTCGGCGCTCTTAACCGCTAGGCCATCTCTCCAGCCCCTCTATCACATCTTTAGTCAACACAGCTACCTGGATTTTGTGGAAGACAGATGGAGCTTGGAGAATGAGAAGGTTATCTTAGCTTAACCAAATAATAGTTCCAAATGCAGCTGCAGTCCCATAGGTGGTTTCATTGATTGAATAAAATGTAGTCCCTGATACTTGGAATATAGTTAATGAAGTGACAAATCTATTTTCCCTCTACAATTATCAGTAAGGATCATTAGAAACCATTTGATTTTGGATGTCAAGTCAACACAGCCTCACTGTCCTATGTCCTATGAAATAATAAATAAAATCTCTAGGACTACATCATAATTTGTTTGTCAGGGACTTTATTACCATTCTCTTTTACAAGACATCGAATAGGTCCATTATACTGATGTCACAATGCTGATTGTACTTCCTGAGCTAGACATAGTAACTACTAGGTAAAACATTTGTATGTCAAAACAATGTGAAATAAATCTAACGAAAATTCAGGGACTTCTGCATAAGTGAAATTTCTAGGGATCCAATTGTATAGATCATGTCATAGACCTTCTAAATTGAAAAAAAAAATAGTTCGTTGTATCTAGGTGCTTGCTTCTTCAAAACACAAATGGCACTTGGGAGGCAGAGGCAGGTGGATCTTTGTGAGTTCAAGGACAGCCTGGTCTGCAGAGTGAGTTCCAGGACAGCTGGGGCTACAGGGAGACCCTGTCTCAAAAAGACCAAAAAAAAAAAAAAAAAAACCCACTAATGGTATAACACTAATATAGAAGTATATACATTTGTACAATTTCATATATAACGAAAGCTGCAGATTTTGGACTTCTCAGCTCTCATAGTGGTGTAAGACAAACAGGAAACACACATCAACCTATCTATCATCTATCTATCTATCTATCTATCTATCAATCATCTATCTATCTAGCTATCATCTATCTATCATCTATCTATCTATCATCTATCTATCTATCTATCATCTATCTATCATCTATCTATCTATCTATCTTCTATCTATCTATCTATCTATCTATCTATCTATCTAACATGTATCTTCTATCTACCTATCATTTATCTACCTATCTTTCCATGCATCTAATCTATCATCTTTACTTAATCACTCTGTCTTGCTCATTCTCTCTCTCTCTTTCTCTTTCAACCCATCTATCATGTGTCATTTTTTATTGGTTATGTTTCCTCAGAGAATAGGATTTGAAAGAAATACAAATTTGAAAGGAAAAGAAAAAGTTCACAGCAAATGAAAATTTCTAGTCTTTGTATTGAAATGATAGGATTTATGCACTTTGAGGGCACAAAGTGCAGAGTAATAGTACAGGCACATTTTTAACAAAGGGAAAACAGCCTAATTTCCATTTTCCATAGGAATTGCTCAACTTCTGGAGCTGGGGCAGCTCTGGTCACCCCTGAGAATCAGAAAAACACCTGGAATTCCCATCCTGTTTCAACCTCAGCTGCCTTCCCTTTTGTGGTTGCTGGATTCTGATAGTAGTTCAAGCTAATATAATACACTCTTGCTTTGTGCCCTGAAAAAGAGCAAAGAAAAACAGGAAAATGATTTTCTGAAAGAGAGATTATTACATAAAATATTTTAGGATATTTACTAAAAGATATTTTGAAAATTGCATTTTTATTTAAAATGATTTGGAATATGTCTTCCTTTACTCAAATGAGATTTATTGAGTCTGGAATCTGAAGGAGGAAAAAAGCAGACTTTTTTTCGGCCAAGTTCACAGAAAGGAAGATTGACTGTTGATCCATTGATCCGAGTTTCTCAAATAGAGTTCCAAATACCAGGGCATATGACACCAGTAAGCAATAATGAACTTGACTTTTTATGCAGGAGTCTTACAATTGTGTGGGCACTTAAGACATTTTCACGAAGTTAAAAATGTTCCGGTATTACAGGAACTGCTGAGGAGTCAAGGAATTGTTGACGTGTGTGAACAAGATTGTTTCACCTCCATCTGATTTCAGAACGGCAACCATCAATATTTTCTAAGAGGACATCAGAGCTTTCCGTGACCAAATCAGGCTAAAGTTCATGATAACTGGAAGAAGAAAACTCTCATAAGTCCCCTCTTCTCTTTCACCCTCTGACTCAAGATCCCAGTATTTGGTTATGATATTTCCAAGAACATGGGAATTTCTGCTTTAACTCCTGAGCCCTATCTTGTGCATAGGCAGCTGTAAACATTAGCTCCCACTAGGTAATGTTTAACAAACTGAAGGAAAACACACTCAATGGTGACATTTGACAATGTTTTCAATGGTAGTGATAACAAAGAATGGCAGGCACTGTGTAAACAAGGAAAGAATGGGGCAGACAATAAGAAACAAATATCAAGAAAAAGCAATATCAGGTGAGGCCTGTTTCAACTAAGACCTCAGTGAAAACAAAGCTGTGTGCATCTTAGTTACATATCTGAATGCATCTAGATCTCAGGGTTTGAGTCTTCTCTTCCCTGGAGCAGACACAGTTTCATATCCCACTTTCTGAGAATACTAATCAATTGCAGAGGCAACAGCTCTGTACTTTCCTTTGAAGTCTGTACAAAGGGGGCATCTCAAGCACAATTGAAAGTATGCTGCACCATCATTAAAAACCAATATTAAAATTCAGGAATGCAAAGCATGTTTACTCCAGGCTAAAATATTTTTTATTTCACACAGTAAAAGAACATCAAACTATCCATGCTAATTTAGTTAAGATCTCTTCTTGCTTACTCATTAGCCACCCAGGCACAGGGCCAACATTTTGTTTTCTTCATCCTATCACTTTTTAGTGTTTTCTGTGCATGAATTTTTAAAGGGTCAATTTTAAACATACAATATTTTATTTAATACAAGAAATATATTCTTAAGACAACAGAAACCAGAGTTCAAGACTCTCCCAAACAGGACGGATTAGAACATACAATGTTATCTAATTCAAACCTGACTCAAATGTGTCAACATCTTAAATTTTAATTTCCAATGACTTTCTGTAGCATACACTTCCTTGTTTCACACTGGGATTTTGGACATGGCCTGACATGGTAGCTCTGTAGGTGACCCATTTGGATCTCCTGCATGAAAGTCTGTTGTGTGGCAGATATTGCTGTTGTCTCAAGCGTCTAGGCCTGCACCCCATAGCTGCTGCTGAGCAGAGCAGTGAGATTAGCACCAGCTGCCCCCCATCAGCAGGAAGATCATCCAGAATGGACCACTGCATCCAAGCCTCCCCTCTGCTCTCCAAGATTTCAACACTGTTCTGTGGTGAGACCAGCATCAGCCCTGGTCAGCAAGAAGCAAAAACTATTACTAACCGGATTCACTTCTGAGTTTCACCTCAGATATGAAGATGTCTTCAGGACTGTTCTGTGGTTTTAGCCTCCCTTTCTAGTTCTCCCCTCATTCTCCCAACTGTACCTGTCCATCAAAGCCTGTGGGCTCTCCATGCCCACTACTGCTTCTTTATCATTCACAGGCTGGAGCCTTCCGGTCTTCTTCCTAGCTTGACCAGTGCCTGCAGTTCCCTGGTCTGAAGATTCCTTGGATTGCACCTAGGCCTGCAGGTCAGCAAGCCAGGTTCTAGCCCTGGAAGGGAGGGGGAGGAAGAAGGTACTGGGTACTGGGCCAAGTTCTAGCCCTGGAAGGGAGGGGGAGGAAGAAGGTACTGGGCTAGGTTCTAGCTCTGGAAGGGAGGGGGAAGAAGAAGGTACTGGGCTAGGTTCTAGCTCTGGAGGGGAGGGGAAGGAAGAAGGTACTGGGCCAGGTTCTCTCTCTCGAAGGGAGGGGGAGGAAGAAGGTACTGGGCTAGGCTCTAGCCCTGGAAGGGAGGGGGAGGAAGAAGGTACTGGGCTAGGTTCTAGCCCTGGAAGGGACGGGGAGGAAGAAGGTCCTGGGCCAGGTTCTAGCCCTGGAAGGGGGGGTACTGGGAAGCCCGGGCAAAAATTCCATGGGGGAATAAGTCAACTTTACTTTTACAACCTGGAGTATTTATACCAGACCTTGTGAGGCGTGACTGGGGGTTGGGGCATACAGGGATTTACAACATATACCCCAGATCACTAGAGGAATGCGACAAGGTTTTGCCCAATGCACACAAGGCAGCGGCACCAGGCATTTTCCGAAAGTGAGCAGGAAATCAGCAGGGCTCCATCCCGAGGGGTGGGAGTGGCCGGCTGACTTGCTAAGGGCTTCGGCCAACCAGAATGCCCGGTAGAGGCAGCGTCCAGACAGATTGTTTTCACACCAGACTTTAACATGGTGCCTATTTCTTGGAGAGCCAGAGTTGCCACAAACAATCTAGGGATGGAGCGACTGGGGAAGTCGGTGGGGTTTGGGGCCATATCACTCTCTGTCCAGTGAGTGTGAAATCTGAGGCATGAATGGTCCCTGCATGAAACTGGTGCATTTGCTGATGATTTTGGAATGAAAATTTTAGAAATGTCTCTGGAAAGGAATGTCCTTGTGAGTGGGATGACGAAAGCATTTGAGGGAGACAGAGTGAAGAGAGAAGGCCCACAAGACAGAAAAGACGGCCATTTACCAAAGACTGGAATTGACACTGTATAGAGAAAGGCCTAATAAATTGAGGGCAGGTGAAAAATAGCCACATTAAGTGAATGCCTTCAGAGGGCTTCTGTACACATCCACAGATACCCCTGCTTCCTGCAGTGGAAAAGCAGATGCGCTAGGAAGCAGCCCATTGCATTCTACTTAGAACACAATCTCCATTAGGTGCTCTGCTGGCTGGATCCTCCTTGGGTTTCACCTGTGGTTTACACAAATCTTACGAATGCCGTCATCAGCACTGCTTGTTCAGATGTACACAGTTTCCTCATATTCATCTACCGTCTCTGGCTTTTATAATCTTTGCACACCCTTTTTCACAGTGATCCCTGAGTTTCAGGAGGAGAAGGTGTGATATAGGTGTCCCATTTAGGGCTGAACAAGGCAGTCTCTTATTCTCTGCATGTTGACTATTTATGGCCCTCTCTGTCAATTCCATCTGCTGCAAGGACAGTCTTCTCTGATGAGAGTTGAGGAACATACTAGTCTATGGGTATAACAAGAAGTCATTGTGAATCAGTTTAATATTAGGTCCATTTAGCAGAATGATAGTAGCAGATTCTCTCATATGGGTTGTGATATGTCAATCCGTAGGTTCTTCACATGATAACAGTGCTAGGTAGGAATTCCCTTGTTGTGAAGTGGGTCTTAAATCCAATTAGAAGGTGGTTGATTGTTTCCATAATATTAGTGCCACTAACGTACCATTGGGTATATTTTGCCAGGCCAGTTATTACTGAGCTCACATGGTTCACAGTTGTATAAAGTTGAAGATTGCCTTTCTCTGTCATTAGCATGCATAGCACCTTCTAGTACAATGGAAGATAGCAGAGATGTAGCTTGGGGTTCAGTACCAGCTTGATTTCTTCTGCATCTCAAATATGTAGTGACTTGCAACAGGATCTTACTCTCATATTTGGGTGGGAAACCAAGTGTGATGACAATAGCCAGCATAGTTTGAGGATTTATGGTCTCCCTCTCTGGTCAACATATCCAAAAGAGAGAGTGCATTCCTCCCACTTGGCTTTACATTTGCTAGCCTGTGATGTCTTTGGGGGCTCTCAAACCCCTATTATAAGGTAACTACATTTAAACTCTTTTTATATTGCATATATGTTTATTGATAGAAGCTTCCATAGATTTCCATGTAACTCCTTCAAAAGACCTTTGGCATGAGATATCAATCCACTTACTGTCTCTTCTGCCCCACCCTCCCATTGCCCAACCCATTTAATCCCCTTACCCATTTATATTGCTGCATTTTATATCCCACCTCTGAAAAACCCCATGACATTTAATTAATTTCTTAATCTCTAAGGATTTTCTACTTCAAACACACCTATCTGAAGATTAAAAGCTAGCATCCACTTATGAGAGAGAACGTGCAACATTTATCTTTCTGAGTCTAGGTTATCTCAGTCAGCACGATTGTTTCCAGTTATATCCATTTACCTCTGAGTTTTATAACTTCATTTTTTTCTTAGATCAGAATTATGTTCCATTTTGTAAATGTAGCATATTTTCATTATCAATTCATCTTTTGATGATAATGTCTAGCCATGCCTTAGCTCTTGTGACTGTGGAATAACAGTTATCACACTGTAGGAGGGTAGAGTGTTTTGTGTATATCCACAGAGACATGTGACTGGATCATGTGGGAGATCTGTTTATAGCTCTTTGATGAACAACCACACTGACTTCAAGAATGAATGTACCAGTTTATAGTCCCACCAGCAGTCATGAAACACCCTTTCCAAATTCTTGCCAGTGTTTGTCTCTGTTTATTGTATCTTAGCAATTCTGACTATGGTAAGATGCAATCTTAGTTTAAATTTGCATTTCCCTAATGGCTAAATATTTTGAACATTTAAAAATATTTTAATTATTATTTTTATTTTATGTGTATGAGTGCATCACTTGCATGTGTGTAAGTGCATTCGTGTTGTGCAGTGCTGGAGGAGATGAGAAGAGGGCATTGGATCCTCAAGAACTGTAGTTATAGATTGCTGTTAGCAGCCATGTGGGTGCTGGGATTTGAACCCGAGTTGTCTGAGTTTTCATGGTCTTCATTCAGCTACCCACTGAACATCTCACTGTACCTTTTGGTTTGGCTTTGGTTGTTGTCTAGAACTTCTTTAATTTTTCTTAATGATGTTTGATGATCTTGGACAACACTTATATTTGGTTCTTTCAAAATAAAATAAAACAAATTACAATTTGATAAAGTGGTGATAAAGCTGAAAAGTGACCTGGGCCCTGCAAGCCCGCTGTCCTAAAAGGAATGCTCATCCACATGCTCTTCCTGCCTTTCTATGAGCCTGATAAAGAGGAGCTTCGTGGGACCTACCATGCCTAGTCCACCTTCTGTTTGAATTCCAGTGGCCTCACCTGTCCCCATCACCCAGACAAGCTGATACCGTCACACTCACCTTCAGTGCCTGTGAAGAAGCTGCTAGTGGGAGCACTGGTGGCCCAGGTGCTGTCAGAACCCGAGCTCAGCTTGCATGTGTGTTCCAAGGTCTGATCCAGGAAGCGGGTGCAGGCAGCACTGGAGACTGGTATGCACAGGAGGTAGAGGTGGCCAGGAACTTCCAGAGCCGGTCACCTCCCTCCTATCTCATGATGTGTAAAGCTGCTGTGTATTTAATTTGTAAATAATAAAGTTTAAGTGTGGATATGAAAAAAATCCCCAATTACTAATTTGGTCCGCTGTTTTCTCACACACTTGACACTGAAAATTGTTTTGGAGTATATTAGTTACCCCGTCCTAACTCTGGACACCCCCTTCCTCTCCTCTCCTCTCCTCTCCTCTCCTCTCCTCTCCTCTCCTCTCCTCTCCTCTCCTCTCCTCTCCTCTCCTCTCCTCTCCTCTCCTCTCCTCTCCTCTCCTCNTCTCCCCTCCCCTCCCCTCCTCTCCTTTACTCTACTTCCTTCCTTCTTTCATTTCTTTCTTTTCATTCTTCTCTTCTCGTCTCTCTCTTCCTTTTCTTTTTGCAGGCTGTCATTTACTTTCTTGAGATAAAGATTTTACTGATCTGTCATCCTTGATTCTGGTACTAAAGACATTAGTCACCATGCCTGGATAGTGAATTATTTGATTATCACATGTGAGATTCTGAGTGGCTGTGGTTACTGAGTTGGAGGCAAGACCCAGAAAGAACATCGAGAATACAGGATGGAGGTCATGTTGCAGGAAACAAGATATGAGGGGGCAGTGTGCAGTGAGGCTGGGGCAGGTGGTGAAGGTTCCACAAATTCTTGTCTTACCTGGATCCCAATGGGAGAATGAGAGAGAGGGAAAGGAGAGGGAAGTGAAGAAAGACTGGGGTCAAGGTTATTGCTTATTCTCTTGCTCTGGCTTTAAGCAGGATTACATGATAGGGCCAGGAGTACTTTCCAGACTTATTACAAATAGCTAAGAGGAGGATGACTTTGAAAGAGCTAAGTAATACATTAAAATAGCAGACTGCATAAACTTGGGAGGGGGGCATGGAGGGAAAATTCGTCTGGATTGAGCTAAGAAGTGATGTACAAAATGCACAAAACTTCAATAAAAGTTTAAAAAAAAAACAAACAAAAAGTTTGACTACCAAAAAAAAATCATGCTAAAACAAACAAAAGAATAGAATGCTGCTGTGAAATTTTAAGCAAGAGTTTATAGGGTCTAAATGAGGCATAGTACGTGCATTAAATATTGCAGTCAGCTAGAATTCATTCTAGCAAATACCAACTACAAGTATAAGGAAGTAATTCAATAGTGTGACAGTGTGTGCCTTTCTTCTAAATATCTATTACAACAAACTTGTGCAGTGTCTTTTATGGAAGTATTTGAACTATTCAAAACTCTAGTCAATTCACATTCGCAGGTTTTTAAAAAAATTCTCTTAGAACAAAAAAATTAATTTTCCAGTAAAACAGAATAGTCTGTTTCCAACATAGAAACTTTCTACCACTAAAACAAAAATGCCATTTGATCACCAGGGGTCAGTATGACTGAGTATTACACAGAAGATGGAAGAAAGTTGTGCAGTTTAACAAATCAATTACTGTTACAAATTCAGCTATCCTGATTTTTCAAATATTCAGTTGCATTTATGAGTATACTGAAAATTTGTAATTTTTTTAAAAATAGAAATTATGGAGATCCTTAAATGCATTTGTGAACATTTACTTGCAAACATTTAATTTATAAATAAAAGGAAACTAAATATAGCTCCTGATGAATTATATTTGTTATTTTATTGCAATAAACTTGTTCCAACAAATCAGAAGTTATGGCAGTTTATGAAATCTGATCCTAATGACTTATGAATCTCCTTTTCCAGCTCTTCACCACTTTCAATTTGCTTATCAGATGAATAACTTGATTAAATGATTTTGATATAATGTGTATCTCTTTAATTTTTTTTTTTTTAGAATTTCTTACATAGGTTTTGAATTTACTCGCATTGTTTCAAGCCCTCCCGGTTCCAACTCTTTCCGTGTGCCACCCACTCCTTATCTTTAAAAACAGTAATATGGATACATAAAAACACCAGTTTGGTTCAGTCCATCTGATAAGATCTACCCTAGTTAAAATTTACCATGTTCTTTCTCTGCTTGTCCATAGCAACTCTATTTCTATGCTATGGAAAGCCACAGACGACAGAAAGGCAGCTTGATGGCACTAAGCTCTTGGATTCCTCAGTATCAATAGCTTCCTACTCTTTGGCTATTTATTCTCCCATTCTTCTTGAGGACTATATTAAGCCTCTTACTTTCTTCCAATAGTTAAGTCTTATTAGCTTCCTCTATGACTTTGTGCCTTATTTCATTAAGTAAATCATAACATAAGGAATCATTTTTAACTTTACTTAAAACTTAACATCTGTAGTAATCATCTATTCTTTCCTCTATCTTTGTTTCTGTGTCTGTAGGGTGGTAGGTTTAAACTTTGGCTGCACATTGACTATATATAAATATACTTCAGCCTGCACCCGAAAACTTGTGGATAAACATAAGATGTCAAAGCTGATATTTTCAATATTTATTAATAAGGCTGAGACAACAGCCTCAATACAGCACAATTTACATAAGTTATCAAGATACAGCTTGTATACAATCACAAAACAAAGACATTTTTACATAGAGTAAAATTCAAGACAGATTTACAAGCATTTTGTTTTTACACAGGTCTCATGTATTTTCAGGTCACTTAAATAGAATCAATAGCCCACAAATTTGCATTTGTTCATTTCCAGAGTGACTTAGGTAAGCCAAAAAAATTAAATCAGGGTCTCAAATCACCAAGAAAGCATGCAACATATTGTCACAAACAAGACACATCTCCAAATATTTCATGTTTTATTAGAAATAAATTTTATTAGGTTTTAAACTTTTATTAGACAAGAAATATTTCTTTTTAACATCAGATATGTTGTTCAGATATTAGCACACACATGTATCAGTAGTGGGAGCACCTGGACACATCACCAAACAAATACACAGACACAATCAAATAATAGTCATAGTTACATGCGAACTTCCAAAGGACGAGGATATTTCAACTTTGTCTATGTTACCAAATGTCTAGTTATATACAGGATAACAGATTACGAAAATGCTCTCAATCTACCTATCAGATAAAGAACTTGATTAAATGGTTTTGGTTTAATATGTATCATTAATAATAACAACATGGAACATACAGAAAACATCAATGTGTGATATTCAATGAGAATATATGTTTTTCACACATTCACTCTTGTGTTTCACGCATTCATTGTGTTACACTAAAGGCAAGTAATTATTAAAGGAAAAGCTCATAAATACATAATGAGCTTTCACTTTCATTTCAAGCTCAAAAACAGGGAAAATCACTTCTGTCACACAGAGTAATAAATACAGCTGTAGTTGGCTAATTTTGGACTATTAGATATTATAGCAATGAAAATAAGTTTTTAAAAATATTATTAGTTATGATTTAAACAATAAAGTAAAAAAATACTATAAACATCTTTATGATATCTTAATGAAATGAAGCATTAATCAAATAATTTCTAATAAATTGGGCATAATATACTAATATATAAGTGATTTCACTTCACATCACCACCACTATTAAACACTACTGATATCACCAACATCATAACCACTCTTGTAATGAGAATCAGTGTCAGCTGGTTACCAGCTATAAGATTCCCATGATGCTACTAGTTTAGTCTGAGATCCCCCAAATTAATCTCACAGATATGTGGAGAATGTGTACTTAATAGCATGAATTATTAAAAAGTAGATAATATTAAGGAACAAAGGAAATTCCCATCCCTTTGTGTTGGATATTGTTTAAAACTGAAATGGTGCACAAAAAATTCAGTCACCAAAACTTTTCTCAATTTTAAGAAAAAAACAGGAAAAACAACAATTTCTTGGTACTAATGTTATCTGCATCTGGAGTAATCTATAATTCCCTGTTGTTGTTTTATAAATGTTCACTCTTTTTTTTTTCTCCAATTGAAAGATTTTTTTTTTATTTCTGAATTTTAAACCAAGAAGCAACATGTCTTTGATGACTCAATGAAATTGTGGGAAATTGAGATGCTTTCAAGGTGTAAGTGCTATAATTGGATTAATCACATATTAATTAAAGATTACAAAGTCTGTTGCTATTGAGATAAAAAAGGTAATTCCAATAACATAGCATTAAAATAAGAAGTGGAAAATCATGTGCTGTGGTATTTACAAAAAAGTAAAAAAAAAAAACACTAAGAGCCCTATTTGAAATTTAAAAAGAAATAGTTTTGTTTTAAGAAGGGTAATCAACATCACTTGGAAAAAAAATGGATTCATGTAAGGATCATTGTTGCATAGAACAACTCCAGTACAACCTAGTTTGGTCAGCTGCAAACTGGCAGGAGCTTTTGCTCTCTTGAGGTGAATGCTGGTGCACGAAAAGAAGCCCCTCGTTGACTCTCTTGATCTAGCCCTATCATTAGTTTCTTGGAACGGACAGACACCTGTAAAGTAAAGTCTTCTGTCCATCAGGCTTAATAACTGCTCAGGATTATCTTGTTCTGGTTACTCCTTCCATTTATTTAAACTGCAACTAGAATGAAGCAAGCTACCTGGCTGTACAGCCTGCCATGAAAACCTCGGAGTGCATATGGCTGCAGAAGAGAACCAGAGATGAACCAGGGCTTCCTGTTAAGAGCAAATGGCAGAGACTTTTGATGTCAGATCTTCCTGGACCCTTTTCCTCCCCATTTGTGACTGATTATAGGCTTCCTGAAGTGCTACCTTCTGCTGGAAGTATCCATGGCAACCATCAGCAGATCTAGTAGTCCCTACAAATAAAATCCTAGGAATACTATATCTTTGAAAATTCACCTCCTCCATGCTGTATTCAGAAGAGTATCAATGGCGACACTGCACTGTCGCAGGAGGGGGACTAAAAGATGGAAGAAAGTGATAGTGGTTTTAGGCTGTAAAAAATGATTTTGTATTTTTTCATGAATGTAACAAAAATATACAGCCTGGAATATACTAGAAATTTATTTCTAGGGTTTTATATTCTCCTTTAAAATTTAAAATATTTTTAAAAAATGAAGCAGTTCAATATCCAGCCATTATTTTAGAGATAATTTCCTGTAATTCTATTAGCACTTCACCGTAAACAAAGCAACAACTTTTAGATTCAAAAACTCTGCAAAACAATTTAATTTATTTTGGGTAGTGAAAGAGAACGGGATAAGAGCTATTCACTTCATTACATTTGGTGAAACAAATAATTTTTATTTAATCCTTCATTTTTTCAGATTAAGTGGGAGGTTGTATTTAGACAAAAATGAGTTTTGGAGTAATTTACTATTGTTATTTTTGCCAATGCTTATCATTGGTTGGAGGTTGTTTCTCACATATAAATTCTGAGAATCAAAAAGCTATATAATTATCTCTCACTTTGTATATAAAACTATATTTGGAAATGTGCTTTCACATTTTATAGACCTCTTGATTTACACATTCTGGCATCCCAAGAGGAAAGTAAGGAATCCATCATTATTTCTTTTTTATTCTGCAGATAAGAAAACTGGGGGGAAGGTTGTTCAGGACATATTTTCAAGGTGACATGTGCAAGATTATTAGCAGAATCTGGACCAGAAGCTGGGGTTTTATTCCCAGCTGCATGCATTTTCCACAACTCTGTGTTACTATCTTTATTGGCATTGGTGGTTGATGAAGAAGATGCTTCCTTTTCATGATTCACACATTAGTGGCTTGGTTCTATATTATTAAAATAGATCAAAGTATATTTTAATTTCAAACACATCCTTTTCACATTCTTACCCAATACTTATGAACTCTATCATTTTGATATTATCATTAACAGAGGAAAGCCAACTACAAGAGATAACTTGAATCTTGTGTCTGGATTTTCATTATACAGTCATTTAATGAGTTCAGGGCAAAATCATACAAAATGAAGAAATTATGAAAATTTAATCAATGCATAAAACATGATTTGTTTTTCAGAAAAATAATATTCTATCCCTGACAATACATTACTCAAGAGAAAATAAATATGTAAAATAATATTTGTATTTGTAATTCCACAAAGAGCAAATGACCATGCTTCCAAGAACGTACCAATTTAATGTAGGTCCTTTGGTATATAAAACCAATAATACCTGGACTTAATGGGAAATTATGGAGATTGTGATGTGTTAAACAGAAGTCAATATTTTGTGGGTCAACATTTTTCTTTATTAGCCAATAACTTTTTTATTTTATTTCTAGATAAATATAATTTCATTTTCATCTACTATTATCTTCATTCTTCATTATTTAAGTTATACTAAAACATGTGCTTTTACCACATAGATTTCAAAACTAGTGTTGTATAACCTTCTAACATGTAGATACAGGGAAACCCTGCACATTATAATCTAAATTCCATTTTTTTTATATTTCTTGCTTCATTTTTTTCCATAAACATAGTCATCTTTCAGTTCTGTGGACATATTATAAACAACTCATGTCAGAATTCCAAAACAGGAAGTTATACAAGAATATTAAGAACAAGAAGAAGGATTTTTTTTGAAATTTTTAAAACTGAGATTCATTATATCCGTTCTTTCCAGCAAAATTTTTCTGCATATAAACAATTATGTTTGCACTACCTTTGGAATCCATGTTAATCTTTGTGCCTCTGTCTTCAGCAACAGCTCAGTTTCACTCAAATATTTGCCTTAAATAATCAAATCTTCTTTCACAGTTTCTCTTCACAGCCACGAGCAATCCAGTGTCTTAGCTATATAATCATTGATCTGTTTCCAATGCGTGAACTTTTTGAGTCTTTCTGTATTCTACAACAATTTAATTTCAAAGACCTAACTTACATTGTTTGCCTTTGTTTCCTTGCTCATATTTGCCCCTGAAAATACGGCTCAACAGTATCCAACTCCATTCTTGATATGAGGCTATGTAGATCTGTTGTTTCTTGATCCCTTCAGACTTGTCTTCAATGTGTTTGTGTAGGACTGACCAAAAGTTTGTGCCAGTTGACTATTCTTTTTCTGAGATCCACTTTGTCAAGCCAAATACAAGCTTCTCCAATCAAAGTCTTTTTCATAAACTTCCCTCCATTAGAGAAAAGTAAAATCTAGAAAATATAGAATTATATATATATATATATATATATATATATGTATATTTTTCAACTTTTTAAAGTACAATTTGCATTAAAAAGTTATAGACAACAGGGGCAGAAAGTGAGGAAGTAACTGACAAAAGAACTAAGATGTTCTCAAAAGATTTGTAAATACAAATTAATCCATAGCAACATTTTCATTATTCCACAAAGCAATAACAAACTCTAAATGATACAAGAACATTAGATAAGGGGGGGGAGCAGAAGCAGCTAATTCTAACCAGGAATGCTTAAACTGATGCAAAGTTTCAGATATAAAATCTTTAATTTCTTTTTTTTTTCTTTTTTTGGTCATTTCGAGACAGGGTCTCCCTGTAGCCCCAGCTGTCCTGGAACTCACTCTGTAGACCAGGCTGGCCTTGAACTCACAAAGATCCGCCTGCCTCTGCCTCCCAAGTGCTAGGATTAAAGGCGTGTGCCACCATGCCCGGCTAAAATCTTTAATTTCAAATATGACTAACACTTCTGATTTTGGCTTGGGGACATTAAGTAAATTTATCAATACTTGAGTTACTTCCCTTTACCAAATTAATTTTTTACAAACTCATGATTCTCACAGCTCTCCTTGCTAATTACTTGATCTCTGAATATCTTTGTTCACAAAGATTTTATTTTTGCTTATTTATTACTTTCTACCTTAATACTAGTTAATCCTTCAATAAATTTTAGCTTGTTTCCTAAGATTTAAGTTTTTCTATTATGTGTATGTTTTGTCTGCATGTACCTAAATGCAAGGCATGAATACAGTTCTGGAGGAGGCCGGGAGAGGGTATTGGATGCCCTGGAGCTGGAGTTATTGATAGTTGTTAGCTGCCTTGTGGGTGCTGGGAACCAAACTCAGTCCTCTGGAAAAACAGCCAGTGCTCTTAAGCACCAAGTTATCTCTTCAGTTCCTTAAGATTTATTTATTTATTGAATTTTTGTGATTTTCATACAGTATGATTTGATGATATTTAGAGCCCTTCCCCATCCACATCTCCTCTTATTGGCCTCTGCCAAATTAAATGTACTCTATTCCATATATCATAGGGCCTATGGAGTTCAATTTGTTTCTCTAAACGTCCTTCAGTGTGGGCCTATCCACTGGAGCCTTGAAAGAGACTGTCTTTCCCCCTTCCACAAACATTAGTTGCCAGAAGTTCCTTATGCTGGGCTGGGTTTCTCTTCCACTTCCCAATGATTATGCTGGGATTCTCTCTGGTTTAAGCTTGCATGAGACTTAAGCATGCTGTCCATATTGCTGTGAGTTCATACGAGTAACTTACAGCAGTCTAAACAACTCTGTTTTCTTATGATAATCTACCATGTCTGGCTCTCACAATCTTTCTGCCCCCTTTTCCACAATGATCTCTGAGCCTTGGGTGACAGAAGTTTGACATAGGTAACCTCTTGTTCTCTGCGGATTGGCCAGTTGTGAGTTTCTGTGTTAATCTCTGTCTGCGGAAAAATATGCCCACCAGTACAATAGTGGGACGAATATTTTGGGAGTAATCAACTGCTCTTTAATTGGATTTAAAGTCTATTCCAAGATAGCTCCCATATCTGACATTGATATTGGGCTTTGGAACTACAGGTCACAAAAAAAATAGGGGAGACCCTGATAGTAGTTTACTATTAAAATAGCTATTATATTAAACTGACTGCTAATGAATTATTGTTATACCCATAGATTAATGCATCTCTCAACTCTCGCTAGAGAAGTGTCCTTAAAAAATTTAAGTGTGTGTGTGTGTGTGTGTGTTCGTATGCCATATGTGCACAGGTATGTGAGGAAGCCAGAAACAAATGTCGGTTCCGGGGGAACTAGAGATACAGGCAGTTATGAGCCATCTAATATGGGTGCTGGGAGCCAACCTCTGGAAGAGCAGTATACCCCTTTAACCACTGAGCTATCTCTAGTTTCCAAATCTCAGATTTGTAATATCTCATGTTTATCACTATTAAAAGGTTTTAAGTGTCAGTCCCATGAAATGGATTTATATATCTTCATTTCTTCCCTGTATTTATATTTCTTATTTTATTCCTTTTTTTCTAAGTCCACTGAAGACATGCTATGTGAAAAACATTCCGCTAGGCTGCAGAAAAAAAAAGAAAAAGCAATGAAGCAGGGACAGGAAAGTATGTAAATTATTGCACACAATGGACTAGTATAAGATAGGCAAAATGATTTGTGAATAAGGTGTGATGAATTATACATAGGCTTGTGAGTAACATACCTAGGGTTGTGGAACTTATTTATACTTGAAAGATGGAATGTGCTGATATTGAAGCAGAGAAAAAATACAAGCAAAGGACTCAAGGATTAGCTCGATTTATAAAAAACAAAAACAAAAACAAACAAAAAAAAAACCTCTGAAGTGCCTGGAGTACAGAATAAGCAGAAAGTATACCAGAAGCTGAGACTAAATCAATATGATTAAAGCTGATTTTGGAAGACACGCACGATTCAGGAAAATGATGAGTCATGGAAGGGCTTTAATATCACCCAACACATGTTTTTAAAAGATAACTCTGGCAGCAATGTGATGAAATTAAACAAGTAAGACATTAAGGACAAGTGGACTGGGTAAATTACTGGAATGCTGTGAATAACAAAGGTAGGAGCCAAGAGGATTAGTGAGAGTGGCTGTGAAGGTAAGAGACATTGGATAAACTCCACTAAATAGAGTCGAGCTCAGGTAGGTAACTGGATGGGGTGAGTGGGCTGAGGAGGTATACAGGGCTGCTGGGGAGATACTGCTCAAGATGAAGAGTCATATCATATAGTATATGAGCAGTATATAAACATTGAATACTTGAATGGAAAATACATTAATAGGAGTGAAAAAATAAACAGGAACTATGTAATACTGATTTACCTGAAGTGAATGCCCAGCAGGACTTAGGCTGAATCGAAAAGTCTCATTGAATGAAGGCTCTCGGTCATGTCTGCACACTCTGGTTTTTTTCTTGATCACCTTTTTTTGAGTAGAGATGTTCATCACATATATTTTCACATATAAATCTGAAAATAAGAATTAAGTCCATTAAGAATCTATCAAGTAACAGTTTGGTGTTGCATGCTGAGTGTTCTAGCAATATTTTATACAAATACTGTAGACAATGTAGAGTTTGTTTCGGAAAAAAATTATATCAAAAATTTTAACCATTTAAATTTGCTTTAAATATAACACTCTAATTTGTGTGTGGAAAATCTATGTGCACACTAGGAAAACAATATTATCCATAGAGTAAAAATTAAAATAAATTTATTTTTACATTTTGTGATATATTTCATGTATAGATAAAAACTTAGTGTAGCCAGACAACTTTAATCCCAGCACTTGGGAGGCAGAGGCAGGCAGATCTCTGCGTGTTCAAGCCTGGTCTATATATCGAGCTCCAGGCCAGCTGGGACTAAAGGGAGACCCTGTTTCAAAAAGACCAAAAACAAAAACAAAAACAAAAAACAAAAACAAAAAACAAAAAAACCCCAAACCTTAGTGGGGTTAGAGAGATGACTCAGCAGTTGAGTGTTTGCTGTTCTTGCAGAAAACCTGGATCTCAGCACCCACATGCCAACTAACAACCATCTGTGTAGCTCCAGTTCCAGGGAATCTCTTTTGTCCTCCTCAGGCAATGCACAACACAGGTGCACTTACACACATGCAGGCATAACACTCTTACACATAGAAAAAAATACATAAATAAAATTTTAAAATTATCTAGAATAGCTCATAATATTTAAGACACATAACTAATAATATCTTACATTGATATTTGTTATAAAACTAGTACCTGGTAAATGATCAGGAGACTTAAATTTATAGGTAATATTTCTGCACTGGAGAATTTCAACTATTAGTTGTTCACCATCTGTTTTCATTTCTTTTTTTAATGCGATCTTGATTTCCCCCATCACTTGAGTTTTAGCTAAAAGAATTTAACAAAAGTTGAGTAATAATCAATGCTACATATTAAAATTTAGCTTAATCATCATTTCATACATTCACTATTGACTACTTTGTCAAGTGCTAGACACTTTATTGTATGTTATGAATACAAAGATGAATCATAAACAGTCTAAGCTCTTAAGGAGCAAATAGTCTCATAGAAAGCAAGTTTTATACATATATATCTACAATAAAGTATGTTAAATATGATTTTAGGCTAGTAAGTAGGGCAATATTAGAAATTATAAACCGATCAGTTTCTCAGCTATAGATTTTTGGGTTCAAAGTAGGAATAGATGAACTTGTAGGAAAAGAGACAGGTATGGGAATTTCAAGTTTCTGATATGATTTATAGAAAAAGAAAACCTTTTGAAAAATAGTAATTTATACCAATATTCATTCTCAGGCTTGTTCAAGAATATCTGCTAGCATAATGAAATGTCATTGTATAGTACTTCTACTTTTTGTTTCCTTTGTAAAATAGTGATAACATTGCATAAGGTAAAGTATATTGAGTGATATAAATCATATTCAATGCATTTTCATCCAGCATTTTATTATTATCATTAAAGAAACCCTTCATGAGGGGCTGGAGAGATAGCCTAGCGGTTAAGAGCACCGACTGCTCTTGCAGAGGCCCCAGGTTCGATCCCCAGCACCCACATGGCGGCTAAGAACCGTCTGTAACTCCAATTCCAGGAAAACTCCAATTCCAGGAAAACTCCAGTTCCAGGAGAATCCGAGACCCTTTTCTGACCTCCGCGGCATTGCACAACACGGGTGCACAGACCTACATGCAGACAGTACATTCTTAAAACAATAATTTTAAAATAGAAACCCTTCATGAAAAGTTAAATCCCTTATTGACCCACACATGTTTTTATCACTTCATTTTTATCCATAGACCATTCACCAACAAATAATTTGTTTTCTATTCTTCTTTGGGTTGAATATTCTTCTAACAAAGAATAAATATAATACCTCAGGTACAATGACAAGACATAAGTCCTTATTTGCTGAATAGAGCTTTCATTTATTGGAAAGAAATACACAGTAAGCTATTTTGACTGATAACTGTATGATTAGTAAGAAAAAAATTATGAAATACAGTAGCACTGTTTCAAAGAAAATGGAACACAGAAAATCCTTCTGACGGAGGCTTTCTTAGATCTAAAACCTGGATGAGAGGAATTGCCCAGGTGAAAGACATGTATAAAGGAACTTTTCTAGAGAGAAGGAACAGTGTTTTCAGAAATAGGAATATTTTATGAAGAATACAGGTTATAGGACTGTAACATATTGTTCACTGGGGTCATGTTAACAATTTGGTTTCCATATTTGCTGTTCAGGAATCAAACTGTTCCCATATTTGCAGTTCAGGAATCTTTTGTGTCTCTAAACATGCCAATAGTTTGTTCTCAGACATTTGGTTACAGGATATAGTTACACTCCTATTTTAAAATACCTTTATTGATGTTTTGTGTATTTCAGAAATAATTTTTCAGTTCAATCGAGACATATTTCCCTTTCCCTTCCCCCACCCCAGATCATGCATTCTGCCATACGTGCCCTGCATCGTTCTCTCAGTCTTTTTAAAGTTTTTTTCTCTGCAAAGGTTCATTGTTTTGGGCAGAATTTAACTATATCAGTCTGTTATTTGTCCCAGTCCTTATGTTGTTGTGGTTCCCTCCCAATTGTATTGCTCCAAAATGTGCCTATATAAATGTCATATAGACATGGAAGAATTATGTCTTCCAGGAATAAACTGTAGGTTAATTCCAATATATGTTTAGGAGTTCACATTTTTCCCTTTAATTTTTAAGTTAATTTTTATTGAGTGCATTTCATACAACATTTCTTAATCAAATTTAGACTCATTCCCTCATCCATGCCCACCCTTTACACCCCCCCACACACCAGAGCTCATGGAGTCTGTCATACATGTTAAATTCTGTCTTGCATCTTTTTCTCAGTATTTTATAACCTTTTTGATGCACAACTGTTTTGGTCAGTTATTTGAGTATGTTTTTCTCTCTCTTTTTTTGTTCCCTTTAATTCGATATTATTCCAAAATATGCATATATACACTCCACACGTAAATCAAAGTTACAAATTCTGAAAATAAATTATAGGTTAATTCCAAAACACGTTTAGAGATTCACATTTTAACAGTAAAGTTGCATGCAGGTGAAAAACAGTATAAGTTTATATTCTTTTTTTTAGAATATGAATACATATCTTTCATCCATATATGGTAATTATAATGTGTGAATACAAGTGGTAGGACAATTCTAGAGCCCATTAAGAGATTCATATTAGGGACGACGGCGGCGGCGGCGGCGGCGGCGGGCGCGGGCGGCGAGGGCAGCGGGCCGGGACTGGAGCAGCCGCCGCGCGGACCCGACCAGCCTCGCCGGCTCCTGCCCGCGGGCCGCGAGCGCGACGACCGGGTCGACCAGGCGGCGGCGTGGGCGCCAGGCCGGGCGAGGGCGAGGTAGAATTACATGTGTGGGAGACAAGGCCAGAAACACCTGAATTAAGATTGTGGGTTCTGAGGCGTGTGGAAAGCACTGAGACCTAAAGATGAGTGAAGAACCAAATTACAGATGCTCGCAAGGCGTGTGCAGATGCAACTCTCTCTCAGATCACAAACAACATTGACCCAGTGGGAAGAAACCGGATGCGCACCAGGAGAGCGCTGAGGGGGCACCTGGCCAAGATCTATGCCATGCACTGGGGCACAGACTCCAGGCTCCTTGTCAGCGCCTCTCAGGATGGAAAGCTCATCATCTGGGACAGCTACACCACAAACAAGGTCCATGCCATCCCTCTGCGCTCCTCCTGGGTCATGACCTGTGCATATGCTCCTTCTGGGCTNAGAGAGAGAGAGAGAGAGAGAGAGAGAGAGAGAGAGAGAGAGAGAGAGAGATTCACATTGGAATAGCACAATTGCTTTCAGATATAATGAAATATAATGATAAAGTTGCTCAGTTTGCTTGCCAACTGGGGATTTGGTGTTAGCATCCACAAATGAGGGAAACCATTTGCCTTTTTTTCCTGGGACTGTGTTACTTCACTTAGCATTAATGGCTTCGAGTTCCATCCATTTACCAGCAAAGCTCATGATGTCATATTTCTTTACCACTGCATAGAACTCCATTGTGTAGATGTACCACATTTTTGTTATCCAGTCATCAGTTCACGGGCATTTGGGTTGGTTCCAGCTTTTTGCTATTGTGAAGAGAGCTGCCATAAACATAGATGTGCATGTATCTTTGTGGTAGGATGCATCTTGTGGGTATATACCCAGGAGTGCTTCATGGCTGAGTCAGGTGGTAGGATCAGAGTAATATAAAATTCCACTTGTATACATTAATTACCATGTCTGAAAATAAGTGGTAAGTTAATTCTAAGGCTCATTAAGGGATTCACATGATAACATCACAGTTGCTTTCAGATAGAAAAATATATATAACAATACCATTGCTCAGCTTGCCATTCAATTGGGGGTTTGGTACTAGCATCCACAAGTGAGGGAAACCATTCCCTGTTTTTGTTTTCAGGGAGCGGGGGCTGTGTACTTCATTTAGCATAATGGCTGTGAGTTCTATCCATTTACCTGCAAAGTTCATGATGTCATCTTTTTTTACTGCTACATAGAACTCCATTGTGTAGATGTACCATATTTTTGTTATCCAGTCATCAGTTGAGGGGCATTTGGGTTTCTTCCAATTCTTTGCTATTGTGAAAAGAGCTGCAATAAACATAGATGTGCATGTATCTTTGCAGTAGGATGAGTCTTGTGGGTATATACACAGAAGAGGTATGGCTGGGTCAGGTGGGAGGCTCATTTTGAGTCTTTTAAGGGTTCTCCACACTGCTTTCCATAGTGGTTGTACAATCCATTTCCACCAGCAGTGGATGAGTGTTCCCCTTTCCCCACAACCTCTCCAACATTTGGTGTCTTTTGTTTTCTTGAACTTAGCCAGTCTTATCTGAGTGAGATGATGATATATTAGAGTGGTTTTAATTTGCATTTCCTTAATTATTAACGATGTTGAACACTTTTTAAGATGCTTCTCAGCCATCTTTACTTCTTCACTGGTGAAGTCTCTGTTCAGCTCTTTACTTCATCTTTTGAGTAGGTCATTTCTTTTCTTCTTTGTTTTTTGAATAGTCTATATATTTTTGTTTTGTTTTGTTTTGTTTTGTCTTTTTGAGACAGAGTCTCCCTGTAGCTCTGGCTGTCCTGGAACTCACTCTGTAGACCAGTCTGGCCTTGAACTTGATGTTAATGCTCTGTCAGATGAATCACTGGTGAAGATTTCCTCCCACTCTGTGGGTTTTCTCTTCACTTCCTGGATTATTTCTTTCACTGTACAGAAGCTTTTGAGTTTAATGAAGTCCCACTTGTCAATTGTGACCTTATTTCCTGTGCAGCTGCGGTCTGATTTAAAAGTCTTTTCCAGGCCGGGCGTGGTGGCGCACGCCTTTAATCCTAGCACTTGGGAGGCAGAGGCAGGCGGATCATTGTGAGTTCAAGGCCAGCCTGGTCTACAGAGAGAGTTCCAGGACAGCTGGGGCTACAGGGAGACCCTGTCTCAAAAAGACAAAAAACAACAACAACAAAAAAAACACCAACAAAAAAAACAAACAACAACAACAAAAAGTCTTTTCCTACCCCTGTCTTGTAAGTTGCTACCAACTTTTTCTTCTATCACCTTCAGAGTTTCGGGTTTCAAGTTGAGGTCTTTGATCCACTTGGAGCTGATTTTTGCACAGGGTGAGAGGTAGGGGTTTAAATTTGTTCTTCTACATATTTTGATCCAGTTATGCCAACACCATTTGCTGAAAATGCTGATTTTCCTTTAATAAGCATTTTGGCCCCTTTGTTGAATATGAGGTGGCTGAAATTGTATAAGCTCCAGTTTGGATCTTTAATTTTGTTCCATTGGTCAACTGGTCTGTTTTTGTGCCAGTATCAGGCTGTCTTTATGATTATAGGCCTGTGATATAGCTTGAAGTCTGGTAAGGTGATTCACTCCTGTATTGCATTTTTCATGCAGGGTTGCTTTAGTTATTTTTTTTACCATATAAATTTAAGGATTTTTTTTCCAAGTCTGTGAAGAAACTAAAGGGGATTTTAATTGGGATTGCATTGAATCTGTATATTAATTTGGGTAGAATGGACATTTTTATTATATTAATTTTTCCAAAATCCATGAGCATGGGAGATTTTTCCATCCTTTAATGTTATCTTCAGTCTCCTTCTTGAGGGGTTTAAAATTGTTGTTGTAGAGATCTTTGGTGTCTTTGGTTAGGTTTGATTCCCTCTTTTCCAATTAGTACTCCTTTAATTTCCTTTTCTTGCCTTATTGCCTTAGCAAGTGTTTCAAGCACTATATTGAAGAGGAGTGGCAATAGGAGGCAGCCTTGCCCAGTTTCTGCCTTTAAGGGAAATGCTTCTAGTTTTTCCCTATGTAGGATGATGTTGGCTGTGGGTTTGTTTTATATGGCTTTGATTATATTTAGGAATGTTCCCTTCAGTCCAATTCCTTTTAAGAAATTTAAACACGAAGGGACACTGGATCTTGTCAAAGGCTTTCTCTGCATCAATTGAGATGATTGTGTGGTTTTTGTCTTTCAGTCCATTTGTGTGTTTTATGATATTTATTGATTTATGTATGTTGAACCATCCCTGCATCTCTGGTATGAATCCAGGGTCTGTATGGGATTTGCAAGTATTTTGTTGAGAATTTTTGCATCTGTGTTCATTAATGATATGGGTCTATAGTTTTCTTTTTTGGTTGTGTCTTTGCCTGATTTTGGCAAAAACCAGGCAAAGACACAACCAAAAACAAAATCTAGTAATTAAATATTCTTTATATATTATTTTCCTTTAAGTACATGGAATTCATTAAGTCTCACACAGATGCAGAGTTCAAAAAAATGAAGACTATTTTGTCATTTTTTGGACGTTTGGATACTTTTTGATACTATACACAAACATTACTAAACGTAGTTTCTTAAGGTTATGGGCAAACTAAAGATCACAGGGAGACTGAGATCCCTAAAACTTCAATTTTGTAAAAAGCAATGGTTAGAAGAGCACACATTTACTTAATTCTATCAATTAAAATTTACTTAATTCTGCTATCAATTAAAATTCTGCTATCAATTAAAATTTAAACTTTGATTTAATTCCAATTTCAAAAGCTAGAAAAAGAATGACAAGGGGAAAAGGGAAAGAAATAATAAAAGATACACAAAAATAGCAAGGCGGCAAATTGAATAATTTATTGTATAAAATTAACAAATGAAAATTCTGGAACTTTTCAAAAAAATCAACACAGAGAAAACTAATAGTGAACTTAGTCGATGGCGTGTGACCTCTTAAATATGACATCACTTTTGTTTAAATTCCATGGTGGAAGCATTTAGTGTCACTGGTATACATACTCAAGTACTAATTGTCTTACTTTATGTTTACAGCTTATTGACAGATAACAAATTATAAAACTCATCTAAATCATTTACTTGAACTTGAGTGACCAAGAATCCAGTTCTGGTTACTTAACTTTTTTTTATTTTGAGACAGTGTCTCCTTTCCTAGCTCTTTCTGGCCTCGAACTTGTGGTCCTTCTGTCTCAACCTGCAAAGTGCTAGGTCTGCACACTTTAGATGTCATTCATGCCAGGTGCCTTATTATTAGACATTTAAAAATGAGATCTACACTCTGGTACATGGCCACTACTCCAATAAAAACTATTTCTTATATATTAACAGAATGAACAAACCCATTCTAGTAAGTTCTTTTTAAGGACTTTCTCCAGAAATTAAAGACTGCTTGTTGTAAAAATGAGAAAATAAGACAAAATAAAAAAAAAAGTCTTTGGTATCCAGAAAAATTAGAAAATAAGTAAAAACATAGGAAAATATTAATCACTAACTAAACAAGGAAAAAGCTATAACTAATCTCCTATAAGAGAGCCTAAACCCTGCTATCTAGGGATGGAAAGATAGATGCCAGCCAAACCAGACTCAGCAGCATTCCTGAGCACATTACACAGCAGCATTACCCCAGCACTGAATTAAGGAACCCCCAGTGACCCAATCCTTGCAAAAGCAAAGCTAAGCCTTTTTTTTTTAATTTAATTTTTATTGATGGTTTGTGCATTTCGTACATCATTTTCCAATTCAGATCAGGCATATTTCCCTTTCCCTTCCCCCCCAACCCCCACCCCATCCCAGATCATGTATTCTGCCATAACTGTCCTGCATCTTTCAGGTTTTTTTTTTCATTTTTTAGCTATAAGTGATAATCCATGAGTATAAGCATCCTTCGTGCAAAACCAAGCTAAGCCTTTTAACAGCCTTGCTTGATTACAATGACACTCTCACAGTCTCAGCAGAACCATGCAAAGCAGCTATGGTTAATCACGACTGGAGTTCCAATATGATGTCAAAGTAATCCACTGTCTTTTTGGAGGATGAAGATACATATGTATTTCTTAGAGTTTATCCTGGCAGAAAACTGTTAGCAGAGTCTCAAAAAAGGAAGCAAAACCAAAAACAAATTGGGTAAAAATAATTTTTTATTTCTGTCCCTAAAGTCATAAAAAGGCAGATAGAAGTATACTGTTTCTCAAACCATTACTGAGAAAAGAGGAAGAAAGAGAATTCTTTGTTGTTATTAATTGCATTATTATTAGTATTAGTATATATTAACTATCCAAAATATAGGTTTTATGGTGACATTGTCATGAACATGTATAATATAATTTGATCATATTCATCCTTCCCATGATCCTCTGTTATTGTCACACCTTCTCCCCATCCCTTTCTTTAGAAAAAGAGGATCACCAATGAAAGGAAGGTAGTCAAGGAAGAACCACTCACACTTGGGTGTCAGTTGAAGTTGTCACAGGAATGATCGCATTAATGAATGTGAAGAATTTGGGAGGGTGGGGAGAAATGCACTTTAATATGTCGTAGACTTATTTTGTAGGCTGCAAACTTCGATATGCCAATGATGTGCAATTTGTTGCCTCCTGTCTTCTCACTTGGGAGAAAGGTGGATTAAAAATGTGCTAATTAATGTCCCCAAGTCATCACACTGCCTGCTTCCTTCTTGGAAGTTTAACTTTGTTCCCATCATAGTGTGATATTTGTGCAGTTTGTTTTAATAACCTTCACTCTGCTCAAATATTTTTTCCTGCTTGCTCTTTAATATTTCTAACTAAAGAGGAAAAGGGAAATGCTTACTGAAGTTATCGCAAAGCAGTTGGTTGTGTTGGATGTAGGCAATCATTTCAGTCATATCTGCCCCTGAAAGATTCTGAATGGTTTTGTCTTTTAAAGGCAATGTTTGTATGGAATGAAAAAATCTGTGTCAACTGTCTTCACAGTCATGAGGCACTGATTCCACATGTGCTTGAGACTTTGAACCAAAAGGCATCATTACACGTAAGATGTCTGTTGGTGTTTTGGAATAAAGGGTAAATGATAATAGAAAAATGCTTCAGCTAATCCCTTTGTGTCTTGATGTACTGAAACACACTATTTTTTTTTGCTTGTACTAAAAGACTAATGTGTTAAAGCAATAAGAAAAAGTTAAATGTTTTCTATGCAAACAGATAACAAATGCTCAAGACAATAAGCATGACTAACCTGATTTAAAGGTCACATAATGTACGCATGACTTGAATCATCAGGTAGTATCCCATACATATAATGTGTCAAATTAAAAAATAATAAAAATGAATATTGAACAAAACCCAAAATTTATTTTGCCATGCAGAATAAACCTAAACCCAGAGTTTAGAAAGAAAGAGAATAAAGCCAGGCATCACTGTGAATGTTCATAATCCCTGCGTTTGGGAGGCAGAGGAAGGAGGCTCAAAAGTTCAAAGAAAACCTCAGCTATACAGTGAGTTCAGGGGCAGTCGGGGCTACAGAAGACCCTGTCTGACAGGATGAGATAGAGGGAGGGGAAAGAGAGAGAGGATAGGGGTAGAGGGATATAAAGTATATGTTTCAAAATAAGTGACAAAATAATAGATGAAAATGAGGAATACGATCAGTTTTCTGATGCAGTCTTTCTGTTGTTGTTCTTTCAATATGCATCTCTCTAGACAAGAAATATTTTCACCTGGGTTATTATCCACAGATGAGGGATACCATTCCTCATTTGTTTTTCTGGGACTGTGTTACTTCACTTAACATAATATCTTCTAGCTCACTGCCTTTTTGAGACTTATGGGTCAAAAAATAAAAACCTATAATTAAAACAAGGGGGGATACAGTTATATATTAAACCTTTTTGCCTAAACTTTTTCAATTTAATCTTAAAACTAACTATGGGGAAAAGATTTGTATGTTCCCACAGATCAAAACGTCATCAACTTAACGGCTGAGAAACAAAAGATACAGCCTTGCATTTTGTAGGATGTACCAAGAAATACCAGCAGAGAAGTTGGCCCATCTAAGCATTAAAAGGAGGAAAAACCTCAGACTGCTACAGGCATCAAACATCTCTGTGGATCCTATTTGTAGCAACTGTTTGTAATGAGTCCTAATGAACCTTACCTTCTAGGTGCTGCAAAGTTTTAATATGAGAGACTTTCTTCTTTTCATAGAACAAAGAAAAATATTATGGTAATGAAGTCAATCTCTAACTGTAAATTAAAGCTGACTGTTATAGAGGTTATCTCTTATAAAACTGGTAAAAATCTGCTTTCTTTAATTGACTAATAGACATAGGAACTGTGAAAAGGATTATTCTCTATTCAGAACCAAATATAATACTAGAGTCTCTTTAAGCTGAGCATTTAAGCAAAATATATTAATACAGGAGAGCTCTGTTATCAGCAATGGGTTATTCTTCCAAGGAGATGTTGGCCAGGGGATCCAAGTCCCCCCCCCCAAAAAAAAGGTAAAGGCTTCTTGCCTATAAACTGTGATACTTGCAAGAAGAGAGGTGGTAAGGCCCTGCTGTCGAAAACCTGATGTAAGCATGGGAAAGATGTATTGAGACCACACTTGCAAGTGTACAGTTGGTCTCTGGTATACCAGAGAGAGTGCTACCAAAGGCCACTAAACCAATAAAGCAAATATTGGTCTCCTTGAGTCAAGCAAGACTCCTCTGTCAGCATCAGCTACACCTCACCTGGCTGGAAATACTGTGCATCAGTGGAAGCCTTATGTCTGTATATCCCAAATCTAATTGGCTATTAGCTCTCTCCTTGGAGGAATAACTCATGGCTGATGCCACAAGGTTACATCCTCTAGTGGTTAGGAGATGTTATAAACCACAGTGAGACCTTGTCATCTTTTACAGAAAAAATGTAATTCATGGATTAGCATACCATCCAAACATCTGTGTCTATACCAAAGAAACCTACCATAATAATTAGTACTGTTTAAATATCTATATATCTAGTTGCTTGTGCTTCATTAGTAGGATTGCAAGGTTATTCCTGAACAAGCTGTCAGCCCATGAAAAGAAATAGCCAGAACCGGTCAGAGTCCAAAACGACATCTCCAGAGAAAGTAGACTGTTTTGCTTCTCATCCACCTGTGCCCCCTTTCTAAGCCTAGGGAACAATCTGTGGAAGGTTGAATGTAAGGGCTGTGATTGCGGTGAATGATGAAACTACAGCAATATAGACTGGACGCTTATTTGATCAACTTGATTATACATACAAGCCCCTCCTGCTGGATGGTGGGAGCCTTGGGCTGTGTGGGTTTGGGCACAACTGCTTGCAAATTGGTTTTACATGAAGGATGTTTGTACTCAAAACTTGTAACTTATTGCTAAAAAAATGAAATAAATGAAAGTAAATGTAAAAAAAGAAAATGAGGAATACAGGTTATGGATTAAAATCTCACATTGAATGAAGGAATAGATTACAAATATTTGGAAACAAAATCAAATACAACTAATGAATATTGATGACAGAGAAAAATGTATTAAGGTATTACTAAATAAAGAAGCCTGTAATCCTAGAAATATTGATAAGCTGATTGATATGTTGATATAGCTCATCTAATAGTGTGCTTCGGAAGTAGAAAAATATTATTAAAGATCAATGGGGAAAGAATTAGTCATCTATAAGAGTGAATCATTATTCAAAAGAAGCATTATGAAATAATGTGGCTATTTTAATAAAACTGTGGCTATTAAATAAGATATTTAATGAAATTTAAGAAGATAAAAGACCGTTTAAGAGAATAAGTTACAGAAAGGAGAGAAAAGGGAAAGAATAAGAAAATCAGAGAAGGTTTCTCAGTATCTGGAAGGTAAACTTCATTAGGGCCCATTATAAACAGTTAACCCCAATATTATTCAGAGAGATGCTCAGTGTCTGTGACTCAGGCAGTCTGAGGTTCCTCTTTCTGTAAAGTTCAGATGGGTCAACCTCTCTGCTGGCATTTCCCAGTCCATCCTGCATAGCCATAAGTTGTATGTTTTCAGGCATTTAGATTGGTGATTTTCACCTGTGGGAATATTTCCTACCTCTCCCCTTTATAGGAAAAAGAAAAACATGACGGTAATGAAACCACTCCCTAACTGTAAACTAGAGCCAATTGTTACAGTGGTAATTTCCTATAAAACAGGCATATCTTATTAATTGATTGATAGGCATAGGAACTGTGAAAGGATATTTCTCTATCTAGAGCCAAATTCAATAGTAAAGTGTTTATAAGTTGTGTAATTAAGCAAAATATATTACTACAGGAAAGCTCTGACATCAGCAATGAATTATTCTGCCTAGGAGATGTTGGCTAGGGGATTCAAACCCCCCCCCCCAAATTATAAAGGCCTTTTGCCTATAAGTGGGATATATGCAAGGAGAAAGGCAGTAAGTCCCTGTTGTCGAAGACCTGGTGTGAGCATGAAAAATGTTATGAGACGTCACTTGCTAGCATACAACTGGCCTCTGAAATGCCAGAGAGCGTTACCAAAGGCCACTAAAGCAATACAGCAAAATATTGGTCTCCCTGAGACAAGCAAGACTCCTCTGTCAATATCAGCTACACCTCAACAGCCTGGAGATGCTGTGCATCAGTGGAAGCCTTATGTCTGTATATCCCAAATCTAATTGGCTATTAGCTCTCTCCTTGGAGGAATAACTCACAGCGGATGCCACAAGCTTATGTCCTCTAGTGGTTAGGAGATGTTATAAGCCACAATAAGAACTTGTTACCCTTTATAGAGAAACCACAGTTTGCGGATTAGCATACCATCCAAGCATCTGTGTCTATGCTCACAGCTTAGCTTGACATAACAATTGGTACTGCTTAAATGCCTTTACATCAAATAGCTTGTGCTTCGTTAGTATGACTAAAAAGGGTATCACTGGAAAAGCTGTCAACCCATGAAGGGAAACAACCTGAACAGACTGGAGTCCAAAATGACAACTCCAAAGAAATTAGACTGTTTTCTTCTCACCCACTTGTGCCCCTTTCCCAAAGCCCAGGGAACAAACTGTGGAAGAGGAGATGTGGTAGATTGTAAGGGCTGCAGAGAAATAGGGGTGAATCGTGAGACTACAGGAATATAGTCTGGACTCCTAACTGATCAACATGCCTGTACATACAAGCTTCTCCAACTGGACTATGGGAACCTTGGGTTGTTCAAAATTTGGACATAGATACTTGCAAAATGCACCAATTACCTAATTGTATGACATACTGAGTAACATCAATGTTATCTGCAAACAACTGTGTCATTATATTGTAGAATCCCTTAAAAATAAAAAAATTAAAAAAAGATGAAATCAGAGAAAAAAAGAAACAGGGAGAAGGAGAAAGAAGAAAATTTGAAAATGAAACACAGGCAGTCAACCAAATGGAAGAATGAAGTGGAAGAGAATGGATTTCCTCATGTTTTAAAGATGATGGTAGAATTTTTTTTGGAATTTTTGGTCTTTTCAAGACAGGGTCTCCTTGTAGCCCCAGCTGTCCTGGAACACACTCTGTAGACCAGGCTGGCCTTGAACTCACAAAGATCCACCTGCCTCTGCCTCCCAAGTGCTAGGATTAAAGACGTGCACCACCACACCCGGTGTAAGATGATGGTAGAATTTAAGTATAGTATCAAACTGATAAGTCAATTTCTTAATATTTAATTTTGTTTTTTATCCTGTGAGATTGTTTAAAATAGTGTCTAAAACTTTTATTGTAAGCAATTTATACTTTTATTTTTACATTGATAGAGTCTATTCATTGAATTACATTTTATAAAGAGAATAAATAACAACTCAATTATCATAAAACTGATACCTATTATCTCTTTAGCTAGCTAAAGTTTTCCAACTAGTATAATTGTCAAATTATCTCTACTTTCCATAGTTTATTTTAGCGTTTTCTGATGTTATTCTCATTAAGATATCCAGTGTTCTTTCCACATTTTTCCATCAGAAAAGTTTACAGATATATTATTGAAAAATTATGTGTATCGTATCTGTATGTTCACATTTGTACAGGTTGTGGGTGCTGTCTCTAATTTGTATCTTACAGAAATGTAAGCACTAAAATTAAAACACAGATATCTCACAAAACAAAACATAGCTGGTATAATCTCTACTTTGTAGAAAACAGTGCTTTGTATATTTGATTCTTGTAGACTGTGCAATGGCTTAATCAGAATTTTAATATTGATCTTTTGATTTTAAATGCCTGTCTCTGTTTTTTCACCTTATTTTTTTTCATACTATTGACTCATTTATGGGAACATTCACTAACACAGATATCTCACAAAACAAAACATAGCTGGTATAATCTCTACTTTGTAGAAAACAGTGCTTTGTATATTTGATTCTTGTAGACTGTGCAATGGCTTAATCAGAATTTTAATATTGATCTTTTGATTTTAAGTGCCTGTCTCTGTTTTTTCACCTTATTTTTTTTTCATACTATTGACTCATTTATGGGAACATTCACTTCAAAGTATTTTTTGAAGAGTATCAGAATAAAAGGATTCCAGGAACAATTTTATGGGTTTACTTTGGCCACACAGTAGTCCTTATAACAGAACGGCACAACAGCAACTTTTTACCTTGCATAAACTCTAGAAAATGTCCTCCTGAAGCTATTGTCCACATCTACATACTAGATCAGTTAAACTCATTAGGACTGCACAACAAAGTAGCAATAAACATTTTCCATTTGGTTTATTCTAAAGGATGGTACAGCTGGATCACATGGTAGATCCAGTTTTAGTTTTTTAAGTGTTCTCCACACTGATTTCAACCATAGCTCTACCAGTCTGTAATCCCACCAGCAGTGAAGAAGGATTTCGCGTTCCTCACTCCTAGCCAGCATTTGTTGTCATATTTTTTTTCTTGATCTTAGCCATTCTAAGATAAGATGGAATCTTGAAGTAGTTTTAATTGGCATTTCCCTAATTACTAAGGATGTTGAACACTTTTTAAGGTATTTCTTAGACATTTTTCTTTCTTCTTTTGAGAATGCTCTGTTCAGACGTGTAGCCCATTTTTAATTGGGTCATATCTTTTCTCTGCTCTTTTTTTAGTTCTTTATTCTTGAAATTACTTAAAGGACCTGATATTCTACTACAGAGATACTTGCTCAGCCATGTTGATTGCTGGTCTTTTCACAATAGTTTGGAAATGGTAACAACCTAATTGTCCCACAGCTTGATGAATGAATAATGAAAATGTGGTACATTTACACAATGGAGTTCAATTTAGTGTTAAAGAAAATCAAAACCATGAATTTTTCAGAGAATGGGTTGCTAGAAACTTTTATGCTAGGTGAGACAGCCCAGACTCATAAAAACAATCAACAGATGTTGCCTGTCTTCTCTTATTAGTTTATCCCAGCTCCACATCCTTAGACGTGAGTTTATATCTTGTTGTAACAGAAGCAAGACAATGGAAAAGAGAGAGAAAGATGGAACTAGACAAGTGTTACCAAGGAGGAAATGTGGAAAATAGGGGCGTGCTTCAGCTGGGGAGAGAGGAGGGGAGGCTACACGAGGACAGGCAAGGGAAAGAGAGATAAATAATGCTTAGATGAATAAAAGTTAAAAGAAAATGTAGCATCTAGTAAGCCTACTGAAAGGTATACAAATAGTATAAAGACGAGAGCATGTGTATAGCTGAAGTTACATAACAAAATTCACAGTGTTGGGCAAAGGAAACATCACTTCCTGTTGCTGCTCAGGGTGGTCTAAAAGACACCCATTTGCACCCAGTTGTACAGGCTATTGAAACAGCCCTCCCAAAACCTGAAGGTAAAACACTATTGCTGAAGGCACATCATACTCAGGCACAGGACTTGAAGTATTCGAGATGGAACTGACCTGGAAGCCTCCTCTGTGAAGACTTTCATAGAACTAGAAGATATTACACAATCTGCTAAGGAAGAAAACCAATCAATGGTCCTACTCTGTTGTAAAGCCCATGAACCACAACGATGACCACCTCAGCAAATGATCTTTATTGGTATAACAGTGGCAGTTTTATCTTGGGAAATTTTATCAACAACGTGGGTCTAATTGGACTTAAGGCGCAGTCAAAGGGAGGGAATGCATGTATGGTACTAAACAACCTTAATGAACCTACTTCTGTCACTTCCCTAGACCAAATTCATTTCTTACTGCATTCTAAATACATTTTCTTATATTTACAGACAAGTGAACCCTTTACTACTCATCAAAGAATCTTTTTGCAACAGATGGAGACTATGACAAAATTCCACAACTGGTCAAACACAGAGAATAATGACTGAGATGCCTAGTCCTAAGTGATGCATCTACAATGCAACTTCTACACCTAAGGCTCAGGGGACATGGAGGATAAGGGGCAGAAAGAGTGGGAGAACCAAGATACAGGAGACTTCCTGTTACTTAATGCATTCTGGACATGTTACAAAAGTTGCACATATGAAATCTCCATAGTATGGTAGTCTAACAAGATCTGCATAATACAAAAGCAGTTGATATTCCGAGGTGGATAGGGAACTATCACAGGGTTCCATGTCATGATGAAGAGCTACAAATAATCAGTGGATGCTGAAGGATGGAGAATCAGTGTTCTCCGAGGGCTAACTCTGTGACAAGCTGTCTAATTCCAAGTGGGCAGGTCTAAACACAAGGATATACAAGCACCAATAAATGGAGCCAGTGCATCTTGTGTGTGTGTATGTGTGTGTGTGTATGTATAAATGTACATATATATCTATGTGCCAATAATAATTAAAGAAGAGAACAAGAAATTAAAGGGGTCTAGTATTTGGAGGGTGACTGGAGGGATGTAAATAAGGCAAATTCAAGAAATTCTAAGACAATAAAGTAAAATTTTAAAACATTTCCAAAATATATATGAGGTCCTATGTGAAATAGCCAACTGAACCTTCAAAGTAACTTAATGAAGTGTATTTTGATTAAGAAAATAATATTTATTTATTTATTGATTGATTGATTGTCTGACTATGCAGCCCTGGCTGTCCTGGAACTCTCTATGTGGACCAGGCTGGCCTAGAGCAACCTCAGACTGGTTCATCTGCCTCTTCCCAGTGAGTGCTGGGATTAAAGGCATGCTGTGTCATGCCTATCTGAGAGAAAATATTTGAGAGAAATTTCTTTGTTTTGAATCTCTGTTTAGACATCATGTAAATTTACAACCTCAGCAACTTTTTCCAATGCAAGATTTAGAAAAAGCTGTCTTTCAGGATAGCTTAGTTAATAGGAAATGACTATGATACAGAAAGGAAATAAAGGAAAGAATAGTACTTTATAAAAGGGAAGACTGAAAAAACAATAAAAAAGAACACATACAGTAGATCGCTTAATAAATATTACAATGTGGCAGGTCACTGGGGCTACTAATGAAGTCTGAAGTGATGCTAATATTGTGTCCAGCACTAACAGTCTTTCACCTCGGGAATTGTCAGATAGCTCTTATCACTTCATCCAAAGCTAAGAAAGTCTACTGTTGACTTAAGATGTGATATGGTAAGAGGGCTACACACTGGCTCCTTCTGGCTTGAGCCCAGTGTTCTGCACACTCTAGTGACTCCAGCAGTTGGGAGGTGAAGGCAGGAGGATGGAGGAATACAAGGTCACCCACAGCTATACAGGGAATTGAAAGCTAGCCTAGACTACATGAGACACTTTCACAAAACAAAAATCTGATTTATATATTTATATTTAAAGCAAAAATAAGTAACAAAAGAATTTATATATCTAAGTTTCATTGTATAATTAAGCTTTTGGAATTTTCTTATGTTCACTAAATATCTTCTGCTTTAAATAGTTTTATATTTTCTCTAAGTCTCATCATTATGGAAAGTTTTACTGAAATTATACTTGCTAACAGCCCAAGAAGTCATGTATATTTCCTCATATATAATTTTGTTTTATTTCCTTTTAGTGTTTCTTTGGTATCAGTATCAAATTCATAAATATGTGTATTTTTTCTTTTTTAATGCCAATATTACTCTACTTTCTCTACAGATCATATACTTTTTTTTGCCTTTTTAAATGCCAATATTACAGAAGTAAACTGTTGGAGTTATGCCTGGAATTGAACTTAACAAGCAGTCATTCTTTGTATTTCTCAACTTTATTACATTAAAATATTGTTTTATATTTTATTTATTTGTCATTTTAGATCTGGCTTCTTGTAGAACAGACTAGTTATGAACTTGTTGTGTAGCTGAGGCTGGCCTTGAACTCCTGATTCTCCTGTCTATACCTCCCAAGTTCTGAGATTAAAGGTGTGTATCACCATACCTAGCATAAATTTTATTTGTAAATGAGAATAAATGTTAACATTGTGAGGCACTTTATAATGCTTTGATGTGTGCTTAAACCATGGAATGTTGAACATCACTCCAATGCTGAGACTTATTTCAAACCCTCCCAAGGCAATGGAAGACTAGCTGTAGAACTATTTGACAACTTTTATCTAGTAGTCCTGTGTTTTCCATTAGGCTGGTCCTTCTTTTACTCAGAATACAGAAAACAAAACAAGAAAATCATGTCTTGAGATATTCATAACCCAATACTTTAAATTAAAATATATGTATATTTACAAAAGAAGCCATTCTCTACTTTACTAAATTTGTCAAAGTGGAAACATGCTTACTTATTTGTTCTAGTCCCCAATCATTCTCTTTTATTCCCAGTCAACTGTATTAATGACACCCTGGAGTTGATAATAATTTTACTCAGCATGGTAATATTGCATCTTTCTTTTTCAGAAGTTCAAAGGCCTTCAGAGTGTGAAACTCAATAATTATCTATAATTAGCACTTTTCTTTATATCATATCCTGAAGTAACAAGAAAAGCCACTTTTAAAATAGGTCTGGAAATGTTATTTGCACTAAATCTTGTTTCCTTGTTTTATAGTTCTTTGGAAGCTATGTTTAAACCACCATCATGTTTTCCACTTTAATTCCCAGTCACGTGTCTTCTGGATAGTTTCCTACATATCTAGAAAAGTTCATAATAAGACAAAATAGAAGGAATAAATTATTTTTATGTGTATGAGTGTACTGCTTGCATGTAGGTAGGTGTACCCATGTCACGCAATGTCTGTGAAGGTCAGAAGAAGGTGACAGATGTCCTGGAACTGGAGTTAAAGATGTTTGTTAGCTGCCATGTGGGTGCCAGGAAGGGAACTGAACCCGGAATGAACTATTAATTTAAGTAAAAACATTTTATTTATTATTATTTTTATTGAATTTTCATGTATTTCATATATAATATTTCAATCAGTCTTAATCGCCTTCTCCATTGGCCCCTCCCACAGCGCTCCTGGAGGTCATACATTCTGTCATTTGTATTAGGGTTCATTGTGCCAAATTACTCTCCCTGGCCATTCCTCAGAGAAATTTCATCCTCTGAGCTCTAGTCAGCCTATCCAGAGTCTCTCTCTTAAAGAAGGCCAGTTTGGGTTCTGTTACCCATGTCTGCAGTTCCATGCTAGGTTTTTGTCTGGTTGAACCTTCATGGGTCTTGTGCATGCTGACTCCAATGTCGCAGTGCTGTAGGTTCATATGAACAGTGGCCCAGGAGCTTGTAGGATTCTATTTCCACTCGATCTTTCACCACCTCACTGACTATTACAATCTTTCTGCTCCCTCTTCCAGAAGTATCCTGAGCCCTGGATGAACAAAGCTGAATATAGATGACCCATCCATGGGCCCACACTCTGTAGATTCCTAATCTCTACAGTTTGGTCATTCATGACCTTTTGCGTTCCTGGCCCCCTGTTGCATGGGAGCTTCCTTAATGAGCATTAAGAGGTTAATTAATGTCCTCTTGGCCCCTTGTTCTATGTTGTGTAAGCCTTGGGTATAGAGGTTGCATTGTAGATGTGGTGCTTAGGCAGGAGCAATTCACAATGTCTGTATGTGTCCAGTTGTGGGATTCAGTATTATTTTTTCATCTGCTGCAAAACAAGCTTCTTTATTGAGTGGTGTCTGGGATATTTGTCTGTAATATAAGAATGCCTATTTTGCAGTTAATAAGTTGCTACCTTAGCTAGGGATATGACAACCTTGGGAATTTCTCAAAGGTATATGACCTCTGCAGCTGTGTGCATCTGGATATGTTTACAGTACCACACATGAGTTTCCTCCCACTGAGTGGGCTTTTAAGTCCACTTAGTTAGCTATTGATTTTCCCTGAGATAAGAGTGCCACTACTCTACATTGATGTGGATATTTCATCTGGTGTTGGACAATTGATTGCTGGGAATGAACTATTTTTTTTTAAGATTTATTTATTTTTATTTCTATGAGTACTTTGACTGACTGTATATATGTGCACCATGTGGGTGCCAGCTGTTCTCAACGACCAGAAGAGGCCACCAGATCCCAAAGAACTGGAGTTGCAGATGGCTGGGAGATGCCATGTGGGTGCTAAGAATCAAAGCTAGGTACTATGCAAGAACAGTAAACAGTCTTAATCACTGAGTAACCTCTCCAGCTCCACAGAATAAGCTACATTTTGAAAGTTTATCTTCGTTTTGTTTGAAATAAGGAAACAGAATTCAATTAATTTATTTAATTCAATCCTGTACTATAGTTTATTCTAAATATTCTCAAGATAAGGTCTCATTGGTTTGATTTATTTTTTTACTTTTCATACATAATGTTTTTTATTTTTTATTGTTATTGAAATTTTTCTATAAGTCATACATCATTTCTCAATCGAATCTAGAGTCACTTCCCTGTCCATGCCCCCTAACCCACCTGAGTGGTTTGGTTCTTGATAAATCAGCTTGCTTCCACAATAAAAATAACACTATGCAGCTAGCTGTGTAATCAAGCTCCCATTGTACTTTTATAACTAAGAGATCATTGTTGGGGCCAGCACTTCCTAGAAACAGAAACATGAAAAAAAAGAATTATTTATTTATTTATTTTTAATTTATTTTTAAAGATGCACACACATGATTTATTGACATATTTATTAACCATCTCTTTTTAAATTTTTATTTTTTTTATGTGTATGAATGTACTGTCTACATGTAGATTTGTGCACCCGTGTCCTGTAAAGCTGTGGAGGTCAGAAGAGGGTGTCAGATTCCCCTGGAACTGGAGTTAAAGATGGTTCTCAGCTGCCATGTGGGTTCTGGGGATCGAACCCGGGTCCTCTGCAAGAGCAGTCTGTGCTCTTAACCACTAGGCCATTTCTCCAGCCCTGAGAATTATTTTTTAATTGTTTTTGTTCTCACATATTAGTTATACATAATAATGATACTATCATAACATTTTTATGTTTTTTTTAAATTTTATTTATTTTTGTATGTGTATGAATGAACTGTCTGCATACAGGTTTATGCACCCGTGTCGTGCAATGCCGCGGAGGTCAGAAGAGGGTCTCGGATTCCCCTGGAACTGGAGTTCTCCTGGAATTGGAGTTACAGACGGTTCTTAGCCGCCATGTGGGTGCTGGGGATGGAACCTGGGTCCTCTGCAAGAGCAGTCGGTGCTCTTAACTGCTAGGCTATCTCTCCAGCCCCAACATTTTTATTTTTAAAAAATGTTTTATTTATATTTATTTTACATGTATTGTCTTCACATGTGTATGTCAGTGTACCCACGTTATGCAATGTCTCAAGATGTCAGAAAAGGGTGTTGGATCACTTAGATCTGCAGTTACTAATGGTTGTTAGCTGCCATGTGGTTGTTGAGAATTGAACCTGGGTCCTCTGCAGGTAGCAGTTAGTGCTCCTAACTCCTGAGCCATCTCTCCAGGCTTCTTATCAGATATTCTTAAAAGATTCCAGGCAAGGAGTTGTTTAAAAGAGTGTAGGGGCTTGCAAGAGGACTTATTGGGTAAAAGGTACCTGCCACCACATCTGATTATCTGAGTTTGATTTCCAGGACTCATATGGTGAGAGAAGGGAACTGACTCCTGAAAGTTGTCCTCTATTCTAGTTACTTTCTAGTATTCTGGTAAAACAGTAACTAAAAGCAACGTGAGCAAAAGCAGCCTCCTTTCTTATATAACACCAACCACAATGGGTTATCTCTCCCAAATCATTCTAAATCAAGAAAATGCCACACAGACATGGCCACAGGCCCATCCAATGGCAGCAATTCCTTAATCGAGGTTCTCTCTATCCAGGTGTGTCAAGCTGACAAGTGAAGCTATCCAGCCATTCTCTGACTCCCACAAGTGCACCATGGCATGTTCAAGCCACTACATATACACATGTATACAAACAGTAAAAAATGTGTTGCAAAAACTGGTATGGGGTTGCAGCCAATGGTTATATCATTGAATATGATAGAGAAGATGTTAGATAATTCTTAAGATAGAATTTATAAAATGTTAAGAGATGTATTATAAAAATATTTACAATAATTTGAAGAACAAAAGTATTTTCAGCCTCAGCTTATTCAAGGAATATAATATTTCATCTTTTCATAGTTTACACGTATACCTAACTGAGTTAATAATATTATTAAGAATGAAACATCAGTGAAATTATTTAACAACATATGAAAACCCCTGTCTTATTTCCTGTAAATTGATATTACTGCCTTTGTTTTCTAAAAATGATTAGTGTGCATTTTAGACTTACTAAATTGGCAAAAATCATAAAGTAGATCATTAGATGTTTCCAGAAAACTGTCCCAGAGTGATTGGCAAACTTTTGGTAATATCTTATGTGAGAGTAATTTTGCCAAGGTCTTGTATGCTCTTTGTATCCATGTGTTGTATAAGAGATTTAGCACTAAGGGAAACGCAAGCATGTGCACATACATGTAGAATTAGGGAAACAGGATTTGTGAGCATGTTGTCCTGGAGAGACTAAGAACAGTGAAAACAGGTAGAAAAAATGGTTGCCCATTTTCTTTGCAAATATTAGTTTATGAAAGCCCTTTACTCGAATGACTATGTTAGTGTATGCAGTCTAAGTACCATGATTACTTCATTAATCTATAGCTATTATAGTGTAAATACTCAGTCCACTTATTCTTCCCCTTTAAAACTATAGAACAAAGCACTTTCTCTGTATTGGCTTATTTCTAAAACGTCTTTAATTTTTTGCAGTATGCCTACTGAGTAATTAATGGTTTCTACCCAGATGTGTAGAAAGTGATTTACTTGGTTTCACTCAAAAGCTGAGGCTTTCCCTTCTAAACTATACTGAAGCCATCAATGAGAGACAATTTGGAATTCTTCCCAAACCTATGGAAGATTAATCACTGTGTCAGTCTGTTCATTTCCTTTTCATGAGTGTATGCATTAAAGCCACTATTGTTAAAGCTATGGAGTGGATTCTAAAACATTTTCATCTCTTAAGGCTGAATGAGGGCTGAGAAAGAAGGCATTTGTCATACTTTCACGGTTTTTTCCCAAGGGAGAAGAGTTGAATCAGCTTTAAAAGGACCTTTATTTGAAATAACCCAGATTCAAGGAGACACATCGTACATAAGGCAGGCATTATTCTGACCGGATCAGTTTTAAAAGTTCTGCAAAAATAGGACAAGGCTACAGAGTCTCTCTTTATTCTGTTCTCTAAAGAACTTCTTTCTAAGATAAAACCAGAAAGGACATAATTTGGGGAGGAAAAATAGATTTTTCTGATGGATCCCCTTCTATGCTTTTGATGTTTATAAAAATCCTTTTGGCACATAATTCTTATTACTCACTTTACTGTGACTAGAAATACAAGACCTTTTTTGTAAGAAGAAGAATAATTGGAAGTCTTATATTATCTTGTATGAGAAAATAAATAATGGATAATTTTCACAAGAAGAAAAACTGAGAACTTAAATGGACATTTTTTTTTTGTCTTTTTGAGACAGATTCTCCCTGTACCCCCAGATGACCTGGAACTCCCTATGTAGACCAGGCTGGCCTGGAAATTGCAGTGGTATGCCTACCACTGCCTTCCAAGTGCTGGAATTAAAGGCATGCCCCAACACACCTAGCTCAGACATAAGATTTAAATTTTTTTTAATTAATTTTTATTTATTTCTGTATGTGTATGAATGTACTGTCTGCATGCAAGTCTGTGCACCCGTGTCGTGCAATGCCGCGGAGGTCAGAAGAGGGTCTCGGATTCCCCTGGAACTTGAGTTCTCCTGGAATTGGAGTTTCAGACGGTTCTCGGCCGCCATGTGGGTGCTGGGGATCGAACCCGGGTCCTCTGTAAGAGCGGTCGGCGCTCTTAACCGCTAGGCCATCTCTCCAGCCCCTCAGACATAAGATTTTAAATCTTGAATTTTGAAATGATTTCTCAAAGTCTCAAGAAAGCAATGCTTAGGAGTGAAGAGAGGAATTATGATGCACTTCTCAGCAACAGTTGTCAGAGAAGAGAGAAGGCCAAACCAGCATGTTGCCTCAGGAGCTGACCTCACAGCAGCCTTAGAGAGCATCTCACACAGTACCACCCACCTTGCATTGAAAAGCAGGGCACTCACCTGCCCAGGAGGAGTGCTGGGTAGAATTAATGTTGTTTTAATGAAGATTATTAGCATCATCATGTGCTCCAAAATCAAACCAGACATGACTATAATTTAACAGAAGTAGGAATTCCTGTGTGGAAAATAGCCTGACAGTAAGACTGATGCTGCTGATGACTGTAGAACATACTACAGCTCCTCTGAGGAGTATATGGTGCCCCGAAGCCAGGTGGCTTCTGAGTAAACCTGGTACTTCCTCTGGAGTAAAAAGGACAAATAGTGGGGGGTAAATGCAGCCACACATGGCTATCTACATCATTTCTCAGACTGGTACTTAGATTCACTGTACCACTTAAAACAGAATAATTTTTATCTTTCTTACAGTTTTAGTGGAATGGTTTCCACTTTGTACCTGATGCAGCATATGCGATTATTTTCCTCTGCTTTTCTATAAGAGAGTCTTAACTAATTTTCTAGATATCATTTAATCTTTTCTTTAACTGCCATGTTAAGTAAAAGAGCAATTACAGTTCCATCCTAACTCCTTTTTCTTTTGTATTTCTTGCTCATATGCTTGCTTGCCTTCCTCCAGCCACCCCGCCTTCCCTTTTCCCTGCCTGCTTCCATTTCACCTCCCTTTCTTCCTCACTTTATTTATTTGGAACACATCCTCCTTATGTAGCCCAGACTTGCTTCAAAGCAACAGTCATCTGCCTCAGTTTTCCAAGGCATGCCACCATGCTGGGCCCCAACCCTTCTTCCTCTTCCTCCTCCTCCTCAACTTTCCCCTTCTCCTCCCCTTCTCCTCCCCCTTCTCCTCCTTCTTCTCCCCTTCCTCCCCCTCCTCTCCCTCCTCTCCCTCCTCCTCCTCCTATCTCTGCCTCTTGGAGGCTGGAATTAAAGGCGTGTGCCACTAGCCAGGCCTACCATGACTTCTAACGGGGCTTTCATAATGGGTACCAACAGGAGATCTAAGGGTAGGAGAGAAACTTGGGTTTTTATTTCCTTCTCCCACTCAATCCTGCCTGTGGGGCATTGCTACTATAGATATGACTTTCCATAAGCCGTTAGCTCCTGTGTGGGGTCCCCTCCACTATGCTGGAGGTGCTGCTGTGTTCTGAGAACAGCTCCTCCCTCTGTGCATCATTACCCCGGGGGCAGTGATGGCTCTCTGTGGTGGATAACTGCTTTGTGCTTTATCTTTCTTTCTTCCTTTTTTGTTTCCCTTAGCTTTCCTCATTATGTAAATGGTCCTGTCATTACATTCTTTTTATTTTACTTCTGTGAATGTATCAGTTGATGCCTAGTGGGACATGATGTAACATCCAGTAGAGCAAATGAAGCTGGATATGGATCCAGGATTTTCTTCTCCTTCTAGGGGATGTTCTCCATATCCTGTATATGAGGCAGGCTTTTTGATTGTGATATCCCATCTAGTTGTCCCGTATTTATGGATCTGTCTCTGAGACTGTCCACTGGGGCCATACTGCTCTTGTCTCTCATAAGTGCTAGTCCATTAAGAGCTGGCAGGGACTTGGTTCTTTATAGACATAGAATCTCATCACCTTTTTCTTTGCTGATTGCTATGCTGGAAAGAATAAGAGACCCATGGAAGTTTCACACCAGCAGTTAAATGCTCAGTCCAGGAGCTGCACATCTAATTGCTTCCATGCAACACTGGCTAGAATGACTCTCGGTCTCAGCGCCCCAGGAGCAGGCATGGGTGTGGGAGACACCAATGAGCCAGGTGAGGGACACCGACTTGGCTGTTGGAAGTTTTCCGTTATTTCACACGAATGTTGAATTGAGGTATTGAATTGCTCAAATATATTCAGCTGCCTCCCCATGGCTCAGACCCCGGGAAGCCTGCTCACTGTGGACTGAAATCTCTAAAACCATAAGTCAAAAGAAATCTTTTTTTCAAATTACTTCTATTAAGTTCTTGTCATAGCAATGAAAAGTTTAAGTAACACAAATGGTATATTAATTCTAAATAATCAAAACATCAATAACCAGAAGTTTTGAAAAGAAAGGCAGTGATTTAATGGATTCCATTTTGAAACAAGGTCTCATGAAGCACAGGCTAGATTCCAACATGCAAAGATGACCTTAAATTTATTATTCTCCTGCTTTATCTCCCAAGTACTGAGCTTATATGTTTAGTTTTTAATGGGGTTGGGGATTAAAACCAGGGCCTTGACATGCTATTCTTTTTTTTTTTTTTTTTGGTCTTTTTGAGACAGTGTCTCTCTGTAGCCCCAGCTGTCCTGGAACTTGCTCTGTAGACCAGGCTGGTCTTGAACTCACAAAGATCTGCCTGCCTCTGCCTCCCAAGTGCTAGGATTAAAGGCATGTGCTACCATACCCCGGCCTGACATGCTATTCTAACACTTTACCAACTGAGCTACGTGTTCAGCCCCTTGGTAGATGTTTATATTAATAATTAAAACTTATCCAAATTAATTTATAAAATTCTCTGTATCATGTAAGATAAAAATCATGCTGTTGAACATTTTTATAGAAGTTGAAGTAACCAGTTTTTATTATGATCTATGGTTTTGTTTTTATAAGAAGTAACTGCCATCTCTATCCATGTAATTAAACTTCTCTACATGTGAATGTTCAGTCATATCATGAAAACTACTAACAACTTAGTTTGTTTTAAATTTTTTTAACTGCAGGGACATAATCAAGCTTTAAAATTGATTTTATACTGCACCTAAGTTTGCAAATCTATGATAGAAATGCATACATGTAACCAGATTAATTTGAAAGAAAATAGAATGCTGAATTTCTGGAAAAATATCCAAACAATCTCTTTATTAGTGCTTCTATAAATATTTGCTTACCAAATATTTCAAGTTTCTTCAATATCATTCATCTGTTTTTGTTTTTGTTTTTTTGAAACAGGGTCTTACTCTATAGTCCATGTTCTTGAACTCACGCTCACCGTGTAACTCACTGGCCTTGAATATTTGGCAATCCTCCTGTCTTAGCCTCTCAAGTATTGAAATTATAGGCATGATCTACCATGTTTGGCTTTAAAATATCTTTAGGGGCTGGAGGGATGGCCTAGCAGTTAAGAGCGTCCACCGCTCTTGCAGTGGACCCGGGTTTGATCCCCAGTGCCCACATGGCGGCTGAGAACCGTCTATAACTCCAATTCCAGGAGAACTCCAGTTCCAGGGGAATCCGACACCCTCTTCTGACCTCCGCAGCATTGCATGACACAGGTGCACAGACCTACATGCAGACAATACATTCATACACATAAAAATTAATTAATTAATTAATTAAAATAAAATAAAATATCATTTTATATTTTGTTTTGCTCTTGGGTGACCAAAAACAGTTATTTTCTATCAGAAACAAAGGCTGCAATGACACAAGTTAAGAAATTCTGCCAAATATTATTGTAGCCTTTTTATTTGTATCTCTGAAGTTTTTAAGCCTTATTTGTAACAAAGTGGTAAGAACTTTAAACAGATCCTTACACTACAGTGTACTTGGTTCAGTGATGGAAACATTGAGAACAAGAAAAACCTCCTTTACAGTCAGGCTAAATGGGTTCCACAAATAGCTTCTGTGATGAAGTAATGAAGGTTTCAAGGACACATCTCTGTTTTCCAGAACAGACTTGCTTATGAGGTAGTGACCATATCAAGAAAAAAGAGCAGCCTGTAAAACATGAGAGGAAGAGTGCAGAACACATGGAAGATGATGGATGATTCTGGAATAATCAGGAAGTAAACAGAGTGGGAGAAAGGGTGTAGCAGGAAACAAAGTGCAGACAGAAATTACAACTTGTAATAAATGTAGATGAAATTGTGTGGTAGATTGAGGTCCATCGAATGTTTTATGATAGATATAAGCAAAGTCAGATTGGACAGTGGCTGTGAAAGATGGGTTTGAAGGTGATGCCCTGAAAATACTTCTGATGTAAACAACAGGAACAATCAAGAGACCAGCAATGATTTGGCTAAGATATAAAAAAAACCTAAACTTCGGTTATATTTAGGATGGAAAAGAGGGGAGAGATTTAAGAAATGCTTGAGCAGTGAATCCTGTATTGAACAGTTACTCAGTTCTACAAATGAGACAATGATCGGAAGAAAAATGTAAGGAATCCTGAGATAAATTGTAGAGAACCAATTGAAATTTTTTCGTTTTAGAGGCAGTAAGGGCCAAATCCAGGTCCTGATGTTTGCTACGCCAGCAAGGTACAAATGACACTTCCTCTCTTTAAGTACTATTTGCTATTAAATTCTAAAAAATAAATAGTACGGAGAGTTTACAGGTTAATAGTAAGTCTTTATATCTATCTTGTAGTAAAATGAATCAGCAGTAGCAAAAATTATTCTTTCTCTTTGTTTTGAAACATCAAGTAGCCAAGTCTGGTCACAAATGCACTATGTAGATGAAGTTGGCCTTGATCTCTTAACTGCTGAATAATCTCTCCATGCCCTGGGCTTTGAATTTATTCTACTCCATTGAACGGTTTTTATCTGAAACAATTATTTTCACACATATTTCATTTAAATATATTTGAATAGCTTATTAAGAATGGCAATAAAATAATTAGTTAATTGAAAGTATCATGTTACAGCTTAAAACCTTAAGTGCAACATATAAAAATACCACTCTGAGACTGATAATACATGTTCCTAAAATCAGAAAAAAATATTCTTAAAATAGATAATATTCAGAGATCAAAATACCCTAAAGCCAACAGCTCACATCCACTTTATTCCGGTAATGTCACCAAGAACTGTAAAACAGTAAACTGCAAATTGGCTGAGAAATATCACAGCAGTCTCAAAATCAACTAAATTGAAAAGACTGACCTAAATTTTGGCCCAGCCAATCCATCATTAATTAAAAGGAAATGAACTCAAAGTACCAGCCCATTGAAAGTAATAATCACTTGAAGAAAAAGACATTTGCCATGAAATAGGTTGTTGGGAAATGGTTTCAGATCCTTCACCTCTGGAAATGGCTACCAACCTACTGACTAAAGCTACCAACCTACTGATTAAAGCACATAGAAGCCAAAGTAAGCAAGCCCTTGTCAAAACAGCTATGGAGCAGAAAACAGATAGTCACTTCAATACCATAAGACTGTCAATGGACTGAAATAGCTCAACTTAAGCTTGATTATCTGGGTTAATGAAATATTAATCAAGGAAAGAGAATTTTTAAAAGGCAAAATAACTCTCATAGATGATAAAATATTTTGATAAATTTAATTACTGCCAATTCAAAGAAACCGTCTGATAGTACAAGAGCACTTTGTAAAGTACATCTATCAATATATTTTTCTCCAAATATAAAATTGTAATTTTTCTTAAACTTGGTTTCAATATGTTATGGTGGCATTCTGAATATATGATCTCTTTGTAAAACACCATAGATTAAAAAATAGAAAATATTATATTAATTCCAACATTGTTTTTAAGAAATTTTTATGAATAAAAATTGGATCACCTCATCTGAACTTGTTTGCCAGCGATTATTGTCCCTCACTGAAAGTATACACACAATCATACATACACACACACACACACACACACTCTACATCAGTAAGAAGAAGGAGAAGGACTAGATTATTCACTTGTTCAATGTGAAGAACAAAAGATCAATGGCACTATATAGAGAGACAATGTTAAGAGAGTAAACTTTAAGCATTGAACTTTGTTTAAACTCACTTATGAGAACTCATTCAAATTGTTCCAATGTGTGTGGAAATAACTTAACATTGATCATCTCTAGCTGTGCTTTCTGAACGAAGTACAATCGACAATAGTGAAGACTTACTATATTTTTAAGACAATTGTGTAGTTTAAGATGAGGTCATATTCCTTCACCAAATTTTAGTGGTAAACTCCCTTAAAGTCTTGCATTAATAAACATGATAAACATTATTTTTCAAGGTGGTTTGTTATGATGGGTATATGCAGAGGATCTTCTTTCAAAATTAATAATATTTGTGTGTATTTATGTCAGTTTCACAACTGTATCTTGGTTTGTTTCTGCCTTTTGTTTATCTGAGTTTTGAATTCCAGATTAAATTTTGATTAGAATATTTATCAAGAGAGCATTTTGAGTTAGTACCTAAACTAGACAGGGGGAACATAATTATGAATATTATATTGTATAGAGCCATTATTTTTAAAGATCCTAGCAAAATAGTTGGCTGAAAAATGATAACTATGTTGTTGTGGTTACAGTATATATGATTTTTGAAAATTTAGGATCCATCTATCTATCTATCATCCCAACAGTGTTCTGACAGAACCTGTTAGACAATACTTTGCCACTGTTTAGTATTCCATAATAGTAATGAGAGTTGTCTGGCCTTCAGGATACTATGTGAATTACAGAAGTCACACTGGTATCTATTAAGTGGATAAGTTGGCATCTGCTTTTGATAACAGTTCAAGCTTGCATCTGCTTAGTGTGGTAGAATACTCAAATGGAATGATTGGAATAGACAGCAATTCTTTTTGAAAATAACAAAGACAAGTTGAATGGTTCTTCCCCCTCTCCCACCCTCTCAACCCGAGTTTTCAGCATCATAAAGCATGTAATAGACTGTACTGGTTACTTCGGAGGAATAACAAACACATACTATACAAGAGGTGTGCATTTTCTGAAGTGTGTTATCTAGTGTCTATGAGACTTTCTTTTTTAAAATTTTTTAATTAATTAATTAATTAATTTTCTATGTGTATGAATGTACTGTCTGCATGTAGGTTTGTGCACCCGTGTTGTGCAATGCCGTGGAGGTCAGAAGAGGGTGTCAGATTCCCCTGGAACTGGAGTTCTTCTGGATTTAGAGTTACAGATGGTTTTGGCCTCCATGTGGGTGCTGGGGATCGAACCCAGGTCCTCTGCAAAAGCAGTCAGCACTCTTAACCGCTAGGCTATCTCTCCAGCCCCAAGACTTTCTTATCTTTAAAATTGGTTTCATAAGGGGATGTGATACTGGGTTGATAAAGGGCTTCTGTGAAATGCTCTGGTTGTTTCTTTTTTTGCAGTTCTACTCTTTTTTTTTTCTACTCTTTTTTTTTTTTTTTGGTCTTTTTGAGACAGGGTCTCCCTGTAGCCTCAGCTGTCCTGGAACTCTCTCTGTAGACCAGGCTGGCCTTGAACTAACAAAGATCTGCCTGCTTCTGCCTCCCAAGTGCTAGGACTAAAGGCTCTTTTATTCAGATATGAAATGTTTTTACCTCATAGAAAACTATGTAATTTTTCAAGACTTGCTGGCTAGACAAGCAAGAAAATATTTTATTTTATTTTATTTTTTTATGTGTGTGAATGTACTGTCTGCATGTAGATTTGTGCACCTGTGTCATGCAATGCCGCGGAGGTCAAAAGAGGGTGTTGGATTACCCTGGAACTGGAGTTAAAGACGGTTCTCAGCTGCCATGTGGGTGTGGGAATTGAACCCGGGTCCTCTGCAAGAGCAGTTGGTGCTCTTAACCGCTAGGCCATCTCTCCAGCCCCAAAAATATTTCAATGAGAGATAATAGTAACCTAAATCATGGAAGAGGAAATTTTCTTTAATGCATTTTAGCATTTTCCAAAATTGTGAATTTTTTCTTGCTTAATATTTATAAATTTCATTTTAAATTTTGAGTGACACAAAAAAATTAACATTACAGCTTTCATTGCACATACTTCTTCTCCAGAGATGGTGCACTTTGCTCTCATCAGCTGGAGACATAAATCTTAAAAGTGAAAACACTTGATCCAACATTTGTGCCTACAGTCTTTAGTGAACATATTAAAGAAAGTACTTAGTTGTATCTATCATTACAGAATTTTAAGAATATTTAGGTTGGAGAGATGGCTCTGCAGTTAAGGGCTCTGGCTGCTCTTGCAGAGGACACAGGTTTGATTCCCAACACCCACATGGTGGCTAACAACCATCTACAACTTCAGTTCCAGGGGATTTGGTGCCATCTTCTGACCTCTACAGGCATTTTACAACATGTGTACACTTACATACCTGTAGACAAAACAAAAACAATACAATAGAAAAAAGAATTTTAAGAATATGGATATCTATATGATTCAAGAATATACTGATAAGTTCTTTATGTATTGTGAATAACATGAAAATCTTTGTACTTATTAAAAAAGCTGAACACTATCAGGCTCCTCCACATCTTTTATTGATCTTTTTGAGACAGCTGGCCTGAAACTCACTATATAGACCATGCTGTCTTTGAACTCACAAAGATCCTCCTCTTTCTGCCTCCCTAGTGCTGGAATTAAAGGCATGCACCACCATGCCAGGCACTAAAACTCCCTTTAAAAAATCTCCTCACATATAGAAATGTTGAACCATTCCTGAGAATCACCAAAGCTCAACCAAGAAGAGATTTGCAGCTTAAACAGACCCATAATATATGAAGAAATCAGAGATGTAATAAGAAACTTTCTAACTAAAAAAAGCCCAGGCCCAGACAGTTTCACAGCAGAATTCTATAAAACATTTCAAAAAGACTTAAAACTGTTATTACTGAAATTGTTTAGAAGTATATAAAGGGAATTCTTCTCTGTGAAGCCAGCAGCACTCTACTACCAAAACCAGGCAAAGATATAGAACCATCTCCCTAATGAACACAGATGCCAAAATTCTAAACAGGATACTGGCAGATCGCATATAGACCCACATCAAGAAGATCATCCATCATGACCAAGTTGGATTCATACCAGAGATGCAGGGATGGTTAAACGTATGAAAATCAATAAATATCATCAAGCATATAAATGGAATGAAAGACAAAAACCACACCATCATCTTAATTGATGCAGAAAAAGCCTTTGACAAAATCCAGCATCCCTTCATGCTTAAAGTCCTAGAGGGAATTGGATTGAAGGGATCATTCCTCAATGTAATCAAAGCCATATACAGGAAACCCACAGCCAATATCATCCTAAATGGGGAAATGACAGAAACATTCCCTTTAAAGGTAGGAACTTGGCAAGGCTGCTTGCCAATTGCAGCTCCTCTTCAATATAGTGCTTGAAACACTTGCTAGGGCAATAAGGTAAGAAAAGGAAATTAAAGGAGTACTAATTGGAAAAGAGGAAGTCAAGCTATCCCTTTTTGCTGATGATATGATTGTTTACTTAATGGATGCTAAAAACTCCACCAGAAAACTCCTATAAATGATTAACAGCTTCAGTAAAGTGGCAAGATACAAAATTACCCTAGAAAAATCAGTAGCCTTTCTTTACACCAAAAACAAGCAACTGAAGAAGGAAATCAAGGAGACCTTTCCACTCACAATAGCCTCAAAAACAATAAAATACCTAGGAACAAACCAAAGACACCAAAGATCTCTACAACAAAAATTTTAAAGCCTTGAAGAAAGAAATTGAAGAAGACCTTAGAAGATAGACAAACCTCCCATGCTCATGGATTGGGAAAATTAATATAGTAAAAGTGTCTACCCAAACTCTTATATAGATTTAATGCAATCCCAATTAAAATCCCCAAGAGTTTCTTCACAGGTTTGGAAAAAAAAAGTCCTTAATTTCATTTGGAAAAATAAAAGACTCCGAATAGCCAAAACAACCCTGAGTGAAAAGAGCAACACATGGGGGATCTTTATACCAGACTTCAAACTATACTACAGGGCTATAGTCATAAAAAACAGCTTGGCACAAAAACAGACCTGTTGACCAATGGAAGAAAACTGAAGATCCAAACTTGAGTGAGTGCATACAATTTCAGCTTTCTCATATTTGACAAGGGGGCCAAGAAGACACAATGGAGAAAAGACAGCATCTTCAGCAAGTGGTGTTGGCAAAACTGGATCACCACTTGTAGAAGAATGAAATTAAACCCCTACCTCTCACCTTGTACAAAAGTCAACTCCAGATGGATTAAAGATCTCAACGTGAAACCCCAAATTCTGAAGGCAATAGAAGAAAAAGTTGGCAGCAGACTACAAGACATAGGCGTAGGAAAAGACTTCCTAAATCAGACAGCAGCTGCACAAGAATTAAGGTCGACAATTGACAAATGGGACCTCATCAAACTCAAAAGCTTCTGTACATCAAAAGAAACAATCAAGGAAGTGAAGAGAAATCCCACAGAGTGGGAGGAAACCTTCACTGCAGATACATCTGACAAAGCATTGATTTCCAGAATATATAAACTACTCAAAAAACAAAGAAAAAAGAAAACAAACGACCCGCTCAATAGATGGAGCAAAGAACTGAACAGAGACTTCACAAGCGAGGAATTAGAGATGTCTGAGAAACACCTCAAGAACTGCTCAACATCACTAATCATTAAGGAAATGCAAATCAAAACCACTTTAAGATATCATCTTACTCCAGTAAGACTGGCTAGGATCAAGAAAACAAATGATACCAAGTGCTGGAGAGGTTGTGGGGAAAGGGGAACACTCATCCACTGCTGGTGGGAATGTAAACTCGTACAGCCACTATGGAAAGCAGTGTGGAGAACCCTTGGAAGACTTGGAATGAACTTGCCACCCGACCCAGCCATACCACTCCTGGGCATGTACCCTCAAGACTTACGCCACCACAGAGATACATGCACAGCCACTGTTTATTGCAGCTTTTTCACAATAGCAGGAGCTGGAACCAACCCAATGCCCCTCAATGAGGTGATAGAGAAAATGTGGTACATCTACACAATGGAGTTCTATGCATCAGTAAAGAAAGATTTTTGCAGGTAAATGGCTGGAGCTAGAAGATATCATGCTGAGTGAAGTAACACAGTCCCAGGAAAACAAACAATGAATGGTATCCCTCATCTGTGGATGCTAGCACCAATTATCTAATTGTATGGCAAACTGAGTAATGTCAATGTGATCTGAAAGCAACTGTGCTCTTATATTGTGAATCCCTTAAAATATAATAAATAAATTTAAAAAAGAAATGTTGAACCATTTAATCTGTTATGAAATCTTTTAAAAATTTCCATCTCAGTTTATTTTGCCTCAAGTTTAGTAAAATTGAGAAGAAAAAAAACCCTACTGTTAATAAAAGTGACCAGAAACCTTACTAGCAGTAAGATCCCTGTGCGTTGAAAATGCAATAGTTGAGCACTTCTGTCAGAGTTTGACCACTGTCCATGTTTACCTGCCTCATCAGAGGCCAACCCACTTCAAACAGGGTCTTTGGAGACCTGATGGATGGATTTTTCTGCATTCCCCAGCAGTGATATTTTCTTATTGAGTGAATAAGAGTCGTTAAGGCCACAAAATACATTTGAATGAATTTCAACTTTAAAACTTTTTAATAATTAGGGACAAAGTCACCATATTTTGATCTAGTTTTTGTTGAGGTGTTTTTAAATGCCCACTACATGCTTTAGTCTTTAAAATAATAATTGTTATTTCATTATGAATGTCCCTGTTCTTATTTTCACTTGATCCCCCCTGCTTGGGGATCAGTCTGTGTTTGTATGTGATTTTCATCCTATTTTTTGTGGAACATTCTTGAAATAGCTTCCTGGTACAGGTAAAATGGAAAGTAAAACTTTTGAACTTTGCCTGCCTCCAAATGGTTCCATTCTACCTTTACACACAATGGATAGTCCAAGAGAATAATTTTAATTACTGTTCCCTTCCATTTAGAACTTCAAAGGCATTATTAGAGATGTTGCTTCATTTTAAGCCTCTAATATTGCTAGTAATAACCTCACTAATCTCTTTATATATTATGTACAATTAAATAATTATCTCTGGAAATTTGAAGGTATCCTTTATATCTCCTATGTCCTGATTTATTCTACTTTTCCATGGTAATAAATATTTGAATTTATTGTCTTTCTGATGTGGAAGTCCAAAAATAAAATGTGCTGTATTTGAGTGATGCTCTCCATTTTTTTCTCTTTTCTGTGTAATTAGTACTATTTAGAAGAAATTCAATAGTTTGCCAGTTCATTTTCTTGTTTTAATGATTACATTTTTTGGCTAATTTCTTTTCAGCTAAAGACCATTCTGATTGAAATATCAATTCATACCTTTGACTACATTTATTCTTGATTCTGTTTTTTTTAGAGCAAAATGTTAGAGATACTTATTGAAGATGGTAATAGTTTAGCAATTACACATTACAGTGTTTTTAAATACATACAACCAAGAAAATTAAATCTCATGGAAAGTTGTGATTATAATGCTCTCTAAAGCTTGCAAACACTCAGTTTACCAGACTAATTATAACAAGGCAGTTTCTACATGAATGCCTACTGGCAAATAATAGCTGCATTTAATACATCTAACTAATGAAAAAATATATAATAAGGCTAAATATCTTATCTTCAGGGTATAATTAGAAGTTTTTATGTGAGTTAGGAAAAGCCTTCAGCTGTACAATGGCAAAGCCCAAAAGGCTTCATCTAAATCTGTAAAAGAGCAGGGGTCTTTTATGGCTGTCTTACAAATTGTATCTTATCCTGAAAAATCCACTTGTTCAGTGGGGGATTCAAATGGTTCTGTCTCTCATCCATCCTAATTTGAAGCATATTAAAAGTATGCCAAACACATTGTTTATTTGTATTTTATATTAAGTCATGCAAATTCCACCTTTCATTAGCAGAGACCATCCAAGAAATTATTACCATACTAAAACTTAAGCCAGAACCCCACCACTCTAACAGACCTCATATTCTGGGCCATTGAATTAATCTGATCCAGCTTAAAATTTGAATTTTTGCAACAAAGAAAATTAAGTATTATTAGAGAAAATAAGTGGGAAATTGGCTTTAAAATACATAGACTTGCTAATAAGGCAAACGAGGACAATATTTTCCCCCTTTGGTGTTTTTGAGATAGGGTCTTCCTGTAGCCCCATCTGGGCTGGAACTCACTCTGTAGACCAGGCTGGCCTTGAACACACAGAGATCTTCCTGCCTCTGCCTCCTGAATGCTGGGATTAAAGGCGTGCATTACCATGCCCAGCAGATAATATTCTTTAGCTTAAAAAAAAAATCTCAGCATAACATAAAATTTAAGCCTCATAAAATATTACATTTTACACCTATTATATTGTAACATCAAAGCAGATGAAATTTTATTTGCAAGATTATGTATAGGTGAGTAGTATATCATATACATATACCAAAGTATATATGATATATATATGGCAAATCTTTGTAGATCATTTTAACTTAGAATGAACTAAGGAGTTTAAAAAAGCTTAAATGAATAATATTAAATATTCAACATGATGTAGAATGCCGGGCGTGCCTTTTAATCCTAGCACTTGGGAGGCAGAGGCAGGCAGATCTTTGTGAGTTCAAGGCCAGCCTGGTCTACAGAGTGAGTTCCAGGACAGCTGGCACTACAGGGAGACCCTGTCTAGAAAAGACCAAAAAAATAATAATAATAATAATAATAATAAAGAATTTAATGGAATCAAATCAGGAAACTGTGGACTTTGTCTAAAACCAAATTGTGCTGGTTCTGTTTTGTTTGATTTTTCTTTTTCCATTGGCTTGAGTATGTATGCTGCCTTACAAAGAAAAGAAACAAAGGCAATTCTCTGCATCACATAAATACTTTGAGCATAGCACAACGTTGACTTCATATTTTTATGTGGACAAAGCAAACTCTGGTGTGTATGTGTGTATGTGTGTGTGTATGTGTGTGTGTGGCGGGGGGGTGTATGTGTGTACACACATAGTATGCAGGCCAGAGACTGATATAGGGTGTCCTCCTTGATTGCTCTACACTTTCATATTTTAGAAGTGACATTTCTCACTGAACTTGCATTGCATTGCTTGGCCACACTGGCTGGCTAGCAAATGATGGAGCTCTTCCTTTCCTCACTGCCTCTGTGTGGATTAACATGAGCTGGTATCTGACCTCAGGTCTTCGTGCTTCCATAGCAAGCACTTTGTCAGTTGAGCTATCTGCTCATCCCCTTAGCCACTCTTTAAGCAATTGTGTATAAGATTTTCTCCTAAATTATGTGACACCAAGATGAATAAACTGTGTATTTGGCCTGATATTTGTCCAATCTTATGGGGAGGACAAGCATAAAAATGGGCAATTTAATTAAAAGAACAGCAAGGAAGTATACAATCATAGTATAAATAGATACAAATTTTGTAGACTATAGAAGGCCATAGAAGGAAAAGGAGGCAATATAAAGAGGGTGGGCTAAATCCAGGATACATGTAGGTTTTCGTGTTGTGTCTGTGCGCTCAGGTATGATACTGTGCTTGAACTCTGCTTCTGTCTGCTCTCAGGCGCATTCTTTGGATTTTCATTGTTTTGTCTTTGCATGGCTGGCACACAGGCTGTTTGCCAGACTTCTTTGTGAACTGACTTTCAGTTGGATTTGATCAGCCATTGGCAGAAATCACCGAACTGCAGGAAGGAAATCATCAGTCTGTTTCTCCCCATCTTAGTATGTCTCAGTATCTATTTTTGGCATTTGGTGTGAGTCTGCTCCTGCAAAGGGAGGCTTGACCTGGTTTTGGTTCTCAGTGATCGGTAACTCCCTTTGGCTGTCTCCTTGTTCCCCACTCAGTTTCTCAGTTTCTTTCAGGAGGATGTAATCAATTTCTAGCCACATACATTTTCTACTTTAAATACTGAGAGTGCTTTCTATTTTTATAGTTGGTCATAAATGCCTAATGGAATGTGATCTCCAGGGAATAATCTAGCTGCATCTAAACTCCATGATTATGGGGACTCGATTTGGGATTAATCTAGCTACAAAAGAACTGATAAGTTTGTATAGTGCGTGCGTGCGTGTGTGTGTGTGTGTGTGTGTGTGTGTGTGTGTGTTAGGACTACAGAATGGAGGGGCCTTCATGAAACATATCAACAGGTAGAGGATATAGAGTTTTTGTATGAGTCCTAGAAAATCTTAAGGAGCCGTGAAACTGTGGTGTTGTCTTAGGACCACAAGAAATCTAAATAACATTCAGACACAGAATTTGCCAGCTGAGGTTTTTAAATATAGAGAAGTTATATTACTTCTCTCACAACAGCTAGAATGAAACCAAAGTCTCCCCTTTAGCCCTTAGTGATCATCTTATTATACCATGCCTTAAATCACTGTGCTTTTTTTTTTTTTTTTTTTTTCTTTTTGAGGCAGTGTCTCCCTTTAGTCCAAGCTGACCTGGAGCTCACTCTGTAGACCATGCTGGCCTTGAACTCACAGAGATCCACCTGCCTCTGCCTCCTGAGTGCTGGGATTAAAGGCACAAATCACTCTTTTTAATAGAATTATATTTGGTGTATTTTCTTAGATTTCAATTCACTTATAACCTTGTGTACACTGCAATTTGGTATCTTTTTTGCAAGACATATATATGAAAATTCAAATGACATTAAAAGTCCTATTATTGCACTCAGAATGACTCATCAAAAAAAAAAAATCACAATCAAGGTTCACTATTATGCAGGGGAATAGAGAGCCCTTAATACCGCTAGTGGCAGGGTAAATTAGTCCAGCCACTATGGAAATCAGTATGGGGGTTTTTAGGCAACTAAATATAGTACTAACACATACCACTCCTAGGTATATTCTTGAAGGATTCTAAGTTAACATATCACAAAATTCATGTTTATAGCAGCATTGCTTGCTATAATCAAGTTATAGAATTAGCCTTGTTGTCCATCAGCAGAATAATAGATCAAGAAAATATGGTATGTACACACGATGGAATTTTATCCATTCATAAAAAATGAAACTATTTTATAGGTATATTGTAATGTATCTATGGTAAAGGGACGTTTAGATGAGCTAATACATAATAATTCAGTTAAATGGCTGGAGAGATGGCTCAGTTAAGAGCACTGTCTGCTCTCACAGAGGACACAGGTTCAGTTTCCAGCAACTGCATGGTGGCCAACAGAGGATCTGATGCCTTCTGACCTCTGCCAGGCATTTCACAACACAGATGCACTTACACACCTGAAGGCAAAACACTCAAACACATAAAATTTAAAATATATATTTTTTTAAATTTTATAGTGCTTTTATTGATTTTTTTGTGTATTTCAGACATCATTTCTTAGTTCAGTTTAGACATATTCCCCTTTCCCTCCCCCCCACCCCACCCCAGATCATGCATGCTGCCATAACTGTTCTGCATTTTTCTCTCAATCTTTTTTATGTTTAGGAATTCATTTTCCTCCTTTAATTTTATATTATTCTAAAATATGAATATAAACTTTCCACTCATATATAATAATTACAGACTATGAAAGAAAGTGGTGGATCAATTCTAGAGCCCCCTTAAGAGATTTACATTATAACAACATAGTTGCTTTCAGATAAACAGAAATATAACAATAATGTTGTTCAGCTTGCCTTTCATCTGAGAATTTGGTGTTGGCATCCACAGATGAGGGAGACCATTTGCCACTTGTCTTTCTGGTACTGTGTTACTTCCCTTAGCATAATGGCTTCCAGTTCCATCCATTTACCTGCAAAGTTCATGATGTCATCTTTCTTTACCACTTTACTCCATTGTGTAGATGTAACCATATTTTTGTCATCCACTCATAAGTTGAGGGGCATTTGGGTTGGTTCCAGCTCTTCACTATTGTGAAGAGAGCTGCAATAAACATGGATGTGCATGTATCTTTGCTCTTTGTGGTAGGATGAGTCTTGTGGGTATATACCCAGGACTGGTGTGACTGGGTCAGGTGGTAGGCTCATTTTGAGTCTTTTAAGGGTACTCCACACTGATTTCCATAGTGATTGTACAAGTTTACATTCCCACCAGCAGTGGATGAGTGTTCCCCTTTCCCCACAATCTCTCCAGCATTTGGTGTCTTTTGTGTTCTTGATCTTAGCCAGTCTTATCGATGTGAGATGATATCTGCATTTCCTTAATTATTAATGATGCTGAACACTTTTTAAGATGTTTCTCAGCCATCTTTACTTCCTTCAGTGTTTCGGGTTTCACGTTGAGATCTTTGATCCACTTGGAGTTGATTTTGTACAGGGTGAGAGGTAGGGGGTTAATTTTGTTCTACAAATGGTGATCTGGTTTTGCCAGCACCATTTGCTGAAGATGCTATCCTTCCTCCATTGAGGTTTCTTTGCCCCTTTGTCAAATATGAGGTGGCTGAAACTGTATGAGCTCAAGTTTGGATCTTCAATTTTGTTCCATTGGTCAACAGGTTTGTTTTTGTGCCAGCACCAGGCTGTCTTTATGACTATGGCCTTGTAATATAGCTTGAAGTCTGGTAGAGCAATCCCTCCTGTATTGCATTTTTCACCCAGGGTTGCTTTAGGTATTTGGGTCTTTCGTTTTTCCATATGAATTTAAGGACTTTTTCCCCAAATCTGTGAAGAAGCTTATGGGGATTTTGATTGGGATTGCATTGAATCTCTATATCAATTTGGTAAAATGGACATTTTTCCTTCATTAATTTTTCCAACCCATGAGCATGGGAGATCTTTCCATCTTTTTAAAAAAATTTTTATTATTTTTGTATGTGTATGAATGTACTGTCTGCATGTAGGTTTGTGCACCTGCGTCGTGCAATGCTGCGGAGGTCAGAAGAGGGTCTCAGATTCCCCTGGAACTGGGGTTCTCCTGGAATTGGAGTTATAGACGGTTTTCAGCTGCCATGTGGGTGCTGGGGATCGAACTCGGGTCCTCTGCAAGAGCAGTTGGCGCTCTTAATCACTAGGCTATCTTTCCAGCCCCTCCATCTTTTTATGTCATTTTCAATCTCCTTCTTCTGGAGTTTAAAATTTCTGTTTTAGAGCTCTTTGTTATCTTTGATTAGGTTTCTCCCCAGGTATTTTATTATTTTTGAGGCTATTGTGAGTGTGAAGGTCTTCTTATATTCCTTCTCCACTTGTTTATTATTGGTGCAAAGAAAGGCTACTGATTTTTCCAGGTTATTTTTTTATCCCCCCACTTTACTGAAACTCTTAATAATTTCTAGAAGTCTTTTGGTGGAGTTTTTAGCATCCCTTAGGTAAACTATCATATCATCTGCAAAAAAGAATAGCTTAACTTCTTCTTTTCTGATTAGTACTCCTTTAATTTCCTTCTCTTTTCTTATTGCCCTAGCAACTGTTTCAAGCACTATGTTAAAGAAGAGTGATGATAATGGGCAGCCATTCTGGGTTCCCGCCTTTAAGGAAAATGGTTCCAATTTTTCTCCATTTATGATGATTTTGGCAGTGGGTTTGCTATATATGGCTTTGATCATGTTGAATAATGTTCCCTTCAGTCTGATTCCCTCCAGGACTTTAAAGATGAAGGGATGCTGGATCTTGTCAAAGGCCTTTTCTGCATCAATTGAGATGATTGTGTGGTTTTTATCTTTCAGTCCATTTATCTGTTTTATGATATTTATTGATTTACATATGTTGAATCATCCCTGCATCTCTGATGTGAAACCAACTTGGTCATGATGGATGATCCTTTTGATCTGGGCTTGTATGTGATTTGCAATTATTTTGATGAGAATTTTTGCATCTATGTTAATTAATAAGACAGGTCTATAGCTTTCTTTTTTGGTTGTAATTTTGCCTGGTTTTGGCATTAGAGTGATGCTGGCTTCATAGAAGGAATTTGGGAGAATTCCCTCTGTTTGCATCCTTCTGAACAGACTGAACAATAATGGTTGTAGGACCTCTTTAAATGTTTTATAGAATTCTGCTGTGAATCCATCTGGGCCCTGGTTTTTTTTGTTTTTTTTTTTTAGTTGGGAGGTTTTTTTTTATTACATCCTCAATTTCTTCAAATATTATGGGTCTGTTTAAACTCAACCTTTTCTTGGTTAAGCTTTGTTGATTTTAAATATTCATCCACTTCTCTTAGGTTTTCAAATTTAATGGCATATAGGTTTTTGAAGCATTTCTGTATGATTGTTTGGATCTTTACTTTGTCTGTTGTGATGTTCCTCTTTCATCATGAATGCTATTGATTTGGAGTTGCTCTTTTTTTATTTATTTATTTTTTTTGGTTAACTGGGCTAGAAGTCTGTCTATTTTGTTTATGTTTTCAAAGAACAAGCTTTTAGATTAATTGATTCTATATATGGTTTTCTTTGTTTCTATTTCATTGATTTCTGCTCTGATTTTTGTGATGTCTTCCTGTCTTTTGGGTTTAGGGTTCATTTGTTGCTGTCTCTCAAGTGATTTTAGCTTCAGTGTAGATCATTTATTTGTTCCCTTTCTGCTTTTTTGATGTGGGCACTTAGCACTATAAATTTCCCTCTCAAGACTGCTTTTAAAGTATGCCACAAGTTGTGTTGTGTTGTATTGTCTTTTTTGTTCAGTTCCATGAATACTTTTATTTCACTCTTTATTTCTTCCCTGACCCAGTCATTATTCAGGATTGTGTTGTTTAGTCTCCATGTGTTCTTGGATCTAGTTGGACTTATTCTGGTGTTCCTATTGAGAGTTACTGCACTGTGGTCTGATAGAATACAGTGGAATAATTTCAGTCCTTTGTATTTGTTGAGATTTCTTTGGTGTCCCAATATGTGGTCGATTTTGGAGATGTTCCATGAGGTGCTGAGTAGAAATTATATCTTCTTCCCTTTGGTGGAGTATTCTGTAGATGTCTGTGAGGTCCATTTGGTGTATTGTATTGTTCAGTTCTGATGTCTCTCTGTTTATTTTTGTCCAGTTGATCTATCCAAGGGGTTCAGTAGGGTGTTGAGATCTCCCACTATTAGTGTGTTAGGATTAATTTGTGTCTTGAGGTCCTGCAGCATAGTGTTTATAAAGTTAGGTGCACCAGAGTTTGCTACACAGACATTTAGGATTGTGAAGCCTTCATAGTTAATTATCCTTTTGACAAGGATGTAATGGCCCTTTTTGTCATTTCCTAGTTTTACTTTGAGATCTATTTTGTTTGATATTAGAATAGCCATTCTGGCTTGTTTCTTGGTACCATTCACTTGGAATATTTTTTCCAACCTTTCACTCTAAGGTGGTGTCTGTCTTTGAGGGTGAGATGGGTTTCTTGTAGACAGCATAAGAAGGATTCTGTTTCCTGAATCATTCTCCCAGTCTATGTCTTTTGATTGGGGAGTTTAGACTATTAGTATATGAGGTTATTATTGAGAGATGTGTGTTGCTTCCTTTCACCTTATTTTTGTTTGCATTCTTGGTCTAGTTTTTTATTTACTCTGTTATGCTTTTGTTGATTTCTCTCTTTAATTTCTTAGGGATAGTTGCTTCTTCCCTCTGTTCTTTGGATTGCTTTGAGGATTTTCTAAAGTGTTGGTTTCTTAGACATGGATTCTTTCATCTTGTTCATGTTGTGAAACATTTTTCTTTCTCCTTCAACTATAACTGAGATTTTTGCTAGATATAGTAGTCTGGGTTGGCATCTAAAGTCGTTTAGCACAGGGAATACTTTGGTCCATGTTCTTCTAGCTTTCATAGTTTGGACTGAAAAGTCCAGTGTCTTTATGATGGATTTCCCCTTATATGTAACTTACTGTTTTTCTCTTGTGGTTATCAGTGTTTTGTCTTTGTTTTGAGCATCTAGTGTTTTAACAATTATATGGTGTGGGAAGTTTCTTTTCTGTTCCTGTCTATTTGGTGTTCTATGTACTTCTTGTATTTGTATGGCATTGTCTTTGGGGGAAATTTTCTTCTATTATCCTGTTGAAGATCTGGTCAATATTGTTGTCTTGGAATTCTTCTCCTTCCTCTACCCCTATGATGCAGATGTTTGGTCTTTTCATAGTGACCTACATTTCCTGGTTGTTCCACTCTTGTGCTTTTTTTAATTTTTCATAATCTTTACTTGAGCTTTCTAGTTGCTCCGTATTATCCTGCAGGTCTGATATTCTTCTTTCTGATTCTTCCATTCTGCTTCTGAGGCTTTTTCCCATTCTTTCCTGGTAATTGGATGAATGTTCAATTTCCTTTTTCATTTCATCCTGTGATTTCTTTAGATTTTCCACTTCTTGCTGGAGCTTGTCATTCTCATCTTGTAGCTCATTGGTTTGTTGGTCATTTTCTTTTTTCATTTTTGGCCTGGGATCTTTTCAGCATTTCCACTTCCTTCCATTTTCTCCCTTTAGTTCTTTCCACCATTTGTCCTTATCTCCCTCTAGGTCCTTCTTGAGTTTTTCATTCTCTCCCCTTAGTTCTCTAATTTCTTTGAATATGTCTACAGTTGTTCTTTTAAGGTCAGTGTCTTGGCTTCCTTCCTCAGAGATCTAATTGTAGCGATCTTCTGTAGGGTTGGTAGAGTTCAGTGTGGATTTATTATGAGCCTTTCCCATGTTGTTTTTTCTTTGTGTCTTTGGCATGGGGATTTATTTTTTTTTATTTGTTTCTTTGGATTCTGGCATCTCAACGTTGGCTGCACAGATTATAATCACTAATGCTGTGCCTGCTAGGCCCTCTGCACCACAGGTTCACCAGGTTACAGGGGGGTGGGGAGGTGGAGGGGGGAGATTGTGTTGCTACTTACTTTGGCCCATGTGCTGGTAGGCCCCCAAGGGTCAAGGCAGCTCCACCTTGCCTTGCCTTACCAGCACCTCATTGAGTCCATGGGCCTGGCTGGAGCCCCATAAAATATTTTTTTTTAATGTTGTTTTTGTAATATGAATTATTCAATGGTTGAGAGGTTTGTGCAATGCATGAAGGATAAAGGATATTAAATTTTATCATAGTATTATAAAATACAACTAGCCATGAAACTTGTAAATGTTTTAAATCCTTGTTGAAGTTAAAGATGTTTTTGTATTTTGAAGTAATTTATAATTTGCTTGGTAAAAACAAATTTAGCATCAAATTTTATTTTTACATTATAAGGTACTTCAGTAATAGCTTTTTTTTTCTCAAAGCCAATTTTTATTGAAAATTTGTGCATTTCATACAAAATTTCCCAATCAAATCTAGACCATTCCCCCTTCCTTGCCCTCCCCACCTCCAGAGCTCATGCATTCTGCCAAACATGTTTTTCATCTTTTTCTCAGTCTCTTTTAAAATTTAAAAATTTTAAAATACAGAACTTTACTGTTTTGGGCAGAAGCAGTGGCAATCACTGGGTAGCTTCACTTGCCAGTAAGAACAGAAGACAGGTGAAACAACAGTGCTTTTTTTTTCTTTTTGTCTTTTTACTAAGATCTCAAGTTTTATACCCGAAGTACAATTTCTCAGGCCTTACTATTTATTTATTTATGGATATACTTTCCTTTTGAATATTTAAGGCCAAACATTTAGCCCAGATTAACCAAGGTTTTGGTTTTCTCAAGGTCAGTTGAGGATCTGATCCTCAGGGGTCACTCAAGTTTTGGAGGGGGGAGGGAGCCCCTGGATCCTTTTGGCTTTTCATTTACCAGTTTCATCCACTCAAGGACAAAGTCAGGTCTTGCTAGACCAGGCTTCTCTTTTTGAAGCATGAGCAGCCTTTCCTCTTTATAGACTGGACACTGGCTGAAGTCCCATTAGTGGATCTCGAAGACCTATTTGCAACACTTATCCATTGATAGTGGGAATGTGAACTCATACAAACACTATGGAAAGCAGTGTGGAGAACCCTTAAAAGACTCAAAATGATCTTGCCACCTGACCCAGCCATACCACTCCTGGGTATATACCCATAAGACTCATCCTACCACATATACCTGCACAGCCATGGTTACTGCAGCTCTCTTCACAATAGTGAAGAGCTGGAACCAACCCAAGTGCTCCTCAAATGATGAGTGGATAGAGAAAATGTGGCACATCTACACAATGGAGTTCTATGCAGCAGTAAAGAAAGGTGACATCACTGGGTGTGGTGGTGCACGCCTTTAATCCTAGCACTTGGGAGGCAGAGGCAGGTGGATCTCTGTGAGTTCAAAGCCAGCCTGGTCTACACAAAGAGCTCCAGGCCAGCTGGGGCTAAAAGGGAGACCCTGTCTCAAAAAGACAAAAAACAAACAAAAAAGAAAGGTGACATCATGAACTTTGCAGGTAAATGGATGGAACTAGAAGATATTATGTTGAGTGAAGTAACACAGTCCCAGAAAAACAAATGATGAATGGTATCCCTCATCTGTGGATGCTAGCACCAAGTACCTAGTTGTAAGGCAAACTGAGCAACATTAATGTTATATTCCTCCTGATCTGAAAACAACTATACTCTTTATTGTGAATCACTTAAAAGGTTCTAGAATTATGCTACCATTTATTTTCAGACTTGGGAATTTTTGGTATATAGGTGGAGGGTATGTATGCATAAAATCAAAAGAATGAGAAAAAAAAAACTAGTTCGTCATGACATTGTGTCTAACCATAGTATTTATTTTATGGGAGTGCTACTTACTATTTCTTATACCTGGCTGCTTAAGCTTTTGTCCAAGCTTTTTCTAAAATATTATACAGTAGTTAGAAGTATCAGGCTGATGTAACTTAGCCTTTCTGGGTGTATAATGGCCATACTTAATGCTCGTACCCTTTTGGCCAAGGGACTTAAGGGATAACTTTATTCCTTGCCCTCAGATGTCAACTAAGTCCCAGGGGACTGCATGGGGGCATCTCTTGAAATGTCCTGCAAATGAGAGTCACCAGTCTCTTGGCAATTGCGGTGACCTCCTCAGAGGGTAACGTGATAAAAATAGGAGCTAAAAATTGGCTAGGCAGTTTAGGGTCAAGACCCTCCCCCAAAAGAAAGAGCCAGTTTATTTCTCAGCTGAGAGCTGAAGACATCCTGGAACTGCCAGTAAACATCCATCTGGTTGCTCTGACTTATGGCCCATGGATCCTTAACTCACTTGTCAGATTTATTAACCAGCAGGAGGTAAAATCTATCAAAATCATGGTGCTAAGGACTCAATACACCCCCTCCCTAAGAGAGATCATTCCACCTCAGAAACACCTACTGAGGTCAGCTTTTATGTGCTTCCTTCAAGGATATGAAGATCTCACAACAGGCCAGAATGAAGTAATGGATTATAAAATCTCAGGGATAGTGCTCACAGATGCCATTAAGTTCCATTTTCCCTGAGTCATTCTAGGATTGATTGTTTTCTTGCTTCACACACTTCCCTTTAATTGGTAACTTTAACTGTTGTGTTAAACTCTGATTGGCTGTTGTACTTATAAAAGGCTGAATAACGGGCTAGTCATGCCCACATTCCTCTGGAGTTGAGTGTTAGTCCAGTGTTGTAATTAAATTAAGCCCTCCTTTAAAACTCCACATGGTTTAGTGAGTGGTCTTTCAGCTGCAAATTCACAACAGTGGGGAGCTTAGAATTGTTGCAGGTTAATTAGAACTTAATTACAATTTATCTTGAGCTGTCTTTAGTCCTCTAAATAGGACTTGGAACTTGGAATTTAGGATGGATTAAATCTGTGTTCCTGGGCCATGGTCATTCATATATGGCTCTGGAATAAGCTATATCTTAACTGCTGTGAGATAAGAGTTGTGCTTTTCTGCTTCCTCCCTCTGTCCCTTCCTTTCTTTCTGGTACTTGGGATAGGTATTCTTATGTTTATTCATGTTCTACCACTGAACTATGTACCCCTATTTTCATCATATAAGGACTCTAGTCATATTGACCTAAGGACCCACATTAATCCTAATCTCCTTTTAACTAATTACATGTATAAAGACCCTTTCTCCAAATAAGGTCTGTGCTGAATAGCTTTAGTGTCAACTTGACACATCTGGGTTGAGGGAGCCTCAACTGGGGAATTGCCTCCATTGGACTGGCCTGTGGCCATGTCTGTGAGGTATTTTCTTGATTGTTGGGTGATATCAGAGGGCACAGCCAACTGTGGGTGGTGCCACCCCTGGGCAGGTTGTTCCATATTGTATAAGAAAACAGGCTGAGCATGGGCCAGGGGAGCAAGCCAGTAAGCAGTGTTCCTCCATGGCCTGTGCTTCAGCTCCTGCTTCCATGTTCCTGACCTGAGTTCTTTTGTTGGGCTCCTAAGTGATGAACTGTGACCTGGGAGATGAAAGCCAAATAAACCTTTTCTTCTCCCCACCCCCAAAATATAGAATCCACAAATGAGAGAAAATATATTTGCATTTCTCTGTTTGGTTCATTTTGTTTAATTTAATCCATTTGCAACCATTTTCAGCAAGTAACATAGTTTCATTCTTATGAATGGATAAAATTCCATTCTGTGTATGTACCATATTTTCTTGACCTATTATTTTGCTGATGGACAAAAAGGCTAATTCTATAAGTTAAGTATTGTTAGCAATACTGCTATAAACATGGACTCTGTGACATGTTAACTTAGAATCCTTCAAGAGTATACCTAGGAGTGGTATGCGTTAGTACTATTTTTAGTTTCCCAAGAAACCTCTGTAATGATTTCCATCATGTCTGGACTAATTTACCCTGCTATTCCCCTGCATAATAGTGAACCTTGATTTGATTTATTTTTTGATGAGAGTCATTCCGAGTGTAATAATAAGACTTTTAATGTCATTTTAATTTGCATTTCTGTAATGGCTAAGAAAATTGAACATCTCTAGATTTACTGGAATTTCTGTGTCATCTTTGGGGGACTATGTGCTCATAGCCTATCTCATTTGTTGAATGAGCTCTTCAGTTTTCAAATTTTAGGTATTTGAGTTTTCTGTATATTATGGACATTAACCCCTGTAGATGTATAACTACAACGATCCATTTCGTGCTGTGCAAAAGTTTTTTGATTTCATGCAATACCATTTTTCAGTCTTGGTATTGTTTTTGGAGTATTTGCAGTCCTTTTCACAGTGCCCTTGCTTGGGCCTGTATCTTGAACTGTTTCCTTATATTTTCTTCTAACAGTTTCAGATCCGGAGGTCTTACATTAAGGCATTTGATCAATTTTGATTTATTTTTGTGCAATGTGAGAGACAGAGATCGAGTTTAATTTTTCTTTTCTTTTTTTTTAAGGAAGGAAGGAAGGAAGGAGGGAAGGAGGGAGGAAAGGAGGGAGGGAGGGAAGAAAGGAAGGAAGGAAGGAAGGAAGGAAGGAAGGAAGGAAGGAAGGAAGGAAGGGGAAGGAAGGAAGGAAGAGGAAGGAAGGAGGGAAGGAAGGAAAGAAGAGGAAGGAAGGAAGGGGAAGGAAGGAAGGAAGGAAGGAAGGAAGGAAGGAAGGAAGGAAGGAAGGAAGGAAGGAAGGAAGGGAGGGAGGAGAAGGAAGGAAGGCGAGTTTAATTTTTCTCCCTGTGAATATTTGTTTCTGTGTGGCACCATATTTTTTTTTATTTTTTAAATTTATTTTCTGTATGTGTATGAATGTATTGTCTGCATGTAGGTTTGTGCACCCGTGTCGTGCAATGCCGCGGAGGTCAGAAGAGGGCGTCGGATTCCCCTGGAACTGGAGTTCTCCTGGAATTGGAGTTTCAGACGGTTCTCGGCCGCCATGTGGGTGCTGGGAATCGAAGCCGGGTCCTCTGTAAGAGCGGTCGGCACTCTTAACCACTAAGCCATCTCTCCAGCCCCTGTGGCACCATTTTTGAAGAGGTTTTCTTTTTCTCCAATGTTTGTTCTTGACATCTATGTAAAAAAATCATCTAGGTGTAGCTGTGTGAGGTTATTTATGTTCCTCTATTCTATACTATACCACTGATCTTTTCCTCCGAGTCTCCTGTCAGCCTCATAATTCTCCTTTAAAGATTCAATTGGAAATTTAAATATAAATAAGTTGGGCAATTATGACATAAACACAGTTATTCTTACTCATTAGATAATGACTCATTATCTAGTGCTTTCATCATCATTATTATTAGACATTTAATTCATGTTAGAGACAGATCATTTATAGTGTTTCATGTACATTCAGCACAAATCTAACACTTCACATTCTGCCTTACCTTCTGTGTCTGCTAGTCCTACCCCTACTCCTGGCTGTTTCATAGGCTCTTGTCCATTCTGCCCCATCTTCCCTCTGTTTAAAATTAAAAAAAAAAACCCTATATTTAGCTATTATCCCACGAATCCAAATGAGGAGCCTAAGTAGGAAGAAATAAAACGGCATTATCTATTCAGAATTGCAGGAATTATTTGAATGGCAAATATGCAAACAGTTACTTGTGCTAATGTCACATTAATTTTAGAATGGCAAATATGCAAATAGTTACTTGTGCTAATGTCACATTAATTTTAGAATGGGAATTTCATCATTATTCCTAGTCAATCTAAAGGTAATATTGCATAATCAAGTATATTTTATTTATAGAAATGTTCATAGAAAAATTGAATTATTATGAAATTTCTAGATGTTTCCCATCTATAAAAATTCCTTAACACACAAAACTTTCAAAAGTGCTCACATTAATGTATCCATGTACTATATCTAAATCTAGTGACAAATATCCTTATCCTCAAACATTCCTCATTGCTTTTTGATTTTAATTCAAGAAGGAGCAGCATCTTTATAATAAAGAGACATTACAGGTTCTTTGACAAGAAGGCAAATACTGAATTAAGTAACACATGAAAATAATACTGTAACCTAAATAGATATTTCTTAAATGAAAATGAACAGATGGCAAACAGGTATAAGGAAATACTTCAACATCTCTAAATCAGGAAAATGTAAATACAAACCAAAATGACATATCACCTTAAGATGGCTTGGCAAATCATAACAAATTCTGGCAAGGGTGTGGAGAGGGGAAAACTTTATATATTATTGGTGGGAATGTGAATTAGTAAAGCCATCGTAGGAAACAGAATGGACTTTTTCAAAACTGGCTAAAACTTAAAAGTAATTTTTATCAGTAGGAGATGGTCAAAGTAGAGACTCATAACCTCTCAAAGTGCTAAGAATAAGGGACAGCTGTGTGCCTAACCCCAAATGAGACATCTTTTTCACCTACTACAAGGCCCAGGGTCTGGAAAGACTGCAAGAGCTGGAGGATGTGGAGCGATGTTATAGAATTCTATCTTCTGGGTATGACATGGCTTTTGAAATCATGAACATAACAATTTTGAATACTTGCATAAGACTTGCACACACAAACACACACACATACACAGGGTAAAGAGGGAGAGAGAGAGATGACGGTGTAAGGGATTCTAATAGGGAACAGGAAGGGGTCAGCGGGTATGGAAGAGGGATGAGAGGTAACCAAGGGAGGAACACGATCATAAGTCATTCGATAGAAGTAAGACACTGGCCAAACCTTAAAAACAATAACACAAGAAAATCCTCAGAATAACATGGAAATAAACTTTTTCACTCAAGACAAGTAAAACTAGCATATGATCCAACCATCCTGCAAGTGGATATCTATACAAAGGGGGAAAAGTCAATACACTGAAGACATCTATACTTCCATGTTTATTGGACACCTAGCCATATTAACTAAGAGATGGCAGTATCAAACTGAAGGAAGTTGGGAAATATATGTGAACATTGAGCACAAGGCCTTAGAAGCTATAAGTATGCAACAAGTACTTATGAATAGGTGTCTTATATACATAGAAACTTTGAACTTAGCCAAAATCTGTCACTGACTTTTAGTTTACAGCCTTGAAGTTTTGGGCTTCCCAATTGGATGAAGGATTCATAGTACTTTAAAAACTGTGACACTAGAATGCTGATAAGATTATAGACTGCTTATTACTGCTTCAGTTAGAGGACAGTTTCATGGCATAAACTGGATTTGGAATTTCCTTTAAATTTACTTAGATAATACCTTATAAATTGGTGGAATTTAAACCCTTAGGTGCTGAAAAGGATACTTGAATAAAAAAATTCTCAATTCTCCACTTTCTAGACAATGATTATAAAACAGAAGTATTTATTAACAATTATTAATTTTCACAAAATGTTTCTGATTTGCTGGTTCTCTTGAGAATGGAACTGTATTTATTTCTTGATAATCTAATTATATTTTACTCAAAAGTGGCTTCAAAATCCTCTTATTACTCTGCTCCAGAAAATATGCTATTTCTGGACAAAATGAAAAGGAACAGATGTAAATTTGGCTGGAGAGATGGCCTAGCGGTTAAGAGCGCCGACCGCAAAAAATTTTAGAAAGCATTTCATTTTCCATTAGAACAATTTTAGGTCAGAGATTTAAACACACATTTCTATTTAGTGTTTATATGAGGAGCAAATGATCTTGGAAAATTTATTATAATTCCAATGTTTCATGTATATGTATATTTCATCTGAATATAATCTTTTTAAACAATTGCATGCTAGCTTCATTTTTTATTTTTATAGTAGTAGAATTTGAACCCAGGGCCATGCACATGCTACACAAGTTCTCCATCCCAGCAATGCATAAAACTTTAATTTGTGTAATTATCTCATTATAATTAAATTAATTAAGTTAGATTAATGAATGGTGTTTCCTGTTACTATCAGAAGAAAAGAAATCTTATTAGTGTAGTAGCACTATGTTTGCTAGTAGAATGCATCAAAACATATCTTGTTATTAACCCAAACTCAATAGAAGATGAATGTCTTTGTTAGTATTAATCTAGGAGATTGGGGCACTGAAAGTTGCTATCCTTGTAGTAAATTTTTCATAAAAGAATTTACCTATGTTTTTTATGTTTTGGGTTTTTTTTTTTTTTGTCTTTTCGAGGACAGGGCTCCCTGTAGCCCATCTGTCCTGGAACTCGCTCTGTTAGACCAGGGCGGCCTTTGAACTCACAAAGATCTTGCCTGCCTCTGCTCCAAAGTGCTAGGATTAAAGGCCGTGCACCACCACACCGGGCTTATCTTTTATAGTTTTAATAAAATTTTTGCTAATTTTTAGATCTGAGTCCTCAGCATTATTTTTTAATGATGATATCTGAGTATAGTCTTTGATTGTAGTGAAAACTGATTTAATTTTACATACTTCACAAAAATGTGCAGTAAGTCCATCTTGAACACTGTCCAAGACTTGGGAGCATAGGGTGTAGTGAGTTTGAAGCAGCATAGAGCAATATAGTTGTGAGTTATGTGAAATGTATCATTTTCCTGAATTCTCAGCAAACTATCTTCAATGTCGGAAAACATTCTGATTTGCATATTGTTATTTTTTTTTTTTTTAATTTTTTATTTATTTCTGTATGTGTTATGAATGTACTGTCTGCATGCAGTCTGTGCACCCGTGTGCGTGAATTGCCGCGGAAGTCAGAAGAGGGTCTCAGATTCCCTGGAACTGGAGTTCTCCTGGATTGGAGTTTCCAGACGGCTCTCGGCAGCCAGTTTTGTGGGTTGCTGGGGATCGAACCCGGGTCCTTCTGTAAGAGAGCAGTCGGCGCCCTAACCGCTAGGCCATCTTCCAGCCCATATTGTATTTATGTTATAACTCATGTAGTCTATTCAGTCACTAATTAGTTACTGAATACTTACTCTAGCCCAGGTAACAAGTGTGTTAGACATAATGAGAAATTGATGAAAGCTAACAAATATTTTCTTTGTCTTTTTGAGTCAGGGTCTCCCTGTAGCCCCAGCTGTTCTGGATCTTACTATGTAGACCAGGCAGACCTTGAACTCACCAGAGATCTGCCTGCCTCTGCCTCCCAAGTGCTGGGATTTTAGGCATGTGCCACCACGCCTGGCTCACATATTATTTCTTATACATATCATGTAACACTTTTATTTGTTTCTTTGTTTTTTCGGTCTTTTTGAGACAGGGTCTCCCTTTAGTCCCAGCTGGTCTGGAGCTTCCTATGTACACCAGGCTGGCCTTTGAACTCAGAAATCCACCCCTGCCTCTGCCTCCAGAGTGCTGGGATTAAAGCCGTGTGCCACCATGACTGGTTCATGTATCACTTTTAGAAAGCTAGTTTCCTTTTTGTTCATATGATGAATTATTAGTCTCCTAGGACAGTCTTTTTTTTTTTTTTTTTTTTTTTTTGTATGTGTACGAATGTCTGTCTGCTGCAGGTTCTGTGCACCCGTGTCATGCAATTGCCGCGGAGGTCAGCAAGAGGGATGTCGGATTCCCCTGGAACTGGAGTTTCCTGTGAATTGGAGTTACAGGACGGTTCTCAGCCGCCATTGTGGGTGCGGGGGATCACTAGGCTATCTCTCCAGCCCCCTCCTAGACAGTCTTAAGAGGCTTTTAAACCAAGCTTTGAATGTGGCTTGTATATAAAAATATACATAATCTACTTTCACTTCAGTCATTCAGACATTGAGAAAAAACAATTTACACTCTGGAAGTTATTACTTTAACATCAGTGCTACATTATATGTAGTCTGATTAGTATGGATAAATTGGAAGGATATCAAATTATGTGTAGTGCAGTCTTCATAATTTCTTATAACATTCAGGGCTGAGAGATAAAGGTAATAAAATTCCTAAAATTCTTGTCATTCATTCAAGTAAGAACATCAGAAGAAAATTATTAATGAGATCAGATTCATTTTAAGCAGGAATGCCAATAAAAAAGAACTGACTAGGTATATCTAATCCTATTGCATATGCAGACTATGTTTCAAAGGTAAAATTGTATTAAAAACACCCCTCCGATAAATGGATAATGCATGAGAAGTCTTTTAATTTAAGTTGGAAAATGTAATTGAAAACTAAAAATAAATGCAGTATTGGCTGTAAAGTCTGTTTTCCCTATTACTTTTGGTATGATAAATCAACATCTATTAGAAGTACTCTGGAGATGAAAGGGAAATAGCTTTAGAATCTTTGGAATTAAAATAATTAGAAATTCCACAGCCTGAGAGGATTTCACACCACATGGGAGAAAATGAAAAAGACCCTTTGTGCCAGTGAGATCTTCTAGGTCATCTCTGCCACGGCACTTCCATTTGCATGTGCTGCCAAAACAAGTATGGGCAACATGCAAGCCAAGGGGTATGGCTGGGCTCCAACTTGACATACAGCCATGGAATCATCAACTTCGTATTCTTTTTTATGTGTCATGAAATTTCCTTTTTAACATTAAAAATGCAAGGTCCATATAAAACTATATAGACTAATCCATGCTGTGGCCTAAGCACAAGATCTGATCTGGATAGCCCAGATGTGCTTTAAAATCCATCAATACTAGTTCGTGGAGAGGAAAAGGAAAGATCCAGAAGTTTTAATTTTGATATTGGAACAGACACATGATCTACATATGTATCTAAATTTATTCTAGTGGATTCTAAACACAATCTGTTTCAGTTTTATGTGAGAGTTTTGCAATAATTTTCTTAAGAATATCATTCCTTCACACTATGAATGAGATTTATTTCCAGAAAATCTATGCAGGTCTTAAATACCACTTGATGTTTTTTTTTTCTAGAAAATATGAAAACACTTTGGAATCTTCTATTTAAAGTGTAGAGAGTTTTAGAGTTAAAAAGTGTAAATGAGTGTCCCAATTTCTCATCTGTTTCAAAGAGGACATGAGGTCTTTGAATGTGCTTAAATATCTCCTGACTCAAAATTAATGTTTTTATGTCAAATAATAATAATGTCTGTGTTTGGCCACTGTGTGATTAAAACTCACTGTGCTATTGCTGAACTTTAAGTCTGGCATAGCTTAGTTATTATTTCAGCAGTTTATATACTAAGTACAGGTTGTGCAGATTAAGTCGTCCTGGTAGTCACTTGCATTCTTAGAATGGACTGTAACAATCCAATCTTTCCTGAATAATTTATTTTCATGTGGGCATCAGCAGTTCAGCTGTTTCAGGGACAATGATTCAGAATTGGATAATTATCTTGCTATTTCCTGTGAAATGTTAAGAATGACTTACTTATGATGTTGTTAAAACTGTAGTTCCCCCCAAAGATAAATAAAAGCACTTACATTCTTGGAATAGGAAATAGATTAGTCTCCCCTGCAGAGCTGCTGTTTCCTTCACTGTCCACGCTGTACCCACTGCCAAAGCTGCTGAGGGAGGAGCCGGTTGACACGGAGGTCTCTGCAGGCCGGTGATTGGTGGGCTTTGCTGCATGGTGTGGGAAGAGTCAACACCTCAGTCAACAAGTGAAGCTCACTTTGATCTTCAAATGTAAAATCACACATTTGCTTAATCTACTCATAGGAAAAAAAAAAAAAAAAGTTGTGGCAAGATTGCTCTATCTTTCTCAACTTGCCTTTCATTTTCATTTCCTTAGAAACTAGTAAACAGTGGCAACATTAAACTGCTTCACAGTTTTATTGTATATTAAAAAACCCATCCACTTCTAGGGAAGAACATTCAGACTCCGTTAAATAGTCTGCAACTATTCCGTTATTAGTTTGTGGTTTATCTGTACAGCACTATGTCACAATAAAGGAGATATTTGGCTACTTCACGGAGAAAATATTTTAGGATAATTTTGGTAGCAGAAATGTCAGAATAAAATAAATAAAATCCCATAATTATTTTCCATATTGGTAGCCAATAATCAGACTGTCTCCTAAGAAGTGAAGGTGCACAAGTAGATAATTTTCAAGATGTAAATGACAAGTTTGAGCTTCTTTACATGTGGCTGCACCAACTCTCCAGATGATTTTTAAAATTTAAAGTCATTTTTTCCCTAAACATTTCATATAAAGGGACTTGTTTCAAAATTTTCGTGAGTTTCATTTTTGAGGATATATGAATCCATGTTCTCATAAAAACATACAAACTTGGGCTATATGTTATGGTTTGAGCATAGCACTTACACTGTCAACAGAACTCTGGGCTGAAAGGAGACTTGGGGGTACGTTTCAAGGCTTCCTTCTATTGTATGGGAAGTTTTTCCTCTAGAAATAATTTGAAACTCTTGGCATTCCTACCTGCCAGAGAGTGTGAACTGAAGTCTTCTGGATTTGTGGACTCTCTGTGGGGACCTAAAGTCTCGGCATTTGGTTTCAGAAGCAGTGGGACGTAATGCCTACCTTGCGAGACTGAGATTAGGAGTGAGCTAAAGCAGGAGCCCAGTGATTCGCTAGTCCTCTCCCTGTCTTTGAATTTCCAAACTCTACCTCTCCTTCCTCAGAGATTTTCTGTCGCTATTGTCTCTAGTGTCTTTGAGCTTACCTAGTCTTTGACAACGAGTTTACCTCAGTTCAAAGTCAAGACATGTTCCAAACTACAAAATTACTCTTTAAGAGAAACTCCATTAGGGAACCTTTTAGTTTAATGGATTTACACCACTGGTGAAGAGTTGATAATCATTCCATATTAAGAGATCTATTTATTTCTTAAGGAACGTGTAAAATGATGATTCTTCATCTGGGAGTTTTAGAGAATATAACTAAACAAAAGGAATACAAAAATTGTGTGGGAACTTTGAGGACAGGCTAGCCACAATTGTCAAAATAGCTCAGGTCAGGTCTTGCAGAGGATTTAGCTTTCCCTCCATTTCTTTCCATCTTTTATTCCAGTAATAGCAGACCCTTAAAAGCCAAGAAATTTCGTATCTATTCCAATGACAGGACGATTCCTTCCCCAGAACAGGGAAGTGAGGAAGAAAAATTCAATAAGTCAGTAACATACCCTACGCTCATAAGGTGAGACAGTTTTTTAGAAGGTCTGAATTCCAGCCACCAAAGAAATACTAGTTACCTATAGAGGACTAAATTTTCATAAAATAGTACATGTAACAGTTATTTAATATTTTATTTAATTTATATAGAGGGGATCCATATGGAGCATTTAGTGTCAAAGACAAGGATTTTAGAAGGGATAATTTAAAATGTAAAAATAACTTGAACATGTATAAAGTAAATTTCATGATCAGCCAAAAATGATTCAGATTAGCCCATTTATTTTAGATAAAAGAGAGCTATCATGATTTTATTTATCACTAAATAATCCAATGCACTAGATTTTTAATATTGTATAGTCTAATATTAAAAAGAAAATATCAATTTCCTTAACCTAAAACCCCTCAATATACTATTTTCAAAATAATTCTTAATAGTTATTAATTTTGAGACAATTTATTTTTACTAAATTAAGACAAATCTATCCATCAGCTACCACACAATGCATCAGAATTACTGATAGAACAGACATCTTATTGTTCACATTTCAAAACTGTCATTCTCATCTTTTTTTAAATTTTGATTTTGCCTGGTACAATTTTTAGTTTTATTTTTCTGGAAAATTTGAGAAATAGATACAGCATGTGTAGGAGCATGAGAAGAACGGAATGAGGTCAGAAATTAAAAAGAGGATGGTTTTTCCACCTTGCCTATCTACTTGAATCAAAAGCTCACTTGGAATGTCTATACATGTGCTGTTACTATTTGAAAGGCAAATAAAGTTTACAAGAAATGTTAAAACTATAAAATTAAATACAGGGAATGTTTACATGTAATGAGATGGATGATTCTATCTAGTGCATCTACAAACAAGATTCTATCTGAGACTGAATCTACAGAAGTCAGTGTGAAGTCAGGTGACTAATTTATATGAACCAATACTTTGGCATTATTATAAGAAAATATCTGCTGTCTGATTGAATCTTGACTCCTAACCTAACATGTAAGGATAGTATGGAGATACATAGCCTGGCACTTAGTTAGTGTTTAAAAATTGAATTAAAATGCTCAACAAACCTCTTTTTACCAGGGGACAGAATAAAACACTCCATAAATATGCAAATACAGAGATATAATAAGCTGATGTTAAAGTCTATGTATTTAAATAATTCCTTTTTAGATATTTGAAACAACATATTCATCTTATAATTTCTTTGTCTTGAAATAGTCATTAAATTTGGAAACATTGAGTTTTATTAGATTGAGCTAAATTTCCATAGTTATAGACTTTATTTCTTCAGCTCTGAGCATTGAACCCAGGGCTTCATGCATGCTAGGAAAGCATGCTAGTATGAGCTACATTTCTAGCACAGTATACATTTTTTAATGAATAAAGTCCTTCTAGGACTTAATATTGATGCTGAGTCTTATGTAATTTCAGGACTTCCAAAGGTTTGAGTCAAATTCTTTCGTTTGCCTCATAAAATTCTTTACTGGTCTTCTACTTTCCAATTTCATCTCTCATAGCTTTTCTTCAGAGTTCTCACACCAAAGCCCTCTCATTCCATTAATTTGATTCCCATTGGGTTAGATTACTTTTGTTGTTGTTGCTGTTGCTAATATCCTAGCCCAACACTTCTAGTATGTAGAATCAACTCAAATTAACTGGAAAAGCCAGCTTCAGTTGTCACTTGCTTCAAGCATTTTCTTTGCTTTCCTACCCTCCCCAGAGCAACGTTTCCTAAATCTTGACCAGCTCTATCACAGTGTTGGTATACCTTTTGTGGAAATGTTCACCTTCTATTCTGAGCCATATTTATTGCATTAATGATACAACATTGATAATCCTTATTAACTTCTCTAGAAATTTGTTATTGGAAAATGATCAAGTTATTATTTAAAATAAATAAACAGCAATACAATTATTCTTTCCCTAAACCAAACACCAGGAATGTTGGAATGAATTAGCAGATAGTATTTCACCTTTTATAAGTTTTCAGACCCTGTCTCGAAAAGAAAAAAAAAAAAAAAAAAAAAAAAAGAAAGAAATGAAATTGAAATTCAGTATCAATTTTTGTAGACTTTAAGATAAGAAATGACCAATTTGAACTGTTATACAGAAATACAATCAATTGAATAGATATTTTAATCCCAGTACCCTCTAAAACAATTATCGGTGAAGAAAATATGAGGTACTATTGTACTAAATAGCATAAATTTATGAGTTGCAAAAAGTTCAAAACAGGCCATTTATATTACATGAACATTTATATTGGAGTAACGAAAGAAAATAATATGCATAATAATATTGTGTGGGAGCAATCACTGTTACAAATGCTGGAATTGTGTTCCTTTATTACCTTGATATATAGACAAAGAGCTCTGGGTTTTAAGTCTAGTATCTCTCTGTTTATAATTCTGAATGAAATAACATGGAAATATTAAAAGTATAGTCTTCCATTATTTTTTCATTTTTTAAAATAAACAACTTGAAAAGTCTATCTGCTGGGTGTGGTGGTGCACACCTTTAATCCCAGCACTTGGGAGGTAGAGGCAGTTGGATCTCTGTGAGTTCAAAGCCAGCGTGGTCTACAGAGTGAATTCCAGGCTAGCTGGGGCTACACGGAGACCCTGTCTCAAAAAGACCTCCCCCCAAATAGTCTACCTATTCCTTTTCATGCAAATCTTTGAATCTGAGTTTCAGAAATCATATACTACTTTGCCTGAAGGCATTATGAATATGTGTCTTGTTCATGAAAATGAGTTTTTACAAGATAATAGAAAATTTAAAAAATACCAAAATATATTTTTTAGTCATTTTACATATCAGCATTTATTGTGAAATGCTAATTGTGCTAAAAATTACCCACTATGGGGAAGTTAGGATGATACACATGTATGAGGGGAAAAATTCACCACCATGGAGAAGAATGTATGTCCTAGAAGAACACATCTTCTGATATTTATTATTTCTGTGATTCAGTGTAGGGGCATTTCAGGTAAACATTTTATCTTCTGGAGGCAATTCAATCTAAAAATTGTTCTCTGACCTCCTCATTTTCCCTGGGTGTTTGATGGTAACATGTTGTTATGATTTATTATTAGTTCAGTGTAGCCAACCCTAGCTAAACATGGTGCTACACATCTGTCTTTAATTAGTTTACTCTCTTCAGCCATCCTCTCCCATCCCAACCTTTAGTTGCCACAGATCTCAGCACAATGTTCAGAGCCTCAGCTCAAATAATGAACTTGACTGGGATGTGGAGTCATACACACTAGAAACTGATGCCTGCTGTAGAACCATTGTTTGGCTTAAAGGAAGACTAATCTCTTTACAGATTAGTGACTCGGTATATGTTACAATTATTAACAAGAGATTTTAAGACTGTTAATCCATATCTAGTTGTTTCAAATGTTGAAGGGTTTGGTTGCCTTAGAATATAGTGTTCAGAATATACTTAGCCTTGGTGCCTGAGAAGTTTTGTTACTTGTTTAACAGGTCTGCTGCAGCCTACATATAGATATGCATGTGTGTGTGTGTGTGTGTGTGTGTGTGTGTGTGTGTGTGTGTTTCAGCAATGATGTCGTATGTCGGTTTCTTAATTACTTGGTTGTATCTTGTAGGTTTCCAAATTACCTGATTGAACCAGTAGCAAATACAACCATTGTTGCCACAGTTGTAGGATTTTAAGATTGTTTGCAATTATAGAAAATGAATAAGTTATTGTTTTGTTTATTACAACAGCTTAGTGAAACCTAAATTATTTAGCTATTTTTAAAAGCACATGCTTGGGGAGTTTTCTGGGAATTTTTCTTTAACTGGCTTTAGTTAGACACTTTTTCTAGATTTCCTCCTTTCTCCCTCCTTCATTTTTTCCTTCTTTTCTCCCATCCTCTTTCTCCTTTTTTCTTCTTTCCCTCCTTTTGTCCCCCCATTCAGTCTTGTCCTCCTTCCCTTTTTCTCCTGATACTTTTTGTTCTTATTCTATGGATTGAATTTTGCATTTTTACCTCTTTTTTTTATTGATGCTTTGTAAAAATAGTTCAATGAATGTGGAAAATATTAGCATGGCCAGCATTATTCAATATGATTACTCTTGAATTTTGCTTAATCATATTTTTGGAAATTTACCATTATAATTCAGGATTATTAATTTAAACAGAGATGTTTTGTTATATAAGTATTTAGAAGCTTAATCTTTCCCAAATCTACCATAGTTTACTTGTTATCATATTTGGAAAAAATTAAACAAAACTGGAATCTAGAAAAAATGGCACAGATAGCTCCAATCAGGTGTTCGTAGAAGTGTTCCCTTTTCCCCAAATTACAAGTTTTTATTATGTAAATGATTGAAAATCTGTAGCTCTGATACCTACGTCAATCATTTATAAATTTTTGGGTTGGGTAATTGAATTCTTTTTTAGATGACAAACTAATAATTGAATATATATTGTCATATAACTCTTTCATGCCTGTATAAAACATAATACAATGACTAAAAAGTGTACTTATATCATACCTATTACCAATGTGTTATAAACAGTGAGAATTCAAGTGCTACCATCTTTTTCCTTGTAAAATATGAAAAGACTTAAGCTAATCCTTATTCATATAGCTTCTCTCAAAGAAGGAGATGGAGATGTAAGTTCTCCTTTGTTATATTCCAAGAATGTTAGGAAAGTTTTTGGTTTTATGCTTTCCTTTTTCCATACACATTGGCTTCACAATGAAATTTCCAAAACATCTTAATGTTCAGTTCAATTTGTTTTTATCTAACAGTACCAGTAAATAACAACTATTTCCAATTCTCACTAAAATTTGCTGGGCATTATAGATAACAGAATCAACAATAACTTTGAGGAACAGAAGTAATAATTGAGAAAAATTAATTTAATAACATAGTAGGGAGGAGTTTTACTTACTTAAAATATAGATGAGTGGCTTAGTATATTAAAATATTTTCTTTTATTCATAATTTCCCATCTAAGTATAACTTCTTTTTTTTAGAAGCATTTAGTCCAGAACTGTTTTTGGAAGAATCTACTTACAATTTAAATTGGCACTAAAATTTCATAGTGAATAATAGAAAAAAGTTTGATTATGATATCTTAAATAATATTAAGAAAGTGAGTTTATTTTATATTGAATTAACAGTAATTATAATTTTAGCTGCATTCAAATAATTAGAATGAGCAAAGACTGGATTGAGTGATAAATTCAGGTTTTATACTAAGTTGCCAATGCAGAAAGATATAATCCTTAAAAAAGACTGATGTTAAGGAGGATCAAATCTGAAGGAAGTAGTATGGAATAGATGTATCACTTTAAATGAGCTCTTCATTTTTCAGTATTAATTTTATTCTCTTTTGAAGCAGAAGTATTATCTCTCTTCCACAATTATATTAAGTTGTTAGACATGTATTTCCATGAACTGATAATCAGAGGGGGAATATTAGCCAGGAAAAAGTCTACTCTATAATATGCCAATTAATTGAAAAGAACTTCTAAAAAGAGCATCATGAATATTTTCCAGAATGGCATCATTAAATGAAACACAAATTGTTTGATATATAGGATTTACTGTTATCTTTCTTTCTTTTTTATTTTTGAGACAAGTTCTCCTATACCTCAATCTGGGCTTGAACTAACTGTGTATCTGAAGCTAGCCTTGAACTTCTGACCATTCTGCTTCCACTCTTCCTGAGTGCTGGCATTGCTGGTGTGGCCACATGCTCAGTTTTTATATTGTGTTTGGAAGTGAAGCCAGGGCTTCTCACACTCCAGGTGCCAAACCCCCAGTGTACAACATACAAACTTCAACTCAAGAGAGAAAAGGGAGTGCATTCTTAGTATAAATAACAAATCAGTAATAGCATATTAAATTATATGAGTAATACTACTATTTTTCAAACAAGTAAAATTCATTCAATGGCCACACTATAAAGAAGAAGCTTAGAAAACATTTGATAAATGCATGCAAAAACTCAAGAGAGCTATCTAGCTAGCTAGCATCTTTCATTTACTTCCAAAAAGATCATTGTCAAATACTTAACTTCTGTAGCTGGTTATATTCTAATGAATATAGAGTATGATAGAGAACAAGAGCTGGGTAAAAAAAAAATGCAATTAATTTTAATTCCAGAAATTTCTAAAAATGATGAAGTTTGGGTGCATGTAAATTTGTCAATGACTGAATACCCATACTCATCTCAGATATAAGTAGAGAAAACCTACAGTTTCTCACACTTTACAATTCATCCCAGGTACCTTTAAATTGGTTATTTAATAAATGTTACTAATTAGGATGGGAGAGTGTCAAGACAGTGATATGTCTATTTTGTTTGCTGTAGTATCACCTTAACTTGAAGAGGTTCTGAATTATAATATGCATACCAAATATTAAACAAAGATATGTATGAATACAAATAAATGGCAATTATAGGAATATTTTGTTCCAAATTTCCTCTATGTGATAAATATATATTTATAGAACCTTCATTTTTGGAGAAGGCATGAAGCTTTCAATTTTTCTTTTCATTTTCTGATTTTATTTTTTTTGAGATAGAGTTTGATTCTGTAGGCCAGGCTTGCCTAGAATTCACCTGTACCCCAGGCTTGCCATGACCTCATGTCCTTCAATTTTCTTCAAAGTTGAATCAAAGTTATACTGTTCAATATTTTTTATTTTATGTCAACACAATTATAGCAAGCTCCAGGCTAGCTGGGACTAAAGGGAGACCCTGTCTCAAAAAGACAAAAAAAGGTAATAAAGACAATAAAAGAGAAAAGAAATACCATATAAGCAATCGTTTTTACAAAAATATCCTCTCAGCTGGGCGTGGTGGCGCATGCCTTTAATCCTAGAACTTGGGAGGCAGAGGCAGGCGGATCTTTGTGAGTTCAAGGCCAGCCTGGTCTACAGAGTGAGTTCCAGGTCAGCTGGGGCTACAGGGAGAACCTGTCTCGAAAAGACAAAAAAAAAAGTTTAAAAAATATCCTCTCATTAGAGCTATGAACATAAATACAATTTATTCTCTCTTTATCATATTCCCAGCACTCCACCTTAGACTTGTGACAGTATGATGATAGCTGATAGGCAACTGAGCAGTCAGAGCTCCAAAAGAGAAAGCTGAATATTGACACAGTATCATAATTTAGCTTAACGGATGTCCATTGATTCATTTTGAAATTTCCATTCAAATTGAACATGTCATTTGTCAAGCCATAATAATTATAAATTAATATTGAGAAAGGAAGGGTTTCTGAAATGCAGAAAAATGTATGACACAGAAATTTAGAGACACATACGAGATGTCTTGGAAGAAAGCCTTTGTTGTCCTGCCATTTGATATTGTAGAAAAATAAAATTGTGTCTAGAATCTTGCTCAGTAGATTTTAAACAATTTGGTCTTATGGGCATTTCTCTGTCTTAAAATTTATCTAATAATGGGCAGGGGTGTAGGCTCAGGAAGTACCATCCCTAACTGAGAAGGTTTTGGTAAATAAAATCAATTTTCTTCAGAGATGCATCCACTGAAAGGCTACCTATGATCCTGCAGATGGCTCTCCACCCATGTCCACACAGGCTACGTGGACTCAGTGGATTAAAAAAAATAAAGCTGAGATGGAAAATGGTGATGGGAGTTAGGGAAGGAGCTGGAGAGGGGTAGATGTGATGGAAGCATACATACATGTGTGGATTCTCAGTGTAAAAGAAAATATTTTATGATCTAAAGAAACGTAAGGTAAATATATTGATGTTTACCCCATAGTCCAAATTATTAAGATTTGAAAAAAATTTAGAAACATATATTGTAAAGATATCAGTAATGATATGATGCTCTGATACCTAGCACCACCATAATAAAACTTCACTGTGTACTTGAGAAAGAATGATAGTGAAAACGGACAAGGAATATCTTAATACGAAAGCTCATCTTTCTTTGCACATTTCCCAAAGAATTTCTGAGAGCTTGTATGGTCAGTGGTTACACTTTGATAGTGGGGAAGCCTACCGTGATGGAGATGAACTATGAAGCAAGAAGATGACAGTTAGAAATAGCTTTCTTGAAAGTCACCTTAAGTCATCAACATTGGTTAACGGTGCCTTTTAGTTTTCTTTTTTTTTTTTTTTACCTTAAAATATACCAATCGTTATCCTTTCCTGGATGCTTTACTGTTATGTATTTTATTATTCTTTTCAATTGTCTCATAGCTTCTTGAAAGCTTGCTTCATCCAGAATTCTATGACTTGAGAATATGTGTTCTGAATTAAAATTGCATTTAGCATAAAAACTTAACTGTTCTCCTTGTTTAAAATAAATGAGAAACAGAAACAACTATTTTATGGTACACAAAACCTAGAGTAAATAATGACAATTGGCAAATGTAGAATAACATTACTTTTCCTCAAAAGGTTGACTCTATATGAAGCCTTTTAAATATTCTAATAAATAAATAGTTGAGTAGAACCAAATTTTTAATTCAAGAGTTATTTACATTAAAATATCATTATCAATAAATTTATTTAAAACAAATTGAAATAAAAAATATGCAGTAAGTCTATCTGTATTGAAAGCCATTTGAATCAAGGATTCTAAAAACGCCAATTTTCTGTGTTTGTCTAATGAAAATAATGACCTACAGAATCTGAGATCATTTGCCTTTGAACTTGAATTGTTTTAATTAGGAAAAGTAGATTTTATTGGCATGTTCTTTAAAACAAATAAAAATTTTAATTTTCTTATATGTCCCAAAATGGGGCATTGATGCATTGAGCATTATCAAGCATCTTGCTTAAAATTTTTCTCTTTTATGATTTGTGATATTAATGTCTACTTGTCAAATTATTACCAATTAGTTTATTAATTGTATTTTTAGTATCCTTGATCACATCAAAGAATGTGGATGTGAATTCCAATGAGTGTGAAGATAGATAATCATAGACAAACTCAACATCCCAATCAAAACTGGATTTCTGATGTTATTTTTTAAAAGCACGTGTTTGTAGTTTCTTGGCAATTAATTATATATTAATACACATAGTATAGTTGTAAAACAAGAAAAGAATATTTTGATCATTTGATCAAATATGTTTGAAGATCCCCCTTGGTCCTATTTCATACCCTTATCTTCCTTCACCTAGCACAATGGAGAATGGGTGAAATTCCATGGTTTTACATAATGTGTATAATACACGTGGATGAAAAGTAGGAAAATCATCAAGTAATTTGTGGATTTTTTTGATACTGGATTTAAACAATATAGCTAAGCATCCAAATAATGTCTTTGACACCTCTCCACCTCTCCCTCAGTTGTTTCACAATCCCCTTCCCAGATGAGAAGACTCGGTTTGTAGCCTGTCTAGTGTCCCCACTCGATCTCTCTATGCTTCCTGTGTCCCATTCTTCTCACTACTTTTCTTTATTGACTTCCCTCATTTTCTCACATTGTACTTTCTGCTGATAAATTGATCAATGTTTTAAAATTAATTTACCCAGGTCCATGTTAAAGTAGTTTATATTTAAAAAATAATAAGTTTTCTGGGTATTACTTGCCATTGTGGGGGTGGAGATGGCAGAGGGGGTCTGAATGTGATGAAAATAAAGTGCATGAAATTCTGTAAATGGTAAAAATGTTTTAAAAGGTAAGGGTTTCTTTTGTCATTAATTAATACTGTCTTCCTCATTTTTTCAGTCCCACAATTAAATTCACTAAGGTATAACAATATCGAAGCCAAGGTTTAGTAGTTTTATATTTAGAGCCAGTTGATATTGATATTTTTATGAAATGAAATGAATAAAAAATCCCTAGGTTGAGTGAATCAAGCTAAGTGGCCACCTGTGGTGACGACTGGGGAGAGCGACAGTTCCCACTGATGGGAGGTCTGTGTGTTTACCTTCAGGAAGGAAGGTCCACCAATAAGAGATTGTCACATGAGCAGAGTTACATCATCAGTCTGAAACTCTGCACGAATAGCAGGTTATTTATGGCAATAAATTCAAATGATTACAAGATATTTGAAAATGCACAAGCAATCATTTTAAGAAGATATGGAAACTCTCAGAAAGCATTTTGATTTTTCACAGACAACAAAGGAGGCCCCACCCACCACAGAACAGGCATAGAAGTTTGAAAGCTGAAAATTATTCAAATTTTATTTCCCAGGCTTTTAGGGGGATATTTATTCTTTCATATAACTATTGTATCAAGTTTCCTATTATTTTTAAATGTCAAGGATTTTTATAAAATGATGTAACTTTTTCCTTTTGCACAAACACATTGAAATGAAGAATGTAAATTTTGTTTTTATTAACCATGTACATACAATGTTAAAGACAGCTCCAGCTCCAAATGAATCATTTGAGTCTCCTTGTATGCTTTACTTTGCTTAGGGGTGCTGTACTTTCCAGAAACAGAGAAGACTGAATAAATCCTTTCTGACCAAAGTGATCATTTACTTTGTATCAGATGAGAATGAGACATTGGTTAGCCTTTGTAACCAATTCCATTTCTCCCAGTCCCCACCCGCTCCAAACCAGCCACCCTTTACCATTTGCCCAAGATGGCAACTCCCACAGAGTGATGGCTTGGTAAGAGTTCACCAAGAAAGTACATTATATGAAACTCTCCTTTGACAGGTGTCGCAAATGAGCTTTATTGACAGTGGAGACTGCGGCAGTGGTCTGTGGAAGGAGCTTCCGGTTTTTCTCCTACAATTCGGTCACACCAAGAAATTTGGGATTTTATGTCATTTGGCTTTAAATTGATGATATATGTTCTCATCTTACCCTTGTAGCTAGCCCAAATTACTCTTGTTTTATTGCTCAGGAGGAGCAGGACGTCTACTCACTCTATATTATCTACTTCTGAACCAAAAAGGCAGACCTAAAATAGTAGTGCTAAGCAAAAATAGAAGGAAAATTACAAATTGAACTTAAAATTTAGTATATTAGATGTCAAATAACAAAAACCTCCAAGGTTTTAAGTATGCTGCTGTTTGTTTTTGTTTCGATATTGTCATCCAAAAAGTAAAATAAAGAGCAAGGCATAGTTTTATACCCAAGCCTGGGCTCCATAGTGCGTTCCTGGCTACCTGAACTAAACAGGTCACTAGCAAAATCCTGTCCCAGAAAATCTACAGGAAAAAAGTAAAATAAAAGAATAAAAATAAACTTCAACTATTTTTCTGACTTCCTTCCTTGGCTGTTATCCATAGCAGGGTCATGGATTCTGGGAAAAAACAACAACAACAACAAATAAACCAACCAACCAAACAAACAAAAACACTTGGAAGGACTTCTTAGTACAAGCAGAGTTGCTTGTTTAGGCATCGGGCTGATTTGGTACACTGTGTTTAATCTTTCCCATTAGATTTCCTTGCATACAACCAAAGCCCAGATAGAGAAGAAAAGTTCCTTTGGCTCATCCCGTAATTCCTGCTTGACCCACATACTATGCTAGCTTAAGCAGAAATCTGCTGAGAAGCTTATAAAAATATTTTAAAATCTCTCCAGGGACAATTTTGTCACCCTTGATTGAAATACCTACAGACGCACAGACAGCTTTCTCTAGACACTTGCCTCTTGCCTCACTGGATTGTACAGTGGGAAGGTTTCCTTTGGTTGTTGTTGAGCAACTTGACTACCAGCTCTTAGAAAGTAGGATCATATAGGTAGATAAAGTAAAAAAAAAAATATGCTGGACCACTATTTCTAGCTACTCCTAAGGATGTGTAAGAATTTTAGCAATTAACAAATAAATGAATGACAATTGTTTTTATTGAAATCAGGAGAGTTTGATTTCAAAGGAGTTAGTATATTTAGAATGCAAGTCTTCAGAGTCAGAAGACACGGGTTATAGAGACAGTTCTGTAAACTTCCAGCAGTGTGCTCCTATATCAGCATCCAACCCTCCTACCTCTCTGATTATTCATCCATAAGACAGAGACAGAATAGTTGAATGACTACCCATCTACTTTGTGTGATAAAATGAGAAATGGATGACAAACATTGTGTACAATGTTAAGAACTATCAAAAAGACTGTTATTTTCAGAATGTAAATGAGATTACACAAACTCTGTTGTGAGTTCTGAAATGACAAACTTTTATCCAAACACATTATTAAATGATTAATACTACTTCTGCAGGAAATGAGTGAGAGAGCAGGGACCTGCTAGCTCTTGTATGTAAATACATATATGGCTTTGGCCAGTTTTAGGTTCTAGGCTTTAATTGAATTACATTGCACTTGACATAATTCTATAGTATATCTATTATTAAAGATTTGGCAGAATGTGTAGTTCATTTACATTTTTGCAATATTTATGGTAGCAGGGAAGGAATACATTTATTTTTAGCTATCTAAAAGTTTATTTTATTTATAATTGGTTAAAACAAAACAGACAAGGAAGCATTATATGTAGCCTAGTTTTCCTTCTGACTGGACATCAATAAATGGTGACTACTAATTCAACTATATCACTGTAAAGGTAAACAATATCTATTTGAACATTACCTAAAGAAAATCTATTAAAATGTTTCATGCAAATTTTATGAATTGTATCTTTGTTTAATATCTTACAAATTATATAGTAATACCTATATCACAGTATTAAAAAATATGGCCTGAAATAAAGTACGATTATTGTGACATTTAATGTCAATGCAATATTTCAAGCAAAAAATGAGCACATGAAGAAATCAACTGAACTTATTTGATGGAAGAAAAGTTGTTTAGTAGAATTATTTTTTTCATTTTTGAGGCAGTCTCACTATGTAGCTAGCTCTGGCTGGCTGAGAATTTACTATGTAGACTAGGCTGGCTTGGAAATTACAGAGATCTGCCCACTAAGATTAAAGGAGTGTGACACTATCCCTGGTGAGAATAGAATTTTAAGTATATTCAAAATATTATAGGAAGACGAGCAAGGAAAAGGAGATTTATCTCTGTTGTCAGTTGTTAAAGTGACCTGGAAAGTACATATTCAGCATTTTACCTATGTTTAAGCTAATTGCTTGCATAGACAACTTGAAAACTAAAGAGACCTTCAGTGGTTTGCCTCTGTATTGCCATCTGCCGCCTTCACATATCTGATCAGTGGGAAAGGAACATTTAAATATTTAGAGTTTTCTAAAAATAAAGAAATACAGCCAGAGAGTACAAAGATTGATTTTAATTTTGTAGCAATATATGATCATAAAATAGAGTATTGCAGGGGTATAAGTTATTTAAATAGCTAAAACAGTTATGCTATATTTAAAAATTATTTTATAGCTATGTGTATGTACCTGCATGAGTTTTTATGTTTATTACAGGGATGCATAATCCCGCAGACACCAAAGAGAGTGTCAGATTCTCTGGAGTTGTAGTTGGGGGTGGGGGTGTTTGTGAGACATTATGTGGGTGCTGGGAACTGAACCTGGGACCTCTCAGGAGCAATATGCACTCTTAACTGATGTCCCATCTCGGTTCCCAGCTATGCTATTAAATGTTTTTAGATGTGCTTTGAATTAAATTGGAAAATAATTTTAAAATACATTAGTCTGATTCCTTTTATGAACAGTGACTATCTTTCTTGTGTGAAAATTCCAGATGTTGGGGCCACGATAAGGACAGGTATAAACTTTTTTTTTTTGTTACCATACCTGTGGGGATCAAAGTTAGCAGCATATCCAAAGTGCTCATGGGATTTACTTTCCTCTATGCTGGGGCTAAGAAGATTGCTGGGCAGAGCAGACAGGGGAGAGTGTTTATAGGAATAGAGGAGGCAGGCATTGCATTGCCTACTAGCCCTACCCCACCATTCTTTTAAATTTTTATGTAAACTCTGATGCCTTTATTGGCTAATGATGTTACTTCTGCTTTAGAATATCTCTAATGTAGAACTTTGTTAGGTTTCCAAATGTTTCTATCACCATAACATTCACTAGCATGTAGCAGTGACTATATTCTACTGAAAAGAATTAAATGAGAAAACAAAAACTGACACACTCATTTTATGCTGCATCATATAACAATGGCTCAGAACCGATAGTTTATGAATGAAATAAAGATACTTTATTTATTACACAGGCACTTGGATATTCACATGCCCAACACATCTGATACACTTAACAACTAAGGAAACACGAATGGAAAATGTCTGCTTGTAGGATCAGGAGAGAACTTGCACTGTATCAGGGTGAATGAGTGCATTAACAATTTTTCCTTTTCTTTCCTCTAAGAATTTCCAAAAGTTACACTTGAAATAATACTCAACAAAAACTGATCTACATTCCAACTGGAATGTTAACTTGAACTGTGAGCAATGTAAACTTTTATCACAATGCAACATAATTTATAGTCATGCTTGAACAGATTAGGTTAGTAGCATGCATTCCATTCTGTAATATGAATACTGTTAAACCATTTCCCAACAAAAGTCAAAAGATGCCCAATGCATAGAAAAATACAAATCACTGTAGTCAGTATATTATGAGACTGATCTTGGGACTTACACGGTGATGATGAAGTCCTAAAATGCCATGCCCACAAAAGCACATTAAAAAGGGGATAAACATATTTCATCAGACAATCCCTAAAAATTAAAGATGAGAGCTTTAAATTTGGGGGACATTCTTGCTGTGTGCTTTGAACGGGGCCTTTCTGCTCACCTCCTTCTGGCTTGACTGGTCCATCAGACATCACCTTCCTGAGGGCTAGCTGGCTTTGGTCTTGGTTGCCATTGGCTGGTGGAGGCAGATTATCAGACTGAGTTCTTTGAATGGGGAGGACGCCTGCTATGCTGTGTCTGTGCTGCTTCCTGGCATGATTACACTGACCGCTTTTATGTGCTGCTGTGGCAGTGTGGGTGAAATGGAAACCCAGAGTATGTATCCTCAGATGAACCAGCTTAAATGTTATACATGCAAACAAAAGTGTTCTTTTGCTCTGTTTAAATTGTGTTTTCAAATGCCAAAAGGACACCACATGCACAGCACTAAGGGGATTAAAACTGGCTGTTTCCTTGGAAATGATGACTGGAGAGATGAGGAAAACAACAAACTGTCTCCATAGTTCTGCTCATGCTCCTTGGAAGGGCAGTGCCCCTACACCTGTGACGTATGCATACATTTTGCTTTTTATAATTGTATCGGAAATTTTCACAAATGAATGCCTGGCAATTGAGATGAGTGAATTGCTAGACTTTAATTGATTTACAACTACTAAATAGAACTTCTTGACTCTTATAGTATTCCAATAGTTAGAAAAAATAATCTATAACTTTTCTGCTATCCTACATAAAGTGTGATCCAACACAATGGACCCAATTGTGCTTCTTAATTAGGTTACACTGCCTCATTATGCTTATATGAGTAATATGTATTTTGGGAAATATGGACTTCATGAATTCCTCAGGAGTCTAGGAGGTTCACATGTGGAAAGTTATCTTTTAAGCGTTGGCTAGAAATGAATGGCTTAGAACCCTTAGTTCTAAGAGTTCACTGTTGGTTTTGTTATGCATCTGCTTAAAATGTTGAGTGCTTGCAGATGCAAGAATCTCATTGCTAGCCTGCTCTAAATACATATGTGTGTGTGTGCTTTTTTTTGGGGGGGGTGTAATGCTGGAAAACTGTGATTATAGTTCCCACATTCTAAAGGAGTTTGAACTGCACAAAGAAAGACGCACAACACTGCTTTGCCTGCAAGCATCACAGACACAACTACAAAATACTATGAGCCAGGTTGGGTGATGGGAGAAACAAAGGAGAAACAGCCAGTTTTATTGCAGTATATGTAAATTAAAAAAAAAAAACAACTAAATAAGGAAGAGCATATTTATGTACTGATACTTTTCTTACACAGACAAAAGGACAGAGAACAAAGTGAGCAGGGGATGCCAAAAACACAAAGCAAACAGGGAAGGACAGCGGGAGAGAAAGGCAACGGATGAACATTAAGCTGCCATGCTGAGGAATTTATTTGCGTCTTTTACTTGGTTGAATGCGGAGTTGTTGCACGGCAGCTTCCGCAGCGGCTATGGCAGCCCCTGCATCTTCCAGGTGGGTCTGAGTGACGCTGGTTTTGCTTTGACTGCGAGATGGTCCATGAGAGCGGAGATGACCTTCAGATGATGATTTTGAGCTACCCGGACTACTATGGGATTTCTCAATGGTAGGAACCTGCATGTCTGGTTACAAAAGGGCAAAGAAAAGAGTTAAAGTTGCTCCAGCCCTCCTGCTGTCAAAACTTGGTCTACAAATAATTTGAAACTGTCTAAGATTTATGTTAATGCCATTTTTCATGGCTCATTTAAGCAACTGCTAACCATACAATAATGTGTTTAAACATCTGGAAGACAGTTTGGGGGAAGGAAGGCAAAAGGAGCACAGTGGAGAAGAGATGTATTCGTGCAGAAGAATGAGTTCTGACTAGCCTCTAGGAAAGAATGTATCCACGGCCAGTTTCAGTCAGTAATTCTGCTCATTCTAGGAGACCATGCTAAAAGACAAAAGGTTTACTAAGCTGCAGAACATGCTTAAATAAAACCGTAGTAAACTTTTGGATGAGCAGTGAAGGTCTTTAGAACATATCAAATACAGTGCCTATAGAATCATTGTCTTAGGACACTTTGAGAATGGAGAGAGAGAGAGAGAGAGAGAGAGAGAGAGAGAGAGAGAGAGAGAGAGAGAGATGAATAGTGGAGTCAGTGGTTTTCTGCGGTTTGCCATATTACCTCAACATCTAATTAGAANAAGACAAAAGGTTTACTAAGCTGCAGAACATGCTTAAATAAAACCGTAGTAAACTTTTGGATGAGCAGTGAAGGTCTTTAGAACATATCAAATACAGTGCCTATAGAATCATTGTCTTAGGACACTTTGAGAATGGAGAAAAAAAAAAAAAAAAAAAAAAAAAAAAAAAAAGAAAAAGAAAGAAAGAAATGAATAGTGGAGTCAGTGGTTTTCTGCGGTTTGCCATATTACCTCAACATCTAATTAGAAATGAGCTCAGTTTTCAGTTTTCTATCTTCCAGAATACTTACACTTAAAGTCCGTTCCCCTCTGATATACATAGAAGCAGTTTTCAGTTTGATGTATTTATGAAAAGTACATCAAAGATCAGGAAGCAGTACTCAATAACTGTCTTTAGTACTTAGAATTCAGCATATCTAGTCATCACAAATTTATCCTGTATAGGCAGTAACTCAATTCATGGTTAGAATTAGTGTTGTGTTGGTGAATAGTTAGTAAAAGAATATCTAAAGGAAAAGCTCATTCCAATAGCAATGCTGTGTATACAGCCAAAACCCATGTATAGCACTAGCATTAAAAATGTTTATACAGCCAAAACCCATGTATAGCATTAGCATTAAAAATGTTAACAGTTAAAATTTAGTGGGAGCCCAGCACTTAGGAAAGACCCAATGAAATTTAAGTTGCCAATTGTTTTGATGCCATGAGAAAAATGTTCTTGATATGAAAATGAAAAAGAAACTGGATGCAAAATTATATTTATAGACTAGTACTGTATTTATGAAAACTTGGAGAGTCAAACAATGAAAATGAATATGTTAGTAGTAATGATGGTCACATTTAGTCAAAATCCTAGAATGATTTTTATATTTTCTTCATGAATTATCTCAGTGACTTTTCTAAAACTGTATTACTATGGGTATTCAGAAATTGAATTAATTCATTAGCACAATCTTCCTGTTATTACAGGATGTCAAGGTCAGGAAAACGAAGATTGTAACACCAACAACTCAGTCTGTACTCATCTGTATGAAGGTCCATTCCTCTCAATTTCATAGCACTTTTTATGATGCTATATTAAATATTTTCAATGGGACAGAACTTTATAAAGTACGCTAAGCACGGAGGCAGTCACATTCATGAATATACTGATAGAGCAAACAAACAATTGTTTTCTACTTGAAATTTCTCCTACCCTTGGATGGGTCAGGGAAGATACCATGGCTTCTGCTTTTGATGACAGAGGGCTTTGGGGACTGCTGGCTGCTCTGACTGGAATGAGACTTGCCATGGTCAATGCTCTCAGTCTGTTCTTTAAGTGGATACCACCGAGGTGTGTTATCCAAGTGAGATGTGCTAGATAAGTCAATCAATACCTGAAAAAATAAAGCAATAAAATGTGAGGATTGAACTACAATTCACTCATTACCTTTTTCTGTGCTCTAAAAGGACATACAGCAGAGTGTTAAGTATAACCTTTCAGTGTGATAGAGCACCTCCCTTACTTTTCTTTCTTCTTTTATGAACTTTTATTCAGTCAAGGTATTGAGAAAGATGTTTTATGCATAGGAGATACTGTATGATTAAATTAACTACATAACTACATTTATATTGTTCTCTAAATTACTTGAGTGTTATAAAAAAGTTAGAGTTATAAATCATTCTATTTATAAAACAAAATGTTTCTGGTTGTTATGTGGACTAATTTCTCCCATTAAATTTGGCTAGCAATTTTAAAAGAAATGTAGATTTTAATCATAAAAGGGACAAGTGAAAAGAATGAGTAATTTGCAATTGCTAACTTACTCAATTTTAAATCACACTTTAATATTTTAAATAGACATATGACTATGAACTGATGATGACAAAGCATTGTGTCATGGTTTAATTGACTTTCTTAATACACAAAACAGTACATTTAACAGTTAGTGGAATCTTAGATTTGAAATAAAATGTCTGACATAAGTATACATATATTTATATTTCCTGGCATAAATGATTTATGCTCTAGGTTCCTATAAACAATAAGTAAATAATAAGTCAGTTTTTTGAAATGTGACATTAAACAAAATAAGACACTATATTATAGAGGAGTTTACTTTAAGATCAAAGCTAATCCAAGTGGGTTAAGTAAGATGGAATTTGAAAGCCAAGGTTAAATTATCTGGTTTTGCTCTGAATTAGAGTATAGTATCTTAAGTTCCTAAGAATTCCTCATTGTTACCAAGATGAAACAGGAAAACATACAGCGTCTATCAAAAAAGATTGCATTTTGTAAATTTTAGATGTTTTGGAGAGCATTTATTTTTAACATATACATAAAACTTCTACTCTCATTAAACAGCACTAAATAAACTATATAGATTATAACATCATACCAAAAATATCCAAAGATCTGATCACATTAAGGTTATGGATTAGGTTGTTTTGATTTCTCTCTCTCTTTTTTTTNACAGGGTCTCCCTGTAGCCCCAGCTGTCCTGGAACTCTCTCTAGACCAGGCTGGCCTTGAACTCACAAAGATCCACCTGCCTCTGCCTTCCGAGTGCTGGGATTAAAGGCATGTGCCACCACACCGGCTTTTTTTTTTTTTTTTTTTTAGGTTGTTTTGATTTCTTGCAAAGTTGTATGATAATCATTTTATATAACTTCTCCTGCTCCTAATTTTGCTCTTGAAACATTTAAAAATCTTTTTCAACATTTAACACAAATAGCAATGTGTGATACATTTCAGCATAAAGCTAGGAGCAGTCATTCAAGAACTTGAAATTTGTCTTTTAAAAATCTAGCTCATTTTATAATATAATTTTTTCACCTAAAATATCATTTATTCTCACATGATTATTCTCCTACTAAATCACTCAACTTAATATTTTTTCTCAAGTAAATTAAAAAATACATGATATAGTACAGTGAAAACAGTTTCTCAAGATGGTGTCCTTCTTTTCAAAATTATCTCAGGAAATAATTCTATCTGCCAAAGGATTTTGTTCGGGAATGACTATTGTCTAATCTCAAGAAATGTGCTTGTACTCATGCTTTAATCAGAGGATTACAAAAGCACTAGATAAAGAAAGGAAATCAGAGGCTTACCTCTCCCAGAAAGTCATTGGAAGAGAATCTATCATAGTCCCAAACTGTCACCTCCAAGGTTTTCTTCTTGAGCTGAAATTGTATGACAACTGTCAGCAGCTTCATTTTTCAACATAAATGTCATATCATGCATTGACAGTTTTACCCTTGAACTCCTTCTATTGTTATGAAAATATTTGATACTCTATTTAAGATTATGTGGATTTCTATTGAGTATTCTGCTCACGCCTTTAATCTTAGCACTTGGGAGGCAGAGGCAGGTGGATCTTTGTGAGTTCAAGGCCAGCCTGGTTTACAGAGTGAGTTCCAGGACAGGGGGGCTACAGGGAGACCCTGTCTCAAAAAGACAAAAAAAAGAAAAAAAAAAGAAAGATTGATTTGTAGTCCATTCTGCTGTTTGATAAAGATCTCATTGTTTTGTAAACAAAATGGTAAGACTTCACCTATTGTTCTATTCACCCCTCAATAGAATAAACAAAGCAGAATCTGTACTTTTTTAATATAGGAAATCCATGAACTATAAAAAAATGAAGACTTAATTTAGATTTGTTTTTGTTTCAATGATTTCCAAAAATAGCATTGCTTTATTTATATAGAATTTAACTTACTTTAAAGGACTCAGATTATAATTCATTTAGATCATCAAATTCAAATTACTCTTCAAGAGAACACACTAAAAACTTCATTTTGATAGATCAGGTTTTTTGTAAGCTGGCTTATACAGATGATTCTTTTCTGTATTTATATTTTCTTTTCTCAGTTTGACCTAAAGAACTAAGTTATTTCCTGCTATTCATGGTTATAAAATTCACATCTTTGAAACTATGTTAATATGATTTTGTCTAGAACCACTTCCTTATCTTTATACTAGTTCTTTCACACTCTTCTTCAGAGTTCAGTACACTAATGCCCCCTTTTTTAGGAATTCTCAATATAGAGAAATGCATTCCTAAAATATTGCATGGTAGCTAAAACACTTCTATGCACTTAATCCTATTTTCCTTTGTATTCCTTTTGAAAACTAAAATTTAGCCATTTGAAATTTTTCTCTCACTGTATAAATATGACCCATTTTAAAGAGGATGGGTATCTAGCTAGAGAAGCAGATCATAAGTGATGCTTTCTCTCTCCAGGAACTAACTTTTGTATTCCTTAAGGGGCTACATATTTCTGGAAGAATTTACATCAACCAACTATACTGGCTGATTTAGGAAAGAAGGCTAAAGAGCAGGGATGAGAGATCTAATTCTCAGTATCCAGTAACGGTGTGTGTGTGTGTGTGTGTGTGTGTGTGTGTGTGTGTGTGTGTGTGTGTGTGGAGAGAGAGAGAGAGAGAGAGAGAGAGAGAGAGAGAGAGAGAGAGAGAGAGAGAGATTGAACTTTTAGTATGGAATAAGAGGGAACCTTCTCACTGAGCATCTCCTTGACTGTATTGAGATCTGAAACTATCTATCTATACCACCACTTCAGCTAGTGTAGTAAAAAGTAACAAACTATCCAGATAGTGTAAATGTAAGAAAAGGAATTGAAACAGTGTCATTCAGGAAAACAGGAGAAGATAATGATAAGGACGGAGAAAAGGTCAATGCACAAACTTAAGGTCATTTTCTTTTTTAATTTTATTTATTTTTGTATGTGTATGAATGTACTGTCTGCATGTAGGTTTGTGCACCCGTGCCATGCAATGCCGCGGAGGTCAGAAAAGGGTCTCAGATTCCCCTGGAACTGGAGTTCTCCTGGAATTGGAGTTACAGACGGCTCTTAGCTGCCATGTGGGTGCTGGGGAATTGAACCCGGGTCCTCTGTAAGAGCAGCGGGTGCTCTTAACAAACTTAAGTTCATTTTCTAATGAAGCCTGGGTGGTTATTTTGGTAAATGATCCAAACTTCATATTTAATAAAAAGCACAGGTAGAACTATGTTTACTGTTCAAGAGATACACAGGGTTCTTATAAATGTGGAATCCTATGAGGATTGATAATACACACACATACCTATACAGACATATACGCAGACACACACACACACACACACACACACACAAACTTCCAAAAATGATCAAAGGGTTGATTATTTTTATTTTTTAGCTCTCTCTCTCAAGGTATAATAGACATATAAAATCATATATTATATATATATATATATATATATATATAGTGAGCAATCTAATTTGATCTAGGTCTACATTGTAAAATGATTAGAACAATTCAGCTAATTAGCATGTCCAGTACATCCATTAATTTACATATCTTTTTGTGAGATAGAATACAAAGATTCTCATTCTTAGCAAATTGGAAATATGCAATTCAATGTTATTATCTGCAACCACTAGGCTGCACAGCATACTCTTCTAACTGCAAGTTTGTACTCCCTGAGCTTTGGCAAGTGTGTAGCACTGTTTTCTGGCAATCACTACTGTACCCTCTGCTTCTGTGAATTAAGGGCTTGTTTTGAATTTTACATTTAAAGTCACAAATAAGTGACAAGATTTTGATATTTGTCTTTATCTTATGTCATATGGTAAAATGATTCAGTTTAGCACAATAGTAGGATTTACTTATGTTTTATTAAATTTTTGTGTGTTTCATACATAAACCCCAAAAAAGGACCTACTTTATTGAAATTACTGTTTAAAAATAACTAACAGAAAACATTCCACTTGTCTCCTTTCACTACATTTCTTGTTCATTTCTTTGGCTGCTTTGTCAAAATAGGAAATTTTTTTCACCTTACCTTTGAACTTCAATCATTTATTGTCACTAGCTATATTTTTTCATATATATGTATATAAATTCCATGTGTATGAATGTTTTGCCTGCATGTATATGCATCCACCATGTATGTCCAATGTCCTTTGAGGGTAGAAGAGGGTATCCCCTGAATCTAGAGTTATGGATGGTTGTTAGTGGCCATGTGGGTGCTGGGAACCAAAACCTGGTCCTCTGTAAGAGCAGTCAGGTCTCTTAACTGCTGAGCCACCTCACTAGCTTCCCACTAGCTGTATTTCTTGCATATCTTTACTGAGCTCCTATTGACTGTCTGGAAAACCTTTATATAGGCCCCATCCTTCCCATAATGTTGTCATCATTATACTTCTGTCAGCTTACATCTATCATCTAGAAAATAATCATTACATACCTGGTCCATGGAAATACTTTTATAAATGACTGTTTGGTTCCACTCAGGATTAAGACTTTTCTGGACATATTTAGTTCTTCTCTTGTACTCAGCACTGAATTAGAAGAAAAGAAATAGGTGTTTTGAGTTTTCAGCTTAACTGATGACTTCACAATCAAATTGAAGAACATGAAGCATTATCAAGACATTTGGTCTCCAGTCACTGTATAGTCATCTCATCTTCCCTCTGAAACTCATTTTAAGTTGAATGCACAATGATAACCTGAAATTATGTTAATGGCTTTAGTTTTTCTTATACTACTATGTTTTGTTTTAAAATAGATTTTTGTCAAATGTTATAATTATACAGTAGAAATTTTACTTTTCCCTCTAATGTTGGAGATAATTACAAAATAACATCAATATCTTCTTGCTTCATAAATAATTTATTCATAATTAGCTTTTCAATAGTTTTATAACTAACTGTGTCAGCAAAGCTTAATGGTCTTTATTTTTTTCCTCTAAAAATAGTGATGATAGAGAAGGACATGGTGGCACATGCATGAAATTCCAGGACTTTGGGAAGTGGTGACAGGAAGGTCAGGGGCTCAAGGACATCTCTAGCTACTTGGCCAGTTTGAACCAGTTTGGACTACAGGAAATAAAAATCATTTTTCATTGATTGTAAGTTGGAACATTTCAATTAAATTCTAATTCTTCAATTCCTACTGAGTGATAATTAGAAGCTTATATACTATACCTGTTAAAACAACATATATCAAAAACCCAACCTTACTGAATCTAACAAAACATCTATAGTTGGTCATGACCAGTGGAGTTGGAATTGTGCTCACACAGGCAAGGTTTTCCTATAACTCTCTTTTCTTGGATTTTCTTTTCTTGGATTTTCTCTTTCAACTTCATTGATCCCATAATGCTTTATGTCTGGTGGCACTGTGTATCTACTTGGAAGTTCTGGTGCTTGTCTGGAATTTGCAACTGCCTTCTCTAAACACAGCGGATACTGAAGTTGGAGTCCAAACTAGCTAAAATGCTTCTTGCTGCATTCTTCTTCTCAAGTGCTGCCATTACTCATCTTAGATAAGGCCTGGATACTCAAACCTCAATTCATGACCCTCTTCTACCTCTGGTTTTATTTTCATCTCTTCAGGACCTAAAGGGAGTATTTCCCCAACCTGACTGCACAGTGAAGCTGAGTTCTGATGAGGAAGGAAAGTCAAGACTCCATTCCCCTCTCACTCTAAGGAGATTCTGATTTAAGTATTCTGGGATAAGGCTTGAATATTGTTAATTTTGAAAACTGCTAGGTGAAGTTAATGTATAGTGAAATTAAAGCCACAGTATTTGTGTCTCATAAAAATTCACATGTCAGCCATTATAAAATGATTCCAGTATGAAAAATGAACACTAGTCTTCCCACTGAGAGTCATGCCATTTGAGCACACAAAAATAAGAACGTGATTTGACATCTGTCCTTCTAAACAAATTTCAAACACATCTGAAGAAATGTATAGTCAATGATTTAAGTAAACAGGAACTGTTAAAGATTGAACTGAACGTATGTTAGTGTTCATACTTTTCATACAACTTTCTCAATATCTAGTAAAGTTTATGTGCATACACCCAGAATATCCCACTTCTACCATAGAAAAATACTCTCATTTATAGATAGTAAGTTTCTTTAAGAATATTCACCATATTCTAGGTCTTAGTAAAAGTAAAGATGTCTATATTAAACAACATTGGTTAAAAGGTTTTAATAAAACAATGTAATACATTTAAGCTAATTGGAAATATAAATTGTAGTCCACATCAGCTTCACTTATAATTTGTATAACAACAACTTTGGGGTTAATGGATACAAATATTCTCTACAATATTTGTGTTGTACAGTATCAACTTGTAACGTTTTCTTCTACTGGTAGGATAATCTAACTAAAGGAAATAAGTTAGCTTCCCAAATTAACAACACACAGGAAATGATAAACTGCTTGAGTAAATTTAATGCAGAAAAGTTGGCACAGCTAAACATTAAAAGGAAGAAAAGCCTCACACTGCTACAGGCATCAAACATCTCTGTGGATCCTAACTGTAACAACTATTTATAATGTGTCCTAATGAACTTTACCTTTCAGGTGCCACAAAGTTTTAATATAAGAGACTTCCTTACCTCCCTTTCATAGAACAAAGAAAAACATGATGGTAATGAAGTCATTCCCTAACTGTAAATTAGAGCCGACTATTATAGAGGTAATCTCTTATAAAAGTGATATAGTTGCCTTCTTTAATTGACTGATAGTAATAGGAACTCTGAAAGGATAATTCTCTATTCAGAGCCAAATATAATACTAAAGTCTATATAAGCTGGGTAATTGAGTAAAATATATTAATACAGGAGAGCTCTGTTATCAGAAATGGATTATTTAGCCAAGGAGATGTTGGTTAGGGGATCCAAGCCCCCCCCAAAAGATAAAGGCTTTTTGCCATAAAACTGGGATACCTGCAAGAAGAGAGGTGGTAAAGCCCTGCTATCCAAGACCTGGTATAAGCATGGGAAAGATAATATGGAAATCACACCTACAAGTATACAGATGGCCTCTGGAATGCCAGAGAGTGTTACCAAAGGCCACTAAAGCAACAAAGCAAATATTGGTCTCCTTGAGTCAAGCAAGACTCCTCTGTCAGCATCAGCTACACCTCACCTGCCTGGAAATACTGTGCAGCAGTGGCAGCCAAATGTCTTTATATCCCAAATCTAATTCGCTATTAGCTCTCTCCTTGGAGGAATAATTCAGGGCTGATCCACAAGCTTAAGTCCTCTAGTGGTTAGATGTTATAAGCTACAGTAAGACCTTGTCAGCTTTTACAGAAAAGGTATAGTCCATGGATTAGCATACCATCCAAACATCTGTATCTATACCAATGTAACCTACCATAATAATTAGTACTGTTTAAATGCCTGTATATCTAACTGCTTGTGCTACATCAGTAGGAGTAAAAGGTTATTTCGGGATAAACTGCCAACCCATGAAAGGAAACAGCCTGAACTGATCAGAGTCCAAAATGACATCTCCAAAGAAAGTAGACTGTTCGGCTTCTCACCCACTTGTGTCCCTTTTCTAAAGCCTAGGGAACAACCTGCGGAAAAGGGGGTGTGGTAGAATGTAAGGGCTGCTATTGGGGTGAATGATAAAACTACAACAATATAAACTACACTCTTAATTAATCAACATGATAAGTAACAATACAAAGCTCCTCCCAGCTGACAATGGGGCCTCCAGTTGTTTAAAGTTTTGGGTATAGCTACTTGCAAATTGTTTTTTTGTTTTTTTGTTATTTTTATTTGGAACTTAAGACAGGGTCTCCCTGAAGCCCCACTGTCCTGGAACTCACTTTCTAACTCAAAGACAAGGCTGGCCTTGAACTCTACAAAAGATCTGCCTGCCTCTTGCTCCAGAGTACTAAGATTAAAAGCACGCTCCACCATGCCTGGCAGAAATTTTTTTTTTTTTTGGCAAATTTGGTTTTTACATGAAGGATGCTGTAATTCCTCTTACTTATGACTTTATTAAGTTAAGACTAAATAAAAAATACGAGATATTTACAAAATAATATTATAAATTGATAGATTAATAAATAAATATATTATTCTCTACTGATTCAATAAAATACTATACAATAATGAAGATTAATTAATAAATATATATTTTAAAAAAAAAAAAAAAAATCTTTTTTAATTTTATTTATTTATTTCCATGTGTATGAAATGTACTGTCTGTGATGCAGGTTTGTGCACTCGTGTCTGTTCAATGCTGCGGAGTTCAGAAAAGGGTGTCGGTTCCCGCTGGAACCTGGAGTTCTCCTGGAATTGGGAGTTGCAGACGGTTCTTCTAGCTGCCATGTGGGTGCTGGCGATTGAACCCGGGTCCTTAGAAAGAGTAGTCTGTGCTCTTAACCAATAGGCTATCTCTCCAGCCTCAAGATAAATCTTTTTAAAAATTTTTAAAATTTTATATATATACATACTATGAGTGTAACTTGTCTGCATGTTAGGTAGGGTGCAACCTGGTTGTGGAAACTGCCACGGGCAGGTCAGAAGAGGGCATCGGAGTTCCCTTTGAGTTAAAGATGGTTCCTTAGTGCCATGTTGGGCTGCTGCGAAATTGAACCCTGGGGTCCTTGCAAGAGGCATCGGCGCTCTTATACTGTGATGCCTGCTCTTTAAGGCCCAAAAGAACAAATCTTAAAAAAGATATCTCATTTAAAAAGTGCTTTACAAAGGGTAAATTTAGTAAGGTTACGATATCATTGATATTATTAAAGTTTAAAAAAGTAAGTGAAACATATAGTTAATATAGTTATTTCATCCGTTCACCCTGCCTATACACCCCCAGCACCACCACTCCACTCACCCTCCTAACATCCCATGCAAGAAATTTGAGGTAAGTATAAATAACTTATAAACGTCAGTTTAGGGGTTTTTGTAGCTAGACACCACGGACCAACGCCCCCCACCGACACGCGCGCTCCAGGGTGTACGCTGAAACATACTCTTATACTATTTAGAAAACACACCCATCCGAACACACACCATTAAAAATTTAACAACTCGATACACTAAGCACATTCAATATTTGTTACAATATAACTTTCAGTAATATTTTTAGTAATGAACTTTATTAAGGGAAATATGTATTTTGTTTCTGTAAAGTTTTTCACCTCTGGAAAGTTGGTTGAAAATTAGTTTATTGAATTTTGTGTGTATCTCTTACAGAACATGCTCCATCACCATCTAATGTTCTTTTTTTTTAAATTTTAAATTTTTATTTGATGTTTGTGCATTTTTTTTCGTATTCATTATTTTGTCACACATTTTTCAGATAAACATTGCATATTTCCCTTTCCCTTCCCGCCCCACCCCCACCCATCCAGATCAGTCACTCTGCCTATAACTGTCCTTGTATCTTTCAGGTTTTTTTTTTTTCATTGTTCCTTTAGTCTATAAGTGTATAACATCCATGAGTATAGCATCTCATCGGTAAGGTCATGCAAAACCAAATCTAAAGACTTGTTGTGCCCAAACCCCACAGTCATATGACGATTGCAAGATTATCACAAATCATAAATAACGTCATATAGACACCAAAAACACGTGGTGCAACCAACTTTATAAAGATCATATCCCTTCAAGATCTCTAAGGTCACGAGATTAACCCCAACGTACTACCTAATAACTAGGGGACTCTCAATACCGGCCCATTAGGTCCCTAGACAGGTCAAAGGACCAAAGAATAAACTAGAGAGACATTCTAGAAAAGACTAATGACACAATACACCAAATGGAACCTCACAGACATCTATCGAATATTTCACCCAAACACCAGAGAATACACTTTCTACTCAGCACCTCATGAAACATTCTCCAAAATAGACCATATACTGGGACACAGGGAAAAACTCAACAAATATAAAAAGATTGAAATAATTTCATGCATTCTATCAGACCACAGTGCAATAAAACTCAATATCAACACCAGAATAAACCCTACATCCTACAGGAACACATGGAGACTAAACAACACTCTAATGTCTTTATAGCCCCTTCCCCACTGGCATGCTATGATACCTTCCACTGTAGCTCATACATTCTGTCACTTGTGTTAAGGTTTAATGTGTCAAGTAATTATCCCCAGATTTTCCTTAGTCCAATTCATATACTGAAGTCTAGTCAGCCTATGTAGAGCCTCTCACTTTATTAAGATCTGCTCTTCCTCATTTAGCAGTAATCCATTGCCAATATTTCTTCAGCTAAGATTGGGGTCTGTTGTCTATCCCCATCCCCCCAGTTCTATGCTGGTTTTTTTTTGTTCCCTGCTTGAGTTTCCATAGGTCTTGTGCATGCTGATAGCACTGCTGCAGATTCATATGATCAGTATCCCAGGAGCTTGTAGGACTCTATTTCCTCATGGTCATGTAGCTCCTCCCTGGCTCTTACAATCTTTTCAGCCCCTCTTCTGCAATTGTCCCTGAGCCCTGAGTAGGTGAGATTTAGTATAGGAGTCCTGTCCAAGGACCAGCATTCTGCAGATGCTTAATCTCTATGATCAGGCCATTTGTGACCTTTTATGTTCCTGGCCTTTTGTTGCATAAAGGATCTTTTTTCTTTTTACTTTATTTTTTATTTATTTATTTTTTTACTGTCTGCATGTAGGTCTGTGCACCTGTGTCGTGCAATGCCGCAGAGGCCAGAAGAGGGTGTCAGATTCCCCGGGAACTGGAGTTCTCCTGGAATTGGAGTTATGGACGGTTCTCAGAGGCCATGTGGGCACCAGGAATCGAACCCAGGTCCCCTGCAAGAGCAGTTGGCACTCCCAACCGCCAGGCCATCTCTCCAGCCCCAGGGATCATTATTAATATGAGTTGAAAGATTTATTAGTGTCTTCTTTATGCATTGTTCTATGTTGCGTGGGCCTTAGGTGTTGAAGTGGCATTGTAGTTGTGCCCCTTAGGCTTGGGCAAGTTACATACAATGTCCGTGTGTGACCAGTTCTGGTACTCTGCAGTAGTCTCTGTCTTGTACAAAAGAAAGTTCTTTAATAAGTGTTGACTGGGATATTTTTCTGTAAATATAAGGATACGTATTTTTCACATAGTAATAAATTACATTAGTCTAGGGATGTGACAGTCTTTGGATTTTCTCTAGGATCTATGAGCTCTTCAGCCATGTGTATTTGGCTATGTTTACAGTACCCCATGAGTTCCCTCCCATTGAGTGGGCTCGTAGTCCACTTAGGCAGCTATTGATTGGCCCCAAGATGAAGTGCCATTACTGCACCCGTGTCATATGCTGTGCTGGTCACTGGTGTGGTTATTTGGTCTCACAGCTGGTGTTGGACCATCAATAGATGTTCCCCTCTGCAGCTTGCATAGTGCTCTCCAAAGCTATGAGAGCTAGCTTCAGGGGAAGTGGCTTCCAGGTCAGATCCAAGTCCATTGCTCCAAATCCTGTGTCTGAAGTATGTTCTGACTTGAGTGTAGGGTGTTACCTCCAAATTCTGGAAGGCAATAAAGGGCTGTGGAAACAGCTTGTATAAATTTGGGAGTCTTTTGAATTACCCTGGCCAACAAATCAAAGGAAGGTTTCTCCCATCTGGCACTGTTTCTTGTTATGTAGGCTTCATCTGTATACATGGACTCATGTAGAGATTTTGTATGTGTAATTATCATTGGTTTGTTAGACTAATATGAGTTCCTGTTTTTCTTTTTTAACAGTAGCTAGGCATTATTAACCTCTCGCCTCTCTCCCTGTCTAACCCTTTCTCCATGCCTTCCCCATTTAAAGTGTCCCCCTCTTCCCCATTTTTCTCTTGATAATACCAGCCTCCCATGGTGCCATGTCTCTTGAGCTCCTGCTTTCCTTTCATCCTCAATGTTCCTTGTGTAACCCTCACTCTTCCTCCTACTTAGCCACCCTCATTTTGTCTATTTCTCCCTTAGTAACACCTGTCTTCTACTGTTCTTTTTCCTTCTTTCACTTTATCTTCCTGGTTGCTTTTCATTATCCTGGTTCTTGCAGTTACTTCTGTATACATACTTATATATAAAGATTTGATGCTAGGATCCATATATGAGGGAGATCGTATGTCATTTGTTTTTGAGTCTGTTACTTCACTTAGTATAACAGTTTCTAGTTCCATCCATTTATCTGGAAATTTCATGATTTCTTCTTTAACACTTTATAGAAATCCACTATATAAATGTGCCACTTTTTCATTATCCAATTATCTACTGAGGGACACTTAAGTTACTTCCATCTCTTAGCTATTGAGAAAAGAGCAGTAACAAATATGGATGTAGAAGTATCTCTGCCATAGGATATATTCCAAGGAGTGGTATAACAAGATCAAATGGTAGATTCAGTTTTAATTTCTTAAGAGTTCTTCACACTGCTTTTCATATGAGTTGCAGGAGTTTGCAATCCCACCAGCAGCAGATAAATATTTCTCTTTCTCCACATCCTCTTCAGGATTGGAATTATTTCCTCTTTTAATCTTAGTCAGTCTGACTGGGGTAAGATGAAATCTTAAACTGGTTTCAAATTGCATTTCCTAATTATTAATGATACTGAACACTTTTTTTTATTTTTTTTTATTTTTTTATTAATTTTATTTATTTCTGTATGTGCATGAATGTACTGTCTGCATGCAAGTCTGTGCACCCGTGTCGTGCAAGGCCGCGGAGGTCAGAAGAGGGTGTCAGATTCCCCTGGAACTGGAGTTCTCCTGGAATTGGAGTTTCAGACGGTTCTCAGCCGCCATGTGGGTGCTGGGGATCGAACCTGGGTCCTCTGCAAGAGCGGTCGGCGCTCTTAACCGCTAGGCTATCTCTCCAGCCCGATACTGAACACTTTTAAAGAAGCTCCTTAGCCATCTTTATTTCTTCTTTTTGAGAATTCTTTGTTCAGCTCCTTAGCCCATATTTTATTTGGGTCATTTGTTTTCTTGATTCTTTGTTTTTTGAGTTCTTTGTATATTTTGGATGGTAAATCTCTGTCAGTGTGTCCCTGGTGAAGATTTTCTCCCACTCTGTGGGACTTCTCTTCGCTTCCTTGGCTGTTTCTTTTGCTGTACAGAGCTTTGTTGTTCAATGAGGTCATGCTTATTGATTCTTGGCCTTAGTTTCTGAGAAATTGGTATCTGATTTAGAAAGTCCTTTCCTACACCTCTGTCTTGTAGGTTACTGCTGGTGGCATATCCTATGTGAATACTGTGGAACAAGCAGGGGCAATTCTTATAAGTATACGTGTTTTAACAAAGTCAGAAGTAATCTGAAATAAGCACAAAGTAAAGCATCCATTTTAACACACTATCTTAATATGAGTGAATCACTCTCTTATTCTCTCCACATTCAAACTCTGTTCCGTATCTATCTCTTTTTTATTGTTTGAGAATTCAAACATGGACATAATGTGTTTTGATCAAATACACCCCCATTCCTTCCCCTCCAGTTCCTCTGCTTCTCTCTCCCCTTTTCCCTCCCACCTTCATGGACTTTTCTTTTCCAGACTCACTGAGTCCACCTAACACTGCTACAGGTGTAGCACCATCTGCTTAGAGGCCAGGTAGCCGCTCAGAAGCGGCTGTTTTCTGAGGAAAACTTACTCTCCCTCCCCCAAGCAGCCATCACTCATCACAGAAATTCATGAGTCCCTATCTATCCCTGTTGAGATTATCTGGCTTGATCTTCTGCAGATCTGGCCTTTTCACAGCCTTGACTGCCTTGCATTAAGAACCAAAAAAATACTTCAGCATCTTTTCTTTCCTCATTTTCCTTCATCCTCCCTCCCTCTGTCTTTCCCTTCCCCTCCCTCCCTTCCCCTCCCTCCCTCCCTCCCTCCCTCCCTCCCTCCCTCCCTCCCTTCCTTCCTTCTTTCCTTCCTTCCTTCCATTAATTTAGATGTAGGGTGTACTTATGGAGTCCAGCATGGCCTTCAACTCTCATAATCTTTCTGTATATGCTGCATAGATCCTTTTTGTTGTTTTGTTTTGCATTTCCTGACCTGTAGAGTTGGTCACATGTTACTTTAACAACTGTTTTAACTATCAATTCCTGATTATCTTGTGATTGAAGCTGTAAGGCTGCCATTGAAAAATGTCAAAGTTCTCAAAGCCATGCCAAAATCTGTGCACTTACAAATTGACCATGGACAACTAAACTGGGATTCTTGAATATGAGAATAAAGTCAAGCTGAGAAAGAACTGAGGTTACTCTCCTTTGCCTTTCTCGTCTGGTAAATCCACTATGCTAATTCCTTCTTGGAAGGGTTACATTAATAGTTTTATATTGGGACAATTAGGCTATGTTCAATAACTAAAGGGGTGTTAGTACAGAAAAGTACAAAGTTGATTCATCTAATGAACATAGCAATTCAGCTTCAAGCATGCTGGTACTTCTTTGTTTTCCTTTTAATTTATTGAAATAAGTTTTGGAAAGCACATTGCAATATCTGTCCCAAAGGACAATATATTGGTATATTGACAATGATGTTTAGAAAAAAAATGTAGTTCATATTAACTTCCAGTCCTGATAACTAAAACTTGTTACAATCATATCTAAACCTCATTAATGCATTTTTCTCCAACAGTATGATGAGGAAAAGGTAGGAGATACTTCAGATGCTTGCTTCCATTCTGTAATTATCCAAATGCATGTACAAAGACCACAGATCATTTGTCTTCTCTCCTTGTCATTCGCTCATCTTACCCCACCTGACCTTAAACCTTTCATAGCTATGAGCATATTGATAACAAGTAGGAAACTAAATGTAAAGAGATGAGGAAAGAGCGTCGAAGGTTAAGAGCACAGACTGTTCTTGCAGAGGACCCAGGTTCAATCCCCAGAACCCACATGGCAGCTGAGAACTGTCTTTAACTCCAGCTCCAGGGGAATCCGACACCCTCTTCTGAACTCTGCAGCACTGCACTGACCTACAGGCCGATAGTACATTCATACACTTAAAAAAAAAACTAAATAAAATTTAAAAAAAGAATCATAAGTGGTCTCTTTGGGGCCATAGCTTTTCAGTATTACCAAAAATGTCATATTTATATGTATATTTTATTGATTTTCTTTGCATTTTACACAATAGATCTGATTCAAATTTAGGCCTCCCTCCTCCATCTGCACCCCAATTGTATTTCATATATAATGTCATGTTCATTAAGGCCCATCCAGTCAAGCAGCATTTGGACCTAGATGCCCCTCAGTGCAAGTTCATCTACTGGAATCTAGTCAACATAGCTAAAGACACTCCCTTAAAGAAGATCAACCCTCCCTCACCCCACAGTGTGCATGCCCTTGGACAGGAGTCCTATATTAAACCTCACCCACCCATGGCTCAGGGACCATTGTGGAAGAGGGGGCAGAAAGATTATAACAGTCAGGGCTGGTGCATTAACATAAGAAAACAGAGACCTCTGGGAACTTGCTTATATGAACTTGAAAAATATCATATTTTAATATCATAGACAAAACAAATTCTGTAACGTTAATAATATGGCCGAGGCTAAAATTCTCATCTTATTGCTGGAGAAAATTCAAATGATTCTCCTTAAATAACACATTTAATTTATAAGTTATTTGTGTGGCCTTCCTTATAGAATAGTAAAATGATCCAGTATAACTGAGTAACCACACATTATCTCTTATATAATAGATATAACTAACCACTGGTTACTAGAGGTTGATTATGCATATTACCAGCAATAATGATAGTAACTGTCACTTACCCAAGAGTCTTATGTGTCAGACACTATACTAGAATAAACTTCTCATCATGCTATTGCTGTGGATAATCCAAAGGCGTCTCCTTAAAAAACACCTTTAATTTATAATGGAGTAGGTGAGATACAAAATAATACTTTTGGCTATGTCTTGATAAGCCTTCATTGGTAATAAAATGATGCAACATCTTAGGAGTTATGACAGAAAATTGTTACTATTGATAACAAAGAAAAGTACTTATGCAACTACCAATATATTTAGTTAGAAAAGTGTTGATTTTATGGTGCCTACATTTTTGTAGTACAGATGATATAAAGCCTGGAAACATTTTCATTATTAACTGAGGGAAAAACAAAAAAGACACTTACTATATTTAGAATGAGATACGCACCTAGTACTGGGTATCTAGAAAATCAATGAATTCATTTTTTAAGGGACTCTAGATATTTTCATTTGCGGTAGAAGACCCAGGAGAACTTAAGCTATGATTATTATACATTTAGTTACATCTGATTTACTAGATAGAGCCTAAATGAAAATTGTAGCTATATCCAATTTCAGAATTATATTTTCTTATCTACATTTTCTATATTTTTAGTATTTCCCACTTTTCTGTGCTTTATTGTGTACATCCGCCAAAGCTATTTAAGAATGTGGTCAGAACTGTTGACTGTAAGCCAGATTTCAACAGATACCCAGATGCTGAGAAATAAAAGTTACAGCCTAAGTTAAAGCACAGACTGATGTACTTAAAAACATAAGTACAATTCTAAGCATAACAGCATAGGTTGCACTGGAGGAGAATCAACTCTACCTTGCATTCTGGACAACCATGACTTGACTGCATTGATTCCAAGAGCCAGAGGGAAGGATACAGCGGGAAAGTAGGAAAGACAGGAAGAAAAAAGTTAGGAAGAGAAAGAGGAAGGAAGTATGAGAATAATATTCACAGAGGCTAAAACAGCATATAAATAACATGAGTAAAAAGATCATCTTAGAACTGCAGTGAAAATCACGCCTCCTAAATCTAAAAGCCTAATGCATCGTCCACTGTAATAATTAGGGCTCCTTTAAAAATTTTTTTTTAAATTCTTATGTGTATGAATGTTACTGTCTGCATGCAGGTTTGTGCACCCGTGTTGTGCAATGCCGTGGAGGTCAGAAGAGGGCGTCGAATTTCCCTGGAACTGGAGTTAAAGACGGTTTTCAACCACCATGTGGGTGCTGGGGATCAAACCCGGGTCCTCTGCAAGAGCAGTCGGCGCTCTTAACCCCTAGGCCATCTCTGCAGCCCCCTAGGGCTCCTTTAACGGAAAGCTAGAAACTGAGCATGTTAGCTGCCTCTGAGCCAAATCCCATTCATCACATATAGCTGGAGCAACAACATGATGGTAACATTTAGTGTGCATTCTCTATTTCACTATAGTTGTTTCCGTTCCCTCTTATTTATCCCAGGTCATGTTACTTGTCTATCTGTTCTGTGTTTTAAGCTTTGCAGCATCCCAATTATTCAGAAATAAAAGACAAATACACTTGGGTAGTGTAAAAGATGACACTGAAGGATATTGTTTGGGAAGACAAAGAATAAACGGCAGTACTTTTCCCCAGCAATACTTAATGATTTCCCCTTACTTACTTCATAATACTTAAGAACAAAAACAACATTAACAGTCTCCACAAAAATAAAAATCAAGGTTTTGTTATTAATTTTTCATTCTCACTTTAAAAGATATGACCAAATTATATACATAACTATATAAAATCAAATTAGTTGATTTTTGAAATAAAAGGCCCACCTTCCTAAATTATGAGGTCATTTTAGTAATTCTATATAAAGTTGTTGAGAATTTCAAGGAAAGCTTTAGAAATTCAAATTTGAAACACCGTATTAACAGTTCTAACTTTCCAAGTGGAATTATTGGGGAAGGGGATGAAATTAAAGCCTATACACAAATACGATACAGTGTTTAGTACGCTTCAATTTATTTTCACTCTCTTATCTGATTTGTTTCCTCAGACAATCTGAAAGTTATTGCTTTGTCCATATTTGCTCTCAATATTGAAAAAGAAACTGAAGCTCAAATAAATTGGTATTCTGCCTATAACTTAGTCAACAGCAGATTCAAAGTGGTATATAATACTAACATTGATCAGATAAACCAACCACAGTCAGAAAACACATGTGCATAATTTCATTGCTTTTAAATTTATTGAGGCTTTACAGCTCAGAGTAGAGTTTTAATGAATGCTCCACGTGTATGTAAAAAGGTTTTACTGACAGGTAGCATGTTCTATTAATACCAATTAGGTCTCCAAACCAACTAGAAAATGTTACAAAGGATATTGTTGGGGAAATTAGGGGATTATTTATAAATTTAAAATAATTATGGTGATATGATTATAGTAAATGAATGATTTTTAGAAATACATACTTAACTACCTGCATAAAAAGTCACAATGGCTGAAATTCCTTTCAAAATAATCTGGGTATAAAAACTATATGAGAATAAAAGTGAGACCTATTGGCCAGTAACTAACAGCTGCTGAAGATGAAGGAGTCTTGAGACTCTTCTCTCTGCTTTTGTAGTGGCTTAAAAAATTTCAAGCAAAAAAACAAAACTCACTGTCACTCTCCAAATTAAAGAGAAGGTGAGAATGAGTTTTCACCACTCCAGTGAGTTTTTTTTTAATTTCACTTCCATTTGTTAATTAATTTTGATTTCAACATTCTAATGTGGCTAATATAAATTGCCAGATAAGGTATAATGATCGTAGAGGTCAAATCTATATTTTGAATCAACTGGAGAGTACTCATTTGTATACTAGAACATTGCAGTTAGCATATTAATTGTGTGACAGTGTGACATTAATTATTGTATTGTACAGCACCAAACAGCACTTCCCTGTTTTTTTTTTTTTTTTTTTGAGACCCTCCAGCTGGCCTGGAACTTGCTACATAGACCAGGCTGGCCTTCATCTCACAGAGATCTATTTGCCAGCCTCTGCCTTCCTCCCAAGTACTGGGATTACACCACCACATCTGGCTAGGAGAAATTATCTTTTATTTATTATTTTCTTTTGGTGCCAAGGACTGAAGGACTTAGGTATGTTAAACATACTGACTGAAGAGATGGCTCAGTGGTTAAGAGAACTGGCTGCTCTCATAGAGGATCCGGATTAGGTTCCCAGCACCCACATGGCAGCTAAGAGCTGTCCATAACTCCATGTCTGGGGATCTTTTACTCTCTTTTGGCTTCTGCAGATATTGCATGACATGGATATACTTAGCGAAATGCAGAGAAAACACCCATACAAACAAACAAAAAAATAAATTAAAGCAAACTAAAAACAAACTACATGCTCCACCCTGGAGCTATATCCCAAGTCCAGAGCACTTTCTTCATATCAACAACTTACACATCCCACAAAAGAGTCAGACAGACTTTTTTTTTTATTATTCAGCAACGTCGGAAACACTGGTTTGGCAATATGTATATAAATGTCCATAAAAAGCCATTTAATGAACATCAAATATAGATAAGATACATAACCATAACATATAAAAAGTAAACAGTAACCAACATTGATTTTTCAAATGAACTTTGGGATATAAATTAATCCTTTAAATATGACACAGAAAATTCCTTAAATAATTTCACAGTTAATTTGACTACTCAGCACAAGAATGGGTCCCAGAATTGAAATGCTGCTTGCTATCATTGAAGGTGGTTTTATTATGATCATTGCTCCCACAGTACCCTTTAAACCTTAATATAAAACTTTAATTCAACATTATCTATTAATTAAAAAGAAATAAATATGTCATGGAAAGAAAAACAAGGAAAAAGGTAATATAAAAAAGGTTTGTATATCACAGACTGGAAGATACTACCACTATTGTTTACACAATGGGCTGCAATATGTAGAAGACATTGCCTCCTTACTTACCCTCGTCCTGGAAGGAGGTACACCTTAACAAAAGGGTCAGAGTAGCCATTATTGTCTCGGGGGACAAGATTTCTTGCTTGAAGAATATGTATTATGAGATTTCCAAGATCATAGTTGATTTGAAGCTTTAGGAGACAGAAAATTATTCCATGAATTTCTTTTAGATATCTAATATGTTATCATTTAATACTTCATTAATTCTTTAAATTTTTCATAAGAATAACCATCTCATCTCAATTTTATTTGAAACTAAACAGAACAGAAACTGCTCAAATTACTTGGAAGCCCCAGGTATATTTGAATTTCTAATAAACATGCTGTTCATTTCTTACCCTGAAGAGTCTTAGTCTAGCTAATGTTCATGTAGAAAGAAAACCATACATTGAATCCTCACTTTTTTATATTAAACTTTTATTCATAGAAAAAGTGTACATATTACTGTTGCTCATTAGTACAATTACCAAGATTTTGAAAATAAATTAAATACTTGAAAATGTATTATAAAATGTCACTTGCATTTCATCAAATAATTAGCAGTGAGCAAAAGACCACGTGTGGATGAGGCTGTCAGTATTGAAATGTATTTTATAAAGTGTTGATTTTATTTTTCCTATGTTCTCTGATATTAATCCTGTAGCTTCTCTTTCTGTACCTTCTTTTCACACAGATACTGGCATATTATTCTTAGATTTTTAGAAGTTGATGAAGGAAGAAGAGTCATGTCCAAGATGCTTACCATTAGAGATCTACAATTCAAATAAATATTTGAGAAATTGGCATAAACTAAAATCATTGAACTGAACATATTTTATCCTCAATAATTGATTTTTGGCATCATTTATATTAAAACTTATCTTTGAAGTTTGTTCAAATAATAGAAATGAAAAAATAATTATATTTCAAAGAGATCTATCTAAGTATCTATGTATCTATAACTGCTAACTTTTAAATAATCCATACAAAAATAGATATATAGTGTTTGTAGTGAAAATGGGGTGACTGAAATGAGTCAAATTCTTGTTTAAAATTTCATAATTGTGGGGCTGGAGAGATGGCTCAGCGGTTAAGAGTGCCTACTGCTCTTGCAGAGGACCCGGGTTCGATTCCTAGCACCCACATGGCAGCTAAGAACCATCTTTAAGCCAGGTGTGGTGGTGCATGCCTTTAATCCTAGCACTAGGGAGGGAAGCAGAGGAAGCCGGATCTCTGTGAGTTCAAGGCCAGCCTGGTCTACAGAGTGAGTTCCAGGCCATCTAGGTCTATAGGGAGACCCTGTCTTGAAAAAAAAAGAGACAAAAAATTCATAATTAAAATATATTATCATTTAGCAAAGCTTCAGTCTGGCTATGTTACCTGACAGGAAATAAATCTTTAACTGCATGATTCAATAGAGCAAAGCCTAGAACTCTCTGACTATCATAAAAATATGAATAACGCAGTGAAGTATCCTAATGGAAGAGCAAAGATGGGGATTTTGAACCTTGTCCTATAATGGGATACTGAAATAGAAAGAAGGAAATAACGTGCAGTTAATTGCATGCAAACAGCTTCTCCTTTTGCCAGCTCTGGAGTTGACTTTGAAGTGAAGACATAGCATCAAAGCCGTTTCTTACTGAAATGAAAACCCGCAGCGGGCTACCCTGAGAGCATGCTTTTCACAACTCTTCATTTGGCCTTAGATTATTCCAAAAGCAATAAGGTGGTGGAGGTGATGGAGGAAGGGAAGGTGGGGGGCAGTGTTGGTCTGAGAAGGGATACCCGGGCCATCTTCACGCCCAGGAGCCCCGGTGCCTACACCTTCATGATTTGGCATACGATTTGCCAAACAACTACAAAATAATTGAAGCAACTGCAACTTCATTTGGGGGACCATGGGAGGGAAAGACCCCAGGAACATAAGGGCAGGATTGATGGTTGTTTGGGCTTGCCAAGGAGGAACCTCGGAGCACTTAAGAAAAAGATGACATCTTTTAGCAAAAAAAAAAAAAAAAAAATCCTCCAATTCAGGTAATATGAGTATATACATATGTATATATTTATGTATATATATATATATAAAACTATGTATATATAATATACATGTGTATATATATATATATATTGAAGCAATACAAGTTAGAGAGAACAACAATAACAAAAGAACAGGAAAAAATCTGGAAAGACTCAGAAAAAGATGCAAGACATGTATGGTAGAGTGCAGGGACTCAGGTGGGGTGGGGGGTATGGAAAGGGAAGTGACTCTAAATTCGATTGAAAAATGATGTATGATTTATGGAAAAGTTTAATAACAATAAAAAATTAAAAAAAGAATATCCTAACTACTAAGAGATAAATGTCAGAGTACATTTCAAAATCAGAATTAAATCTTACTGCCAAAGGGACAAATCAAGAACAGCAAAAACAATACAATAAACCAAAAAATAAAAACAGTAAACACAAGCTCAAAAGTATGTAATAACAGGGGCTTGAGAGACGGTTCAGCAGTTAAGAGCATCAGCTGCTCTTGCAGAGGACCTGGGTTCAATTCCCAGGACCCACATCGTAGCTAAACCATCTGTAACTCTAGTTCTTGGGGAATCTGATGCCTTCTGACTCCATGGGCATTGCACGACTTAGACACATGCAGGTGATACATTCATACACATAAAATAAAATAATAAATTAAAAAATTAATAATTGAGCCAGACATGGTGGCACACGTCTTTGATCTCAACACTCAGTAGGCAGAGGCAAGAGGATATCAATGAGTTCACGGCCAGTCTGGTCTACATAGTGAGTTCCAGGACAATGGTGGCTACAGGGAGACCCTGTCTCAAAAAAGACCAAGAAAAAAGGGTAATAATTGGAGAAAGATATTAAGAATAAATAATTCTAGTATTTTCTTAGTTTCTACGACCAAAGATGAAAACCATTTTAAAGTCCAGAGCTAGAGGGATAGAAAAATTTGGTTGTAAGCCTGAGTCTTTACTGGCTGTTCTAGCTCTTTGGCCCTGAATAGAAAAATTTGGAATACTCTGAAAATCAGGCCCAAACTTGCCAGTTTCCTCTTCTGAGGCCCCATGCTGCCCTTCTGCATTTCTGCCTCTACACTCTAGTCTGCACGTAGCCACTGCATTGATCATCCGGTCTTTGTCATCTTCTCCTTGTAATACTTCCTGCAGGCTGTTGCCATGACTGTATGCACTTTTTTTCTACTAGTTTTTCTATCACTCTAGAATATTTAGAACTGTGCTATAGTGTATGAGGGATATTTACCCTCTATGGATCCAGGGTTCTTTTTAATAGTGTCAACCTCTCATTCCTTCACTCTGGGAATGCAACAGCTTTCTGTGTACTTCTTTTGGAAGACACTCTCCTTTTCTCTCTGCTTCCTGACACATTAGCTTATATCTCTGTTACCCTCTGTGAAGTCCTTTGTGAAATTTTCCTTAGGAAGATACTGGAGATACACGGGAGACTGATGCTTTTCTTTATTTGAAGTCAGCTGTCTTCAAGTATCTAATTTGCAGTGCTAATTCTCTCAATGTGACATTTCTTATCTACCTTGAATTATCTTTTGCTATCACCTGAAGCAGGTTTTGTTTACTATAAATTACACTAAGAAATAAAATGGTATAATATACAAATAAAGAAATAAACAACCAATCATGATCCGCATCATTTTATTCTATTTTCTTAGTTAAAATTCCTTCAATTGCTTTTACAAATTACAAAGCTATTATGATCTACAGTATGAAAAGCACTTCTGTGCAATAATTGTTCATCACTTAATTAGCATGGATTGATTCTTTTTAAAAAACCCACATTTGATTCATTAAACTTAAATATGAAACTTCAGATTTCTGGGAGGAGCAGCTCTGTATGAAAAGCATGCCACACAGTACATAGCAGTAGCTGGAGCACAGGCCCTACTGACTGCAGATTTCACCATGGGGAACTTCAAAGCTATGACTGGATTCTATAAACAAGCTCCCATGAACATGCATTAACTTTGCATTTTCTTGTACAGTTCAGTATGTGTTATAGAATACAAAAGAGCCTAGCAGTCTGTTGACAATTCCAATAGACAGTGGTAAAAACAGCAAAAATAACTTGGCAGGATGATGACTTCTTAAAATTTTCATACCTGAATTTCTCCTGTAATTGGATGAGAGACAACCTTTGTTGCATCAGTAGGCTGAAATATTAAAAGCCATATATCACATTAATAAACAAGTATTCACAGAACTTATCATTTCATCTTTCTTTTGAAATGAACTTCTATTTGGTTGGAGCGCACTGCCCACAAAATACATTTTATCCATTTGGTTGCTTCAGAACAATAGCATCCATTTATGACTCTCATACTTGTTTAATTTTATGGATATGTAAATTCATTTTTCATTTTGGCAAATCTGTTTTGAGACCATAATTTTATATCAATAGTATTTTCAATTATTAAAATGAATATTTTGGGTTTAAAGCAATTTGATTTAGCATTTCAAGGTTTCAAAGTCCTATGTGGGGATGAAAAAGATTTTACAGAACTGGCTAGCCCGCAGAAGGCAAGATGAAGAGCATTTCCGGGACTGTGCTGAGCACACATCGTAATGTTCCCTACAGAGTGAACCCTCCTCAAGCAACTTTCTCTATGAGTGGACAGTCTTTCATTAAAATCTATCTTTCCAGATACGATCTCATTTCTTTCCTAACTCCTTAGGCAAATAAAGCCTAAAAAAAGTTAAGAAAATGACATAACTCATGCCTGCTTCTGAAGATTCCTTGAAATTTTTATACACAAATAGAGATGATGTCCCTGGCCCCAAATAATATGACATCAGTGTTGAATGACAGCCACCTTATACATTCAATCCTGTTACATCAGTGGTATACAAAACTGGGTTTGCTTTAGTAACTAAATTGAAAACAGAAAATTTGTTGTACTTATCCTGATACACTGGTTTAATTACTTTTACTTTCTGTTTTTACTCCATAAATGAGGTCAGCCAAAAGAAATAAGGTTTATTTCAGATCTTGCTTTATAAAATAACCACACAATAAAATTAAAGAACCATTGATAGGGTTATGAGGGAATAGGGTTAGAGATGTTAAGGTCCATATTCTTTAAGAGTTCAGCTCATTTATACACTCTGCCATCAATTAACAGCAATAGTGTACTGTGGTGTCAAAGGATATACTTCTAGTGACTGAAAGATCAACTTTACTAATGATTATCCTATTATAAATTTCAAATAAAGAAAACCAAATGTAGAAACAAAAAGGGTTATGCAAACTCCTATAATTATATACTGTATAATAATTGGGGTTTTCTCACTGTAATGTCCTTGTCTCTTTTAAAAATAATTATTTAATTTTTAATTTACACAATGGCATTCCATATTTATGTGGTACAATGTCCTTGACAAATGTACACATTTAATCACACAGAGTAAATAGCATTGAGTCAGGCACAGAATAAAATAGGCTGCATATTTTCCTTGAGATATGGATGACACAGAAGAATCCTGTTCATTAGACCCCAGGAAGAAAAAAGAAAAAACAAATAGAGAGAGGCTGGATAACAGAACCCAAAAGGGAAAAATAAGCTAACAGTTCTATAGACAAAAAGGTGGCTACACATTATAACAACTTCCTGTATATATCTCACAATAACCAAAAGAAGTTCAAGGAATTCCAACTTGAAAAAATCTTCAAGTTTAAAGTCATAAAAATTAGAAAATAAGAGCCAGGCATGGTGGCACACACCTTTAATCCCAGCACACAGGAGGCAAAGACAGGCATATCTCTGTGAGTTCAAGGCCAGCCTGTTCTACATAGAGTTCCAGGCCAGCTGGAACTACAAGGAAACCTTATCTTTAAAAGCCTGGGATAAAGGAAATAACTTGATAAAAAGTAAAACAACAACAACAACAAAAAGACATTTCAGCAAAACAATGAAGAGTGATTACTGATAAACTAAATCCTTTTTGGTTTCTTATTGAAAATTCTATCTTATTTTATATATGCTCATGCAAATATAGTGGACTTGGGAGAAGATAAACACATGGTTCATTCTAGTCTATCAGGAGTCTGCTCTGAAGACATTGAAATATTTTAAATTATGGGGGATAAAAAAATCAATATATATTGGATTTTGTGCAAATTATCAGGGTACAGTAGCTATATTTCAAGTTTAGAGACAAGTATTCTCCTTTTAATTGTGTCATGCATTTTTGAAGCTGGTTATATTAACTGTTGTGTTTAACACAACAGTTAATATAAACCAGTGGGTTCAGTGGGTGGATCCTATTGGCCAAATGATGGGGTGTTACTGCTCAATATGATTCCAGAGTTCCAGAGTTTGAGAAATTGTACAGTGCTCATTAAGTGTGCAAATCCCAGAGACATGTAACTGTAGTTAGCAAAAAGGAAATAAAAGCACACACACACACACACACACACACACACACACACACACACACACATATATATATATACACATGTATGTATATATATGCTAAAAATTTATTTCTTTACTTTTGTATGCATGAATGACTTGCCTGAATGGATGCATGTGCAACATGTGCTTGCCTGGGGCCAATAGAGGCCAGAAGAGGGCACTGGATGGATACAGTTATGGATGCTCCTGACATACCATGCGGAAACTAGAAATAAAATTCACATCTTCTGGAAGGACAAGTGCTCTTAATTGATGAGCCATTTCTCCAGTATCTAAAACATTTTAATTTTATATGTAGTTTTTCCAAACGCTACTGGAATTTTGGATATATAGATTGTTTACACCATACTATTTAATACATGGGACTGTTTTACATATTTCTTTGGAACAATGGTTTTTGTGAAAAACAATAGAGATTTGAGGGTATCATTCATGACATCAAATTTTGTTGAACCTAATGACATTTCCCAAGAAAGTATAAAACTAATAAGTACTTTAAATTATTCATACAGTATACTAAAAATTATTCTGATTTTAAAGATGAAAACAAAGACTTGTTAGAATTTCATTGCTAAAGCTTCCGGCAGTAAAATAAAACTTTTATTTATTTTTTTATTTTATTTAAAATTTTTTATTAATTTTATTTATTTCTGTATGTGTATGAATGTACTGTCTGCATGCAAGTTTGTGCACCCGTGTCGTGCAATGCTGCAGAGGTCAGAAGAGGGTGTCAGATTCCCCTGGAACTGGAGTTCTCCTGGAATTGGAGTTTCAGATGGCTCTCGGCCGCCATGTGGGTGCTGGGGATCGAACCCGGGTCCTCTGCAAGAGCGTCGGCGCTCCTAACCGCTAGGCCATCTCTCCAGCCCCAGTAAAATAAAACTTTTAAAGACTACAGTGCATATTGAATCAGTTTAAACATTAATAATTTAAACACTCTTAAATACTTATATGTGAATTTTTTATTAAAATGATATAAAATTATATTAGTTTTTATATATAACTATGCAAAAATATTAACAAGGAATCCAACATAAATGGTTTTAAAGATTTCCAGAACAACTATTAAAGTGATTTTAAAATATAGCAAATAATCTCATGCTTTATACGAACAAAAATTATTAAAATAAGTTATGTCCATATTTGACCTTTATTCAGAAGTAATCTTTTAAAGTATTATACAAATAATCACTTAAGTCTAGATGGAATGTGTTCAAGCATTGGCCTAGGAAAAGCTTCTTCACAGTCAAGGGAACAAATAGCAGAATGAAGGAGAATATCTGCAAACTATACATCTAACAAATAATTTATTCCCCAATATTTAAGGAACTATGAAATCAATACCATAAGCCCAATAATTTAATAAAATGGATAATAGTCATAAATATAGATATCACAAAAGAAGATATATTGATGGCCAGTTCTATGGGAAAAAAAATCTCAGAATTACTAATTATCAGAGAAGTATAAATCAAACCTACAAAAATATAGCAACTGTACATCTGCACCACAAGAATGATTATAAAAAAGACTAGAAATGATAGGCTGTGGAGAAAAGAGAGGCTTTCAACATTTTAGTGGAAATATAAGAATCAGTATGGCAATTATGGAAAACCATATAGCAATCCTAAAACAACGAAAACAGGAAATTATATGACAATGAAATACCATATCTGGATACATATCCAAAGAAATGGAATAACTATGTTAGAGATATCTACATATGCATATATATCATGACAATAGCCAATTAGTGGTAATATGAATTAATCAATTAATGAATGAACAAAGAAAATGTGATGTACACCCAATGGAATACTATTGAGCTATAAAAAGAATAGAATCCTAAGATTTGTAATGATATGAATGGAGGTTTTTTTTGTTTTTAATTAAGCCAGGCACAGAAAGAAAAGTTTGCACCATCTAATTCACATGTGTAATCTAATGAAAGTATCTTACAGAATTAGAGACCAGAATTGCGATTGATCAGAGAGGAGGTAAAGAAGGAAGAGAGTTAATGGTCCAATGTTAGAGTAAGTCAAAAATATGTTTTATGGTATATTGAAAAACTGGGTAAATATAATTCATAATAATGTAAATTGTATCTAAAATATTAAGAAGAGTGGATGTTGAGTATGCCCAACATGAATAATAAAGCTTTCAAGCGATGAATATGCTAACTACCCTTTAGAGCTTGAATCCAAAATTATAAGAGGGCCAGTGAGATATATCTGAGTAAAGGAGGTTGTTGCCAAGCCTGATGAGCTGAATTCAAACCCTAGGATCCACAAGGTGGAGGAAAAGAACTGATTTTGATCTCAACACCTATGCTCTAGCAAGAGATACATCCATAAATAAAGAGGCTTGCCACCAAAGCTGATGACTTGAGCTCACACTCTAGGTTCCACACGGTAGGAGAGAACTGATTCTTATCTCCACACAAGCTGGGCCATGAGGAAGCTCTCCAACAAACACACGAAATAAATATGGAGTAAGAAAAATTTAAATATTATTACAAAATAAAAGGAAGTTAATATACTAGTTCTCTGTACTGTCTTAAGGATATACCATATGTTTGAGCTGGGCTTGGTGGCACAAGCCTTTAATACCAGCACTCAGGAGAAAGAGGCAAGCAGATCTCTGTGAGATGCGGTCTAGCCTGTTCTATATAGTGAGTTGCAGGCCCACAGAGATCCTGTCTCAATAAATAAATAAATTAATTAATTAATAATATGTCCAGCTATGTTATGTTCCCTGACATTGGAATATGAGAGCTTTAGACCACACCACACCACATTTTTAGTATCTCTTAATACCAAAATTTAACATTGTAGGATTTGAGGAACAAATCAAAAGGAAGTAGTGCTTTTGATGAATGTTAAATAATGGTAGGTCAAAAATATCTTTAAGTATTTATTTATGGAATGGATTAATTTTGCAAAAGTGTCTAAAAAAACTCTGTACTTACTAAGGATAAATTACAAAGAAGAAAAAGAATATATAATTGTCCCTTTCTTAAAGACTGTTAGCTGACCCTTAAGTTTTCACTTAAGAATATACACTCCAGCACCCACATGGCGGCTGAGAACCGTCTGAAACTCCAATTCCAGGAGAACTCCAGTTCCAGGGGAATCCGATACCCTCTTCTGACATCCGCGGCATTGCATGACACGGGTGCACACACCTGCATGCAGACAGTACATTCATACACATACAGAAATAAAAAAAAAAAAGAATATACATATGGACTGGAAAGATGGTTCTGCAGTTAAGGGCACTGCCTGCTCTTGCAGAGGACTCACATGGTGGCAAACAATTATCCATAATTCCAATTTCAGGAGATCTGAACCCTCTTCGGGCCTCTGAGGGCATTGCATGACATAGCTGCACTTACATATATGTGGGCAAAACACTCATGCACATTCAAAATAAAAATAAAAAAATACTTTATAAGAATGTAGATATGTATTATACATATGTGCCAAATAAGCAAATTTGATGGTTTAATTTGATTAATGTGTTTAATGTTACTGCCAAGAGTTAAATGATCTCTATACAAGAACTCTCCAACAGATTCTATCTATGAGCCTCAGAGGTAATTTAATATATTCTAATAATTATCCTAAAAATAAACTACAGGAATACTTTTAATAACATTTCACATTCATCCTGAATATCATTTCACCATGTTATCAATATAAAATTTGTATTGAAATATTTTACATCTTTTTTTTCACTCTGCATCTTTGAGGTCTGGCATGGAATTCGTTAATCCAGCAGATGATAGCTGGGACTGGCCACATGTTACTGGCAGATGCTGTTCTGGCCAGTGGGACACTATGACGTATTTTATCCACATACAGTTAAACTACAGAGGCCCATGTTCTTGGCAAAGAAAACAATTGATGCAAGTCACAAACCTGCCAATATCACTCCTTTAATGCCATCCCACTTTCACTTCTTTCGTCTTCTAATACATTGTTCAAAAAGCTAACATACCACAGTGGGTCGAACTTACATTAGTAATAAGAACAGAGATTCACAAGTGATCACTAATGTTTCAATCCCTAAAATTTTTGTTACTGTTCTGTGCAAGTCACTCAAATATAATTTATGCTCAGAGAGATACAGAAAAAAATAAAAAGTGTTTTATCAGTCTTATGCAGGATGTAGTCAAAAAAGAGGGTAAAAGCAATCAAATAACTTCAGGTGAGATATAAATTTTACTAAGAGATACATAAGACAGCTTTGGAAGGAGGAAGGGAGAAGAGAAGAAGGCAGAGCAGCAGGGAGGCTGGGAGAGAGGGAGAAAAGGAGAGAGGGAGGGAGAGAGAGAGCAAGGGAGGAAAGAAAGAAGCAAGGAAAGAGGGAAGGACAGAAGGAGGGAAGAAGAGACAGATAAAAGGGAGGAAAGAAATGAGGAGAAGAGAGAGGAGCAAAGAAAGGAAGGGATAGAGGGCAAGGAACAAAGGAAACTTGTGACACTGGAGAAAGATTGCAGTACGCGAGGACTGTATGGAAGGCGGCTCTGGCTTGCTCTCCATCCTTACTCAGTGCCCATGGCTGGCTCTGAACTACCTACATATTACGGTGGGAAGGCCAGTCAAGACCATTTGTGAGCTTCAATCTTCAGTCTTCTGGCTTCTGTTTTATTTTTAACCCTGAAAATATCTTGTGAACACCTCTATACTCGGTGTATAATTTTCTATTTTTGAGACTTTTTTCAGCCTGTACTCTTCACTTGGAATGTTGTCTTTCTCTCCCTTTACTAAAATTTGTTATTAAACACAGGCTTTCCTTATCTCACTCCCCCAGGTCTCCTCACATTTCTCCTTAGAACATCAATGAATTTGGAAGATAATCTTCATCTAGAATTCCTTCAGTAATTCTCAACCATCAAGGGGTATCACATCTTGTTGGGAAAGTTACTAAACGTTAGGCTACACAGCCTCATCTACAGCAGTTATGAAACAGTTGGCGAAGAGTGGGGTAAAAGTTTTGCATTTTTAACAAGTTTCTAAACAGTGCCAACTACGCTGAACCAGGGCCACAGTTTAAGAGCCAACATTCTCCGTGGAATAAGAATGAGTGAATTTTTCCATGTTCGTAATTTGGTAGGGTGTGGCTCCTGAAATTAAACCCCACTTGACAAAGGCCTGTGGAGAATAGGCCTGAGTTGAAACCTTCATAAATGGAAGGCTTACCTCAAGGATATTAGTAAAGATGTAACAACATTATGCTAATCATGATATCCATGAGAGGAAAGCGTTTTTTTTTGTTGTTGTTGTTGTTGTTTTTTGTTTTGTTTTGTTTTTTTGCACGTTCTTTTCAAATGAGTTGAATAGTGTACTAGGAATAGATGGGGAAATGGGAACCCAGAATGCTTCCTGAGCAGGACAGTGACAGAGTCAAATCCATTCCACACTGTCTAGTTGTTGGTTGCCATTACAAGGTTAAACAGTAATTCATTGATCACTTTTAATTCCCCAACAACTGTAAAATAATGACTCTGGGAGCATTTGTTTCAAGTAGTCATAAGGTTCCATGTGTGACGCTGGGAATAAACTCTAGAATGGTGACCATTATCACTGTTTTCCCTTATTTCTTTTGTCCTGAACTATTTCTATTTTTTACTTTCACTAAGAAAATCTAATAGAACATGCATCTTTCTTTTTTAAAGGATACAAAACTAACGTTCTATATAGAAAATTGTAACAATGACACCCTCCCCCCCCCAAAAAAAAAGTACCAACACCATATTGTTCAAAGTTTTCGTTCTATAACTGAAATAGCTTAAGAGATTGGAGACAGTATCTTGGTCAGTTACACAGTCAGAAGAGGAAATGTTTTCTGTTCCAATAAATCAATAGGACATGAGACATCACAGGAAACCATTTCAAATGCTGTTTCCCTTCCTCTCTCTCCCACTCTGAGCAACAACAGGAAACGAATGATCACAGGCGTCTGGCACTTCTCACCTTGCTGCTGCTGCTGCTGCTGCTGCTGCTGCTGCTCTGCTTCTTTTTGCTTACTGAGGGTGACCCTGGCTGCCCTGGACTGGGAACAGAACTGGATCCTGCAGACGCAGGACCTGAGTGAGCATGAGACCCTTTCTCCATGACCGAAGACAGGACCAGTGGTGACTGCTGGAGCGAGACCTTCTGCAGCTCTGCTGCTAGCTGCTTGGGATCAACCCCCGGGGACTTTGCTTTGTCCACTGGAACAGAATGAAAGGGCTTTCTTCAGTTGTATGGTCCACAGGTGGAAAATCACATGGCACTTATTCGATCGTAGGTGACAACACATTACTTAAAAACTAGGTTAAACTTTCAAAATCAAGTTCAGTCAGTTGCAATTTTTGTGTTTCTGAAGAAATCCGGATGTTCCAGAGAGGAAGTGGTATCATGCTGAATCTCGGGGCAAACTGAAATTCCTATTTGAAATGGCCAAATGGACTCCACTTTATTGTAGACTTTTGCATACCCTGTGTTTCTTCCCCCAGTGCCCCGCCTGCCCCAACTGGACACAGGCAGAAGATCCCATGAAGGCTGTACCTTCAGGGAGTTACGTGATGTTTGTTTTGTTCATAATTACATAAATGTATAAAACCTATGCTTTTGTTTACATCTTTAAAAACATCTTTGTTGATTTTTTTGAGAATTTTGTACAGTGTATTTTAATAATGTTTAGATTACCTCCCTGATGGACACCCTAACCCTAATACCACACACTGAGACTCTTCTTGCCCTCTATTGTTACTTTTCTTTATAAAGGCCTAGCAGAATCTAACTCGTGTTCCCTAAATAGTCTTGGATGTTGTTCTGTCCCTTGGATTCTAGTCAACCTACCAGGCATCACACCTTTAAAGAAAACTGACTCTCCCAGCATGAATCAATTGCCAATAGTTCCCTTTCTTATGGATGGAGCTTCTTTCTAACCTCCCCCATCCAGGCTTGGGGTGTTAGATAACTTCAGTGTCACAACACCTAAGACAAGCCCTTAATTAAGGATTCACCTCTAATCAGATTGGCCTACGGCAGGTCTACAAGATATTTTCTTGACTGCTGAATGATGTGGGGAGGGCCCAGTCCACTGTGAGTAGTACCACCACTGGGCAGGTGGTCTTGAGTTGTATAAGAAAGCCAGGAATGGTAATGCTGGCTTTAATCCCAGCACTCAGGATGCAGAAGCAGTCTAAGGCCCACTTGTTCTACATAGGGCATTCCTATAGGGAGACCTTGTCTCTTGCCCCCTGCTCCACCTCCCCTCAAAGCAGGCTGACCGCAGGCCAGGGGAGCAAGCTGATAGGGCATCCTCCATTGTCTCTGAACTCTGAATGGCTAAATTCCTGCCTAGGCTTTCCTTGATGATGGTCTGTGGGATGCAAAGCAAATAAACCCTATCCCTCTGGTTTGCTTTATCACAGCAATAGAAAGTTAACTACAACACTGGGTTTTCCCTTAGCTTGGTCTTGCATACACATTGGGCATGGTGGCACAGGCTCTGTGGGCTCACGTGTGAAATTACCCATGGTACCTGGACACAGTGTTTCCTCCTATCCATCAACCAATTCTGGCTCGTAGAATATTATCACCCCCCTCTTCCACAGTGATCCTTGAACCTTGGGAGGAAAGGCTGTAATATAAGTGTCTCATTAAGGATGAGCTCTGGACAGCCTCTTGTTCTCTGCACATGGGCCAGTTTTGGGTTTCTGTGTTAATGGCCATCTGCTGCAAGCTTCTCTGGTGAGGGTTGAGGAAGGTACAGGTTTGAAACCATATCCATGAACATGTCAAATCTGCCTCTGCAGTTACTTTTGTAGCCACCTCGCCATTGACTGTTGGAAGCAGATTGCTCTCACCTACCAGATTTTGGTGGCTCATGAAGTTCCAGGTGCTGGGGATTTTCAGAATCTGATAGCATGTTGAGGTCCCTAAATATTAAGATAGAATATTAAAAAGAAATTGAGAAGCCCCAAAACCAATCGTGCTTTTTTTTCCAACTACCCTGATTTTATTTTCAGTCGGTAAATGAGAAGTGGTTCATGATATAAAGCAACTCCAAGGCATGCTTATCTGGCTGCTAACCCAGTATGTATTAGCAATGCTGTTAAAAGTCAGAGCTAATAAAAATGATCATTTAAGGTGAAATCTTTATGGATTAAATGTAAGTTCATTTTGAAATACTATACACCTCTATGAAATCTAAATGGGCTCAAGCTTTCATTTAAATGAAGCACATTTTAAGAAAAGCAAGAAGGGGAGAGCTGTTGACACAGTAAGAAATAAAATTAGCTTAATTCTGTTTATGACTTAGACTTTGATTCGGAACACAAGAAATCTATAAACCATGTATTCATTTTATTTTCTAATCACAGAAATCTTACTGACTGGCAAAGGTTCCACCTTAACAATTTTAAATTAAAAGAGTAATGAATAGCCAAAAAAATGGAAACAGAAAGATGGGGAAAAACTCACAGTCTTACACATATTTCTGCTTCCCCACTTTGCTGACTAATGATACTCTGTACTTCTTCATATGTTTTAGAAGTTAAGGGAATTCCATTCCATTCCAAAACTTGCATACCTAAAAACACAAATTTGAGTAGAGAATCAAACATGTGTACTATCTCTAGTTCCTGAGGTACAAGAGTTTTATTCATTTTTAAAAGAAAAATCAGCACAGCATCTCAGAGAGCATTAGTTCAATGTTCTCCAGAACATTATGCAGTAGAATATAAACTTACCTGAACTCAGTATATATTTAAAACAACATGCAAACTTTTGCTTTTGAGAATCCATTATTGCCAAACACATGCATACTGTTCATACTGCTATGAAGAAAACCTTATTGAATTAATATTATTTAGCCTAATTTTGTATAGAAAACAAACAAGCAAATAATTGCAACCATTAGCATAAAAGTATTATTGACTTCCATGTACTTTCATGGAATAGAGTGGTTGAAAAAGTCATTAAGATTTTCTGGGCATGCTCTGATCTTGATTGTATCCAGATAAAATAGATTATACATTGTGTCTTTTACTTCAATGCTTGCTGGATATTTCTGAATTAAGAGCAAGAAAGTTTCAGGAAGGCCAGTTTTGTGGGTCTATGACCTATTCAGTAGTACAAGGTTCTGTGTTCAAAAAAGCCCTGTGATCTACTGTTATCTTGAAAATAATGTTTAGACAAAGAATCTACTGTCTCACTTTATACTGAATCCAATAAATAATCTACCTGATCTATCCTGGTTAGGGTATTTTATTTATCTCATTAAAGTAAAAAGACAATTTTATACAAAAAGAAAATAGCATTGGATTTTTAATACTTAAATATTTATATCCAGTTTCCTTTGTTTCTTTTTGAGTTGTAAAAATGATCTAGGGGTGAAAATTTGGCATAATCCACATATTCCTAAAATATAGCTATGTAAGCTGGGTGAAGCATAGGTCAAACATCCCAATAGCATGCTCCAGTACTCATGAATATTATCAGCATTACCAGAGACAAACATCTTATGCCATGACACGTCAAGTAAGAAAAAAAAAAAAAACATTGAACAATTAGATTTTGAATGAACTGGAACCTGTGCAATTCCCTGTTTCTTACCTTAGCATTGGCTTCAATTAGAAATTGTAAACAAGGCATGCTTGTATGTTTAGGGTGTTAGTGCTATGCTGTATATTAGGAATCATGTTATCAGTTGCAATTAAATAAGGAAATCTTTACACCATACTGGAATACCAAAAGAAGTCCATCAAAGGCTCACAGTAACACAAAGAATCACTTTTCTGGAACTTACTCCAAGAAAACGTTATCTTCCGATAGGCCTGAGGTTTATTTCAACAATCCCAGCTGTTGCACACACAAAATGAGAAAAATACATAAAAGACAATGATACTAACAATAAAATAGCACAATGATGGAGGAAATCAAACCATTTCTGAAGTCAGCAAAAATCCCCTACATTTATAAGCAAGATATTTTGAATTGAAGCTGTTAATGCTGTAATAATTCTGACATACTTTGTGAAACAAAAATGTGTCTATACGTAAAAAAGAGCAAACCTAAAATCACTGAGAAGATTATACAGATAATCATATATTCCACAGTCTGCTCTGTCCTGGAACAGACAGCTGAACTTTACACTCATTTTTCTTTACGAGAGTCAGTATGTTACAGAAGGTCAGTTGATTCTGCTAGTTCTTTTGTTCTGGATTGACACTTAAGGCAATATACAATAGAAAAGGTGACTACTTCAATGTCCTTACTTATACCGCCCCCCGTGTCTCTCATTTCCTGCAAGTGAATGGAATATCACTTGTATTTATTTCACAAAATGGTTTAAGAAATTGTGAGAAGTAAATATTGCATGATTTTAAAAATATATTTGATACACCACATCAATAGAAAGGAGGATAACAGGCATTTAATTATCCCTGTGGATACATAAAAGAACTTGATTACACTTCAAATCCCTTTGTACTAAAAGCAAAGAATACACTAGTTACATATGGAGCATATCTTAACCTAATAAAAATCATTTATAATAAGCAAATGCTTATTATTATAATAGAGAGGAAAAGCTGAATATTTTCATTCTATGATCAAGACTAAAACAAGGGTGCCCACATTTAGCACTTTGACTCAGCATACTTCTGGAAGTGCAAACTGTGATCATGCAGGATAAAGAAGGAAAGGGCATCAGGATGACAAAAAAGGAGTCAGATTCTCACTGCTGCATACAACATCATCTTACACCTAGAGAGAACCATAAAGACATTAACAAGTATCTATTTAGGAACATAAACTTAGCAAAATTGCAGGATACAAGAGCAACATACAAAAAGCTTGGTAGCTGGGCTGGAGAGATAGCCTAGCGGTTAAGAGCACCGACTGTTCTTTCGGAGGACCCAGGTTCGATCCCCAGCACCCACATGGTGGCTAACAACCATCTGTAACTCCAATTCCAGGAGAACTCCAGTTCCAGGGGAATCCGACACCCTCTTCCGACCTCCGTGGCATTGCACGACATGGATGCACAAACCTACATGCAGACAGTACACTCATACACATACAAAAATAAATTTAAAAAAATTAAAAAAAAGAAACACTAGTTTCTTTAAAAACAAAACAAAAAAAAAACAAAAAAGTTTGGTAGCTGAAACATAATCAAGAAAGCAATTTGATTTATAAATGTACACAAATAAAATGTTTAGGAATAAATTTACTCAAATATGTGAAGGATTTTTAGAATAAAAATATTTAAATGGGGCTGGAGAGATGACCTAGCGGACTTGGGTTCGATTCCCAGCACCCACATGGCGGCTGAGAACTGTCTTTAACTCCAGTTCCAGGGGAATTCGACGCCCTCTTCTGACCTCCGTGGCACTGCACAATGTGGGTGCACAGACCTAAATCCAGACAGTACATTCATACACATAAAAAATAAATAAAATTTGAAAAAAATATTAAAAAAGAAAAAAATAAAACATATATACTGGAGCCTGGCATAGTGGCACATACCTTAAATCCTAGTATTCTGGAGCCAGAGGCAGGTAAATTTCTGTGAGTTTGAGGCCAGTTCAGTCTACATAATGAGCTGAAGACCCAACCAGGGCTATATAGTGAGACCCCATCTCAATAAAAAAAAATATCTAAAACATTTATGAAACACGATGAAAATGCAAAGAAATAAAAATATATAATTATGTGCTCACAGGCTTCAAAATCATTATTGTTAAAATGTCTCTATAAACCCAGTTGTCAACAGAATGCCTGTTACATAGTAATGACATTCTCATAGAACTAGGAGACTTAAAAATTCTCTACAAATTCAGAAAGCTGCAAAACATGTAAAACTATCTTGATAGAAAATAGTTCAGGAGGGCTTTATATTATCTCACCTTAAAGTACTTAATACAGATTTGTTGATTGTACAATCCTACAAATGTAAAATGCATGCAAAACTTGTTCAAATATATTCTGTGGATATACAAACTATTATTTTATCATTAAATGAATATATGTTCAATCTTAAAGTACTGAGAAGCAAACAGTAATTTTTACTGTATTTGTTATATCTATCTATCCATCTATCTATCATCTATGTTAAATGGTTTTTCAAATTTGAATGTTCACAGAGAACCCTCCAATGATATCCACAGACAGTACCTATTACAACTTTTTCCAGTAGAAAAACTAAGACAGCATTTTGGCAAATATCCAACAGATTTACTGTACAAAATTATAAGCATAATAGATTACCAAACACTAAAAAACAAAGATAGTTAAGTAACTTTCCAACTTAATATATGAGCATAAAAGATTCTCATTATGCTTTAGTAATTTCTAGGATTATTTAATTTTGAATGCTCCTCAAATTAGCAAAGCCATTCTTCTGTGTATAATATAAAACATATGATGCTAGAATCTATAATAATGGGGGAGGCTGGAGCAGAATGATGAGTCATCACAGGAAGCAGTGCAAAGCTGGAAATCTGGCAAGACTTAAGAACTCCCGAAAGCCTTCTTCCAGTGACATGCTTTCATTAACAAGACTATACCTCCTAAAATGTCCCAAAACAGCACCACCAACTGGGGATAAAATGTCCAAATACCTGGAGCCTATGGGAGACATTCTATTCAAATGAAGAGATTCCACTTCCTGGCACCCCCACAGGCACATGACCATAAAAAAGGCAAAATGCATTTAGTCTATATTCAAAAGTCCCCATAGCTTTTACCAGTCTCAATACCGTACAAAAGTCCAGAGTCCAAGGTCTCTTCTGAGACTCGACGCAATCTTTTAACAGTTATCCCCTGAAAAATCTAAAGATAAATTACACACATCCAAAATAAAGTGGAACCAAACACACATTCTCATTCCAATAAGGAGTAATGGGGACAAAATGCGGACGTACGGAACCAAAATAAGACCAACCCCAATGGGACAAACACCAAATCCTGCAGCTCCATGTGATCTAAGCTGAGTCACCAGTTGGGGATAAAATGTCCAAATCTTGGAACCTATGGGGACATTCTCGTTCAAACTACCAGAGTTACTCTATGTTTAATACTTATAAGTGTAGCAAAAATATCTTAGTGATAAAATTTATTTGAATATCAGTCAAATTTTTAGTATATTATATCCTAGTATTTATCACACTTTCATTGATTTTATTCATCCTTCCAGCACTTTGTCAGCATGTGGTATGTATCAGGCACTATGTAATTCATTACATTTGTTTATGTCTAATATTCATTCGTTTTAAAATTTATTTTTATTTTATTTGTTTTGCCTGCATATATGTATGTGTATTCATTCGTTTTAAAATTTATTTTTATTTTATTTGTTTTGCCTGCATGTATGTATGTACACTTGTATCATGTAAAGTCCATGGAGGCCAGAAAAGAGCATCAGATTCCACGAACTGGAATTATGCACCACTGTTAGTTACCATGTGGGTTCTGGGAACCAAACCAGGCCCTCTGCAAAGGCAGCCAGTGTTCTCAATAGCTGAGCCACTTCTCCTGTCTTGTCTTTTCCTGTCTTGTAATATCTATTCTTTGATAAAAACATGGACTGTATTACAGAAAGAGGGAGAAATATCTTACTAATATAAGTAAAATAAAGACAATTCAATGAGAACAACACTCCATATTTTTTTTTCAGGCAACATGAAGAAAAACCCGTGTGTTAATGATTAGAAATTGAAAATTAGGAGCCTGGAGAGATGGCTCAGTGGTTAAGAGCACTGGCTGTTCTTGCAGAGGACCCAGGTTCAATTCCCAGTGCCCATGTTTGATTTCCAGCACCCGCATGATGGCTAACCAACAGCCTAACTCCAGTTCCAGAGGATCTGATGCCCTCTTCTGACCTCAGCAACATTGCATGACATGGATGCACTTCATACATGCAGGCAATATGCTTATACACATAAAATAAAAATAATAAATTAAATATTATAAGTGAAATTAAAGCAATAATGAAATGTCAGACTCTGACCAGATGTGAAATCAAGAGATTTTGGCCTTTTCAAAGAACATTAATATTTACCAAAGAGCTTGCTGCACTTAGTTTCCACGTTAAGACTTATGAATACAATGACTATGACAGCATAAGAAAATGAAACTGCTTGTTTACAATTTATAATGTTGTAACTATCTTAATTAGAATGAAGATAAACGATGCAATCCTTCTAGGATGTATTCTGGTAGATTAAATTTATGTGCATCCATAAATTTTCTTGAATATGGATTTATGGTATCAAGAGCAATGTTCATTGGGAGTCTAATAAATGCTAATGACAGATATATGTGACATAAGTTGGAAGAAACAAGTCACATCAGGTTTTAACATCAGAATAGCATCAAGACATAAAATCATAGGCAGAATGGTGCAATAATGGCACAAATATTATGGGAGTAACCAATCTCTAATTTCAGATCTGCTTCATAAGATGAAGCTCATACCTGACATTGATATCAGGCTTAGATACCTGAAGCTAGACAAGTCACAGGCTATAAGGAGAGGTTTATGCTATTATTCTGATAAATATATATAATATTAAACTGACTACTAATGATTTATTGTTATACCCATAGATTAATGCATCTCTAAACTCTCAGCAGAAAAGCTCCCTTATGCAGCAGATAGTGATGAACAGACTCACAATTGGCCAACCTTTAGAGAATTTGAGACTGCATGTAGAATGCTCATCTCTGAATAGGACACCCATAGCAAACTTCTGACTCCCAAGGCTCAGGGATCATTATGGAAAAGATGGAAAGATTGTAAGAGCCAGAGGTGGTGGATGACCACAAGGAAACAGAGTTTTCCAGAAAGGTAGTCAGTGACTCCTATGAATTTACAGTAATGGTACCACTATGCAGAAGTCACACATAAGCTAAAGCCATACAAAATTCCAGCATAGATACGGAGAAGCAAATAAGAAACCCCAATTCTACCAGAGGAACTGTTGACGATTGATAGCTATGGGGAGGTGGAGAGTCAATCTTGTTTAAGGGTGGCACTAAGTAGACTAATCAGGCTCTAGTGAATGGACCCCACATGAAACGGCACTAGGAGACACAAATATGACTCTATAGGCTCTGCAATATGACTCTGTAATAGAGTAATAAAAATTGGGCAGAAATAGTAAAGAGAGGTGCAAATGGGGGTTGGATCTAAATATGATAAAAAAAATATATATATGCAATTCACAAAAAAATCATTAAAAATAAAAGAAAAATTAAAAGAAAGTTTGGGGAAAGCTTAAAAAAATCCTGGGCAGGTAGACACATGGGTTCTGTCCTTTTGACTTTCTATGTGGCTTTAGAAATATCAATAGTGTAAACAATAATATTAAATGTTTTACAAAAAAAAACATGAACATCACATAAATTATAATAATCTTAAGAACAGGGCATGGAATTGGTGAGAGAGAAAAAAAAGAAAATACCCGAGTTAATAAGTGAATTATTTGTGGCTGGAAAGACAGCTAAATAGGTGGGAGCTCCTGCTGTTATGAATAGGACCAGAGTTTGGTTTCCAGCACTGACACCAGGCTGCTCACAACTGCCTGTAACTCCAATTCCAGGGGATCCACTGCCATTTCCTGGCCTGGGTAGGAGGTCATACACACATGGGCATCCACACAGAGACCCAGACACACTTACACATAAATAAAAGTAAAACTAAAAAAAAATGAGTCAACACACAGGAGCTTTGCACCAACTAGTAGGACTGGTATGCTCTGAAAGGAGGCTTAACGCACAGGAGGTCCAGAAAAAAAAAGAAAGGAAATAATGTAAATAAAACTTTAAAAACTTTAAAACTTTACATCTTTCTCACACTAATATTTTTATCCAGAATAGTGCATTAGTTTTGTTCACCTGGATAATTACCCTCCGATTCTTCTACAGAGAAGCTGGATTTAACAGCCCTTTCAAAAACAAACAAAAGATTCACTGCAAATGGGTTGTTGGGTCTAAGAAATTATCCACAGCAATTATGCTAATTGCTCATTCACTTTTATGGTAGGCTGTGTGAATATAAGAACAAAATCAGTTATTCTTTGTAAAAATACATTTAAAATAATTTATAACTTTGACAAAATTATGTTTATTTTATGTGTATGAGTGTATTACCTTCATGTGTGTGAGTGCGCCCATGTCATGCAATACGTAAGGAGGTCAGAAAAGGACATTGGATCCCCTGGAACTGGAGTTCTGGCTGGTTGTTAGCTACCATGTGGGTGCTGAGAATGTAACCTGAGTCTTCTGCAACAGCATCTAGTGTTTTTAACCACTGAGCCATCTCTCTATCCCTCTATTCTCATAATTTACTTTTGGTTTTTCCAGTTTATACACATAACTTAAAGTCTGAACATACAAATAAATACAGTGACCCTACTGTCACTGAGTCAGGGTCTATCTATCTGCTCTGCACCTCACCATTTTCAATTTTTCACTGCAATGATACCTTTAATGATAAAAGTAAATGCCTCCCATCATTGTGAAAATATTAAGATTTAATTTAAAAAAATGATTGGAAATTATAGTCCTGTTTCTACCACTTTATGCAATTTCCTGACCTGAAAACACTGAACCCCACGAAAGTATGAGACCAATGTCCTACAGTTCCCTTCAAGGGCATGCCCTCAGTGACATAATGACCCCTCATAATGCCCATCTGCTAATAGTGCCACTCTAGAGAACAAGTTTTTTAGCATATGGGCTTTAGAGAGTATGAAGATCCAAACTGTGGTAATAAAGAATTACAACAATTTCTATTAACCACTTCATTCTCACTAGAGTGGAAGGGAGATCATCCAAATTATTTGAACTGTCTAAATTGGGTAAAAATTAGTCAACAATACTCTTTCCAGACATAACTATGAGTGTGCATGTGATTTAGTATTAAAAATTAAGATTTGATCACATTTTAGTAAGGAACATATGCACCATTTTTAAAACATTAATGAACTATTTATAAAAAATATAGTTTGTGCATTTCCTTGCTGCTAGTAGCTGACAATTCTTCACCATGGTCAAACAGAGCTCATATTTAATTTAGTTATTAGCTGACTGTCAGTTCCTTGAAGCAAGGTGGCTAATATGTCATCTTTGACTCCTTTAAAGGGGATTATGGTTGCTAATGTCTACCATAGCTTATTTCTGCTCTGTGGTAGAAAGAATGCTAAGACTTTAACAGACTAGAAGCAAAACAAGTTGCTTGTTTACCACTATGAAGTGTGTGGACATTTGATCTGTAGGCTTATCTGAGGGATTTAAAATGGATTTCTTTGTAATGGTGACTGGAATAGAGGCTGTGGCAACCCTGCTCCAGTCACCCAAGTGCTGGGGTTACAAACACGAGCCATGAAGCCTGGCTTCATATTGTTTTTAATTATTTTATATATTTATACTTTTTAGTTCAAATGTATAGTAAAATTTATTCAAGAAGAAAAATCTTGTCATCTAGTTTTTCTTTCCTGCATCCTTCCCATTTCCTCTTACTTCCACTTTAGTTGTTGGTTTTCCATTCTGGATTTTCTCAGCTCCTCAATGCACATAGTTATGTGTGGAAACATTAGTAGTTATTGAGTATTTTTTTAAATATTGTCTTATAATACTTTGTTTTTGGTTATTTATTTATTGTTTTTTATGTGTATGAGTGTAATGTCTGCATGTAGGTTGGTGCACCCATGTCGTGCAATGCTGCAGAAGTCAGAAGAGGGCGTTGGATTCCCCTGGAATTGGAGTTAAAGACGGTTCTTAGCCGCCATGTGGGTGCTGGGAATCGAACCCAGGTCCTCTGCAAGAGCAGTCTTAACTGCTGAGCCATCTCTCCAGGCCTGTTATTGAGTAATTTTTAACCAATTTAGACTGGCTCCTCTATCCCCCTTGCACAGTGTTCCTGTTCACCTCCTATCCTCCTGGCGGTATCATTACATTTGTTCCTGAGTTGTTTAACCCTGAGTTTGGAACATACAATTTTCAATTTGAATAAAACTTTGGCTTAAATTTACCTGGGAAATGTAAAGCATCCAGTCTCAATAATATTGAAATCCAAAGCTGATGTAAATCCAGAATAGTTTTCATTAATTTTAATTATTTGTACTAAATGTTCACTAGTTATGCTTGATAATATTATATTCCAAAATCTCCAAATTGTAATCTAATACAGTATACATTTAAAATTAAGTTATATGTCATAAAGTACTTGCTCCATAATATGAAAATAATGCAATTTTAAACTCATTGCATATTTTAGTGTAAATCTTATAAATTATCTTTCAAATCTCAGTAATATCAACCATATATACATGCATATGATTTGTAGTAATTTTCTATTTTTTAAAAACCATTGCATGTTTTATATTGAATATAAAATGAAACAAATGTTATTGAATTTGAATGTGTGCTTCGCTATGATGTACTGTATTTCCATTCTTAGGTAGGAATGTTGATAAGAATTCTATTGAAATACATGACATTTTCATATATTTAAATTGCTCAGAATTGAAGATATTAAATTCAATTTTGAAAATGTCATTGATTTGGGCTTTGATCTTAGGCAATTTATTTTCCACATGTTTTCTTTCACTCACAAATTTAGGAAAGAATAAGCAATTTAAACCAAAAAATATTTTACATAAATAAATTCCAAAATAAGATTAATTTATGTGTTTTTAAATTTATTACATTTTCAATAAGAGAAGCCTAAAATGTGTCAAAAACTACATCTAAATTGCCTTTTTAAATAGCATTTTGAAAAATTTTTATAATCAATAACTACTGCACTCACCGAGCTAGAATAGACTTAGCTCTAGTAATTAAAAAACATGACTAAGCTATTCTTACACATTTTTAGTATTAATGTTTGATTATAAAAAATGTTGGTAGCATGCTCATGCTCCCAATTTCAGGAAAAAAATTGACCATAATAAAGCAAATAAATTCTAATCTTGTAACAGTGAATGATTTTATTGCTCAACTCTGAATTTTGGATAGGTCATCCTAATGAAAAAGTTAACAAAATATTTTCATAAACTACGCTACAATTAAATCAAATGGAGAGAGAGAGAGAGAGAGAGAGAGAGAGAGAGAAGAGAAGAGAAAAGGGGATTCCATAATCCAATAGCAGCTTCCTGTAAACCTCTAAAATAGTATTTTAGATCAAAGAAAATTTTAATTTTTATATTTTTTTTGAGACAGGGTCTCTGTTTATCCACAGCTAGCTGAAACTCACTATGTAGAACAGACTGGCCTTGAACTCACAGAGATCTGCCTGCTCTTCCTCCATAGTACTGAGATTAAAGGTGCACACCACCATGCCTGACACACATCTGAACAAGTACTTGGGAACAGGAATTGAAAGCTTTTTTTTTTTGTATTTTATCAGGTAATAGGAATCAAACTGAAACAAGATAAACTACAGAAGCTATACATATTACTTAAGAGACAGAAAAAATATATTCTTGAATGACCAGCAGGCCACTAAAGAAATCAGAGAGAAAATTTAAAAATTTCTAGAATCAAATGAAAATGAAAGCACATCTTACCAGAAAATTTGAGGTGCAGTTAAAACATTTCAAAAGCAGAGTTAATAGCTGAGTGCTACATTAAAAATATAAGGGCTCTCAAATAAATGACTCAAGAATGTACCTGTACATTGTAGAAAAACAGTAAACCCAAACCTTCAAATAGTAGAGAGAAATAAAGAATCCTTGTTTCTTAGTGCAGCTCTTGTGGATTAAGTCACAAGCAGACCTGGGGCTCTGTGTAACTTTTGCCCACCTTCCTGAATTCTTCAGAAAAGTATAATCGCTCCTGTCCTCTATGCTTCTTTTCTAAGAATTCTTTCCTTAATTCCAAAGTTTTGAGTTTCTTTTCTTTTTCTCTAAAGGTTATTTCACATGCCATGTGGACGCTAGTCCACCACATGTTGAACCTCAGGCTGGCACTGATTTTTGAGCCTGCCTGCAAAGCTTTTTCACTTCCATTTCCATTCCCATTCTCAAGGTAGCTGCCAAGATTTATGGCCTGCATGCCTTGAGGATTGTTCCTTAAATCCTTAAAAAATTGTTCTAAAGTTGCCAGGTGTGGTGGTGCAAGCCTTTAATCCCAGCACTAGGGAGGCAGAGGAAGGAGGATCTCTGTAAATTCAAAGCCAGCCTGGCCAACACAGTGAATTAGAGGACAGCTGGAGCCTCAGGGAGAACCTGTCTCAAAAAAGACTAAAAAACAAAACAAAACAAAACAAAACAAAACAGAAAAATGTCCTAAAGCTTCCATTTGACTTCATTCTTAAATTCTTTAATGAATGAGACTAAGGACCCTTCAGGGGAAACGTTCTCCCTTGTATCACAATAGAAAGGAATGTGTTCAATTAACATAAAACTAAAACTAAGTATATGAAGTCAATATGGGCCAAAGAGATACTAGGTTACTGTGATCACTTACTTATGGTTTCTGATGTGATTTCTCCTACCAAGGATCAGGAAGCATTATTAACAAATAACCACAGAACAAAGGAGGAAGGAGCTCCAAAGTTAGAGTGAGGCTGATGAATGTGAAGCTGCGAGTTGGGGGTGGAGATAGATGAAAATTAGTTCAAATGGGTTAGTACATGTTGCAAAAAAAAAAAAAAAAAAAAACTTTGTAGATAACTTAATATATTTGATAAATATTAAGACGAAAGAGGAAAAAGTTGCAGTAATCCAAACACCATTTTAACAATATTCTGTCATTTGGAGAGATGTGCTTCCAACTTCAGCAGACTGGTCTATGTCTCTCATGCTTTCTCTGCCTTATACACAGTTCTGTTGTATACTCACACTTGGTCTTACTTATGTAATTAACTCCACTGCTGTTCAATGAGTTTCTATATGTATACCACATATGTTTCCTGAATGGATGAATAAAATCTCAGACAGACTGGAACCTGGGAGATCATTTAAGTAGATAGGAATTTAAACAAGTAATTGATTTTACAGTTTTATATCAAATAAAAATTCCAGAAATGCTGTCATGATGAATAAATGGGATTGCTGAGAATCATTTCTAAATCAATAAAGTATACAAGTCCATTTGTCACAGTTCATGGAAACTCTGAGAATTATGAACTGTTTCCAGAGATTTTATTCATTTTTGCTCTCCCTAAATACTTTAGGTGACACCAACAAAGGCATAAATTTCATAAATGAAGTATTACACAGTAACTTTTCTATCAACACTGAAAAATGTGGCTGATAACCATTTTTTCTCTTACTGAGATATGACTTGCCATTCATGGGAATAAAAAATATTGAACTGTCACTGAGAAGGACATAAAATACATTTAAGATATATGATTCCTTCCAAAGAATACGTGTTTGTTTTGTTAGCTGAAAACAAGATGTAATAATATTTGAAGCCAAATACTCTGTAGGCTTGTTGTATTAGCTGCAGATTTAAGTCTTGAAAATGGTAGAATGACTGGGCTTACCATCTGTGAAAACTATGTAAAAAAAAGTTGCCCATGTTCCTGTTATTTCCATTAAGCTAAAATTTAATATGTATATATTACAGTGTGATAATCTTTTCTGTGACTATGTTCTGAATAGCTATGTTCCATCTTCTGCCTGGTTATTTGTCTTAACTACTTTTCTTGTTTCTACTTCTTACCTCTTTAAGGCTATTCTTAAAACATCATTGTGAGTATTCTATTTAAATATGATTAGATTATATCAAGTCAATGACTTTTCACTTCATTTTACACTGAAATTTTATTCTGGCCTATAAGATTCAACTGTTACTTTTCTAAAAGAAAATCTTGCTGTATTTCTGGATGGCTAATTTTGGTAGTCATTTTGATTGGATTACGAAGTACCCAGACTAACATTGAGGAACACCTTTGAATGTGTCTCTGAAGTGGTTTATAGAGAGGATTGAGCGAGAGAGAAAACCACCATTAATATAGGCAGCACTAGTGCATGGGCTGAGTTCACATATTGAATAAAAAGAGGAAAATGAGAAGATGACCAGAGACCAGTGTTCATTTTGGTGTGATTCCTGAATGTGACAAGCTACTTCAAGGACTGATGTGCTATCTCTGCCTTTATGGAATATATCCCCTCAAACCATAAACCACAATAATCCCTTTCTCCCTTAAATTGCTTTCATTGGGTATAATCAATAAAATATTCCACAGTAACTTTTCTTTATCAACATTGAAACATGTTCTTTTTTAATGAGACAAAAGCAATGAGGTCAGTCAGTCTCATCCACAGTATCCCCTTGTTGACTTGAGATTTTATGTCATACTCTAGACATACTCTTGCTCAGGATCTTTGTCTTTCTACTTAGTATAAAGAAAATACTGGGTGACATGTTCATCTCTGTTACAAATAGGAAATATTACCTACAGCCTTATTTGCTGAATGCTCAGTTATGCATCTGGTTGTATTACTTTTACAGGTTGAGCACAGCTGGATAAAGTAGGTCACTGATGTTATGCTTCTGCATTTTTTTTTTTTCCAAAGAGAGGGTGTCTTGTAGCCCAGGCTGGCCTTTCTGATCTTCCTGTTTTCCTGTTCTTCCTGTCTCTGTTTCCCAAATGCAGATACTATTGGCTTGTTGGCCATTCCCAGCTGAGGGTGTAGCTTTGTAACCTGGTCTCCAGGCCTATCCTCATTCTCTGAATCATGTCTGCTATGAAATGAGTAACCTTTGTTATTTGTTTCAACCTCCAGGATGTTCTGCCACACCATGGGCTCAGAATCAATGGAATCAAGAACTACAGACTAGAATATTCAAAAACATGAAGCAAAATAAACAATTCCTCCCTTTACGCTGTTCTTTCATGTATTATTATGTCACAGCAGTGAAAGACTGATTACCACATTCTCCATGTGAACTTTACTTAATTCTTCCTTTCCCATTGTGGAAAATACTTTGGACAAATACTTTAAAAATACACTCTATCCTCCTCTCGCTACTAGATGTTTTTCCCCATAACATGTTATACTTTAGTAAGTAAAATTCACATATAACATTGTTTCATTCTGTTTTATCTACTACCGTTTTTCATTGAAGTTCCTATACAGCCAGGAAAAGAGATTGCTCTGCATAGTAGATACTAAAAGTCAACCACCATGGCCAACAATGAGGACAAAAGTTATAGCTCAGGGCAGAGAATTTTACTGCAGAGATGACCAGAAAACTCAAGTAGTGTAATGTTGAGTAGAAGGATCTTAGTTTCTTCCTCCAAACTCAGTGAAATAACAATTCATGGAAAGCACTTAACATGAACTGTTCAATGGTTGTAGTGGAAACCAATGCTTCTGTAGACAACTGCTTCTCTTTCATCTTTGATCACTGCACTGGAATGTAGAACTATCTCATAACTATGTTGACTTATTGAAGTTAATATGACTTATTGAAGTTAAGTCCTTCGTTTGTATAATTTCTGGATGGTATCTTGTCCTCAGGAACTTACACTCTACTCTTTGAGACTACCTGAATGTTTCTTGATAATGTCTGGGTTAGATGAATGAAAATCTGTTAGCTCAGTTGGTAATGATCTGACTTTCATGAATAAAGAATTGATCAATATCTCCTGCATCTGTTTTTGTATTTCTTTCAATGAAATAAAGGACAGCATACATCACAATGAAATAAAAATCATGAAAACCATTGGTTAAGGGAGAAAGTATTTTCTTTCCTTAAAAGCATTCTTGTCATAATTTCTCAAACCTATTTTATAATAATGTTATTTGTTCAGGCTTCATCAAACTTTCCTCAATAGAAATATTGCATCTACTGCATTGTAGGTTGTAGACACATTAAAAACAAGGGGGAAGCCTCTAATTTTCTTTCAATCTTGATGCATCAGTACAAAGTAGTTACTGTGTAAATGTGTTTTGAACTATTTGCATTCTTCACTGTTCCTGATATTCCTTATATTCTAAGCTCCTTCACAGCAAACATCTCTCTGGATTTCCAGGTTATCAGTTCCAGCCACATTCTCAGGACCACACAACTTCACATCAGTATGTTCTTAAATTTCTGCAGAAAGAACATCAACAATCTCCACCAAGAAAAAAAAAATATTTCATACAAGGTTGAAACCAGATTTTGTGACATCTGAAGCTTGTACAGTTTTATAGTAAAAAAAAATGGATAAAGACTAGGTAAAAGTAAACAACTGTTAAAGAAAACCATAAAATCATATATGTTAAAAAAGCTGACAAATGCCACAAATCTCACACAAATGCAGCCAATCTCTAAGCTGCTGCTAGGGTTTTGTAAGGGGCCCATATGGGAGAGAAGTGCCCCGAGTCGTAAGTTCTCTAATTTACTTGCTTCTGACCATACTTCATCTTTATCCCTTATGTCTTTCAGTCTTAACTTAGTTATTGCTTCTCTATCTTATGTACCATATTCAGGTGGATGTTGCTTATTAATGTGACCCACTCCAATGCCTTCTTTTCTTTTCAGATCTTTACTAAACATTCCCCTACTACCTTCAGCAGGTAAAATGTGTATGAGACCTTTAGATTCAATACTAAAGACCCAAAGATTATTTATTTAGTTATGTTTCATTTTTTTCAGTCTTAATCGCCTTTATACCTGCTTCTCCATTGCAGCCCCTCCCCCTAGAGTTCACACATAGGTTTCTTTAATCCCTATTATAATCTTGGAACTAGGTGTTAAATCTTGTTAATTATAGAGATAAAGTTTTAAAAGACATGGAGAATTTAATAACTTATATGAAATTCTAAAGATGACATTAATTCACTTTTGTGACTCCAAGTATGATGATTTTTTTCCACCAGGAATATTATATATTTGTTTAGCTCAGAGTATAACTCTGAGAAAGGCCAATGATCTAAACATGTGCATATAGATCCAAGGATCTCTAATGTACAAAGTAGGTATAATTTTTTCCTAAATCTGGTAAGAAATTTTGTAAAGGTTATTATCATCATCCTAGTTTTCCACTTGAGAACACTCAGTACTGAAATTTCATTAACTCTCCAGAGAGAAAATACTATTCTTGGAAATAAGGTTGGTCTATATTACTTTAAGTACATGTATCATTGGAGATACTAATGTATTGGCTGGTAAAAGTTACAGTATGAATATTAAAGAAAACAAAGGCCTTAGAGTATAGAAATTTGGTGGGGGGTGGCAAAGGGGCATAGCTATAGAAATGTGATCAAAATATACTGTATGAAATTCACAAAAAATAAAATAAAAATTTTGCATGGAATTCAGCATAATTTCCCAATATATCCACTCCTAGTACATAAAAATTAAACCTCTTCATCAACTATTGGTTGGAAAAATCTAGAATCTAACTACAGAAAAATGTCTTATTTTTTTCTTAAGTCAACATATATTTTTATTTATGTGTATGGTTGAGTGTGAACTGTGAAAGTTCCCAGAAAAAAAAAAAAAGAACTGCATCTTGAAAATGAACTTTTCACAGGGCTGGCCTACTGATTAGAACTTCAGTGATTATGGAGAATTTGGATGTTGCAGATCCAGAGCCTAATTAGCATTCATCTTGGGCCATCCTAATAGCCACTCCCTGTCTACCTCTGATTCTGAATTAATATCTTCTGACTAACAGATTAAAAACCTTTTGGACTATATTATCTTAGTAGACCACCAGGTTTCACAAACCGAAAGGCTGAGTATCATCAGAAAGCATCTGGGCCTATAGCAATGTATTTGAAAAGTGTCTTGATTTATGGCTTTTCATTTTTCTGTTTCTATAAAAACTTCATGAAATTGCTTACACATTGGAACATGGCACTGGGGTTAACCCGAATCTGTAGCCCTTTGGCAAGGTCACTTATATTTTGCTCCTGATTAAACTATCTCTTTCCCCTTATCTTGTCTGACTAGAGCAGAATCCAGCACTGGATGTCCCCATAACTCCATAGGAGCCAAGATGGGCGGGGCTGTTTGCTGAATGAGGGCTCCTTTTTATGTACAGGGCAGGTACCACACCTCCTAAGTTCTACTGCCCTGGAAGGGGCTGCTTTGGTTCATGCTTCCCAGAGTATCCCCAGAAGAAAAAAATAATAACACTATGTGCCAACAGTGCCTTTGTTTAGTAAAAGGAAAAGGGGGAGATGTGGGGATTCCATTTGGCAGAAGCACTTGGGAAGTCACCTGGCAACCCCCAGTTCTCAGACCAGAGTCCTGCTGATATCCTGCTTTCCTTTGAAACTTGCCAGGCACCACTTTATTTGATGCTTTGGGCAAAACATTGTCACATTACTGTAGTGATCTGGAGTATTTGGTGTAAAATCCTGTATGCTCCGACCCCCAGTAACAAGGTCCAGTATAAGTACCCTGGGTTGTGAAAATAAAGCTGAGTTATTCCTTCCTAGAATTCCTTCTGGTCTTGAGTCCGTCCTTTCCTTGTCCTTTCCTTGTTCTTTTCTTTCTTTCTCTGGGCTAGTACTTCCTCTCCCCCCTCTTTACCAGGGCTAAGACCAGGGTCTTTAACCAGCTGCCTGGGTCAACCTGGGAACTTGAAGAATTAAGAAATATCATATTTCTTAATTAAGACTTGTTTGTAGGAGTTGGAGAGACGGCTCAGTGATTGAAAGCTCTTGTTGCTCCTCTACAGGACATAAGTTCATTTCCCAACACTCATGTAGAGCAGCTGACAACTTCCTATAACTCCACATTCGTGGTATCTGACACCCATATTCTGGCTTCTTGAGGAACCTTCGCACATGTAGGATTCACTCTGTTGATGCGAAAGCATAACTCTTGTAGCCTTTCCGATGTTCTTCCTCCCTTTGACCATAGCTCGCAGTTTCCTGGGACTGCAAGTTCCCAGATTGACCCAGGCAGCTGGTTAAAGACCCTGGTCTTAGCCCTGGTAAAGAGGGGGGAGAGGAAGTACTAGCCCAGAGAAAGAAAGAAAAGAACAAGGAAAGGACAAGGAAAGGACGGACTCAAGACCAGGAGGAATTCTAGGAAGGAATAACTCAGCTTTATTTTCACAACCCAGGGTACTTATACTGGACCTTGTTACCAAAGTAACCTACCATAACAATTAGTACTGTTTAAATACCCATATATCTAATTGTGTGTGCTTCATTAGTAGGATCGAAAGGCTATATATTATACTGTTTAAATACCTAAATATCTAATTGCATGTGCTTCATTAGTAGGATCGAAAGGTTAAGCCTGGACAAGCTGGCAGCCCATGAAAGAAAACAGCCAGAACTGACTAGAGACCAAGACATCAGCTCCAGAGAAAGTAGAGTGTTTTGCTTCTCATCCACCTGTGCCCCTTTTCTAAGCCTAGGGAACAATCTGCAGAAGAGAGGGCATGATAGAATGTAAGGGCTTCGATTGGGGTTAATGGTGAAACTACAATAATATAGACTGGACACTCATTTGATCAACTTGATTGAACATACAAGCCCCCCCTGCTGGATGGTGGGACCCATGAGCTGTGTGGGTTTGGGCACAACTGCTTGCAAATTGGTTTTACATGAAGGATGCTTGTACTCACAAATTATCACCTATTGTTAAAAAAATGAAAACAAAACAAAACAAAAAAGCAGAGAAAGATGCAGAAAACTTATGGCAGAATGCACGATCTGCGATGGGTAGGGGTGGGGTGGGGGGGAAGGGAAGGGGATATATGCCTGAACTGAATTGGAAAATGATGTATGAAGTACACAAAGCATCAATAAAAATAAACAAAATAAATAAAAAGAAGAAATATCACATGAATACACACCAATACTATAAGCTATGTTACCTTTTTTAACTAAAGAAAATGAGATTTGGAGTACTACATTATGTAATAAAAAGAAGAATCCCTTTTTGATGTCCTTATCAATAATATTATGATTAAAAGATAATTTCTCTCTGTTAAATAACAATATAAAAGAACAAAGAAGAAAAACTCCTTGTTTTGACATGGAAAAGTAGCTAATCAACAATATCTTGATGTGTTAAGAGTGATATCAGTGTAGCCTAAAACCATATTACAATCTACCAGTCTAGGTACCAGTAGGGCATAATTTTCTTTCTATAAGAGTTTCTAAATATTTGCTAGAAACTGTTTCAATATATTTGTTTGAACTGTGATCTTGTGCCCCATGTACCTAACATGTTAGCTTCAGGGAATTTGGAGAAATCTCATACTAGTGACCAGTCCATACCTGGTGATCCCCCTGGAACAAGAACAAGGAAGCTCACTCATCTGTGTGGTGATTCTTGATCTCCATACTTGATCACTGCCATGTCATCTGTAACATATGCCAAAAATGCATAAGCAGTGATAGAGACTTTCTTGCCTGGGAACATTCTCCCCTAGTTACATAGGAGTGTGTTCTCTACTAGCACTAATGGAATTGGCTCTTCTAACAAACAGGGGTCAGGACAGGACCTTCCAGATGCCAGAGTCTTAAATCAGAATCACTACGGCAAAAACAATTACCATATCTCTCACTCCAGGAACTGACTCTCAAAAAATCCAATAGGGTTTCCAGGCCAGATATTGTCAGTTTATCTTGGTGAAGTGCTATAAGGTTAGATTAGTGTTAATCAACTACACTAAAACAATAAAAGCTGAAGATTTTATAATATTTATGAATGGATTCAGCTTACTTTGTCATACAACTGCTTATGGACAAACTGTGACTAGTTCCTCATTTCTATATGATCCAAATTGCCATATATCTGGAAAAAGCTAACTTGCCATATACCTCTGCCTAAGTCTATAAGCAAACACTGGGTAATATTGACTTTAACTTTTTGGTCACCTATAATGTGTTCCCACTGATTCATTTTAAATGTTTTTGAAGGTACATTCATGCTTTAATACATATTCTTATAGTCCCAAACAACTATAAAACTCTCTAAAAATTTTCATTATAATAATATAGATAAAATTTTTCATTGTTTTTTTAAATTTATTTTCACTCAGACAGCCTATCAATACATGCAAGTAATTGTTTTTCTTTATGAGTTAAGATAATTATTATAGTTATATGGATTCAGTGTTCTCTTATGAAAACTGTTGAAATTTTAAGAGCACTGTGCCAATAGTGTATTATTTCTTGGTTACAATGTTTTCTGACACAGAGTAATTAATAATCAAATTTTATCAGAAACTATCATGAAAATTAACAAGCTGAGTAAAGAATTTACAGAAAAACAAAGGGACAAGAACTGTTCTAAGAGGATTTCAAAGAATGGCAATATGGTGGATCTTCCTAACATAATAGGATTTAATATACATATATCATGGTTAAAATAGTGTTCTTTTTGGGACTGGAGAGATGGCCTAGTGGTTAAGAGCACCGACAGCTCTTGCAGAGGACCCGGGTTCGATCTCCAGCACCCACATGGCGGCTGAGAACCGTCTGTAACTCCATTTCCAGGAGAACTCCAGTTCCGGAAGAATCTGACGCCATCTTCTGACCTCCGCATCATTGCACAACACGGGTGCACAAACCTACATGCAGACAGTACATTCATACACATAAAATAAATAAATAAATAAATAAATAAATAAATAAATATTAAAAATAGTGTTCTTTTGTTGTAAGGATAGACAAATAGGCCAATAGCATAGAACACATAAATCACAAAAGATCCTAAAGTATAAAGAAAATCAGTATATGTGATTCAATAATGTAGATCAGTCAGAGCAATATTATTCCAAGAATAGAAAATTGGAAATTAATTATATGTATGGAGGAACAAAACAAAACTATAATTTTTTTTAAAAAGTTCTCTCCTAGACCACAGATAAATAGAAGAACTCAAATTTACAAAACTCATAGCTACAATTTTTAGAAAAAAAAAAAAAGAATAATATCTTTAAGACTTTGGTGCATGGGAAATTTTTTCAAAAATGTAAAACATTTCCAAATTTAGTAGAAACCAAACAGAAGGAGAAATTGGGTTACATTAACATGTCACCTTTGGTAAAATAAAAGAAAATGTCAAGCCCCATACTAAGAGAAGGTTGGCTATGTATTATGTACCGACTAAATCAGTATTTCCATCAGAATCAATAAGGAATACACAACCGAATTAAAGAATAAGCTGAACAATTATGAGACTGACTTTTTTATTAATGGACATAAGCTAGACTAATGAATTTTAACCAACCACAACCATGCGTCTGGGTCTGATGCCTGACCAGGGCATCTCCTTGCTAACCTCAGTTTATTTTTCTACACAAAAAGATAATACATGAATGTGGGTATATGCTTGAGAATGAACACATCAAAGGAAAGCAGTGAGAACCTCCCTTGCCCATAGTGGAGACTGGGAAAGGGATGAATGGGAACTAAGGATGCAAAGACCGGATTGTTTGTGAAGGCTGGGGTGGAGCTGAACTTGAACTTCTACTTCCCCCCAACAAAGCTGGAATTCTATCAGCTCATGATGAGGACACAAAACAAACACCTTCATCTGTACAGGCCTAGTGGACAAGAGAGCTCTATTAGCATAGTTCTGGGAGACAGAGAGTTCTAATATACAGCTAGGAAAACAAGTGTCCTCTGAGTTCAGGTCCATGGTTAAAATTTTAATTTAACAGTCAGTCTGTTTGTTCAGGTGATTATGATGTTGGCATAATAATAAACACCACAAAGAACAGACACATAGAAAAACATCAAAAACTAATGAGTGCTAAAATATGATCACATCCAATTTTATTAAAGGTAAAATAAATGAAGACAAAGGTGAGTAGATGGCTATATTGCCATTCCTCCATAACCTTAATGATTAGAAGGAATGCATTTCTGTTTTTAATTATTTCATGCATGAAGTTTATCTTAACTCTCACCCCAAAGAAAATGTGTTGGTACAGGAAAGATGTGATTATATATCATCTAAAGCTTGCCTTTTTGTCCACTTTTCATATACGGGTAAACATCAAACCCTGACTGTCTGGGTTACAGGGTGTAAAGAGCAATTCAACCATGGAGATGTTTACCGCAAGAAAACAACATTAATGAGACTGAGATCAAAGCACCTCTCTCTGTGCCCTTCTCCCTCTCTAAAGCAGTGAGGAAGCACTGTGTTTTGAAGCTTCTCCAGGAGAGAAGAACTGGCAGAGGAAAATCTCAGCATACTGAGCCACTGCAGAAAAGACAGTGATGCATTCTCCAGATAAACAAGCCAATCCTTTCCTCCCCCCACACAGAAATCTGAATTTAAAGGGAAAGCAAACCCAGGCAACAACAACAAACTCAGAGCACATTTATGTAAATTTATGTATAGCTAAACTCCAATGGGAGAAGGTATGCTCAGAGGCAATACAGTAACACTTTGCTACATCATTTCTGAAGAGATAATGAAAAGTTTTACTTCCATATATTGATCATACCATAAACATCCATAGTTCTTGAAGACAGTAGTATATACTACATGTATAACTTTGTTTCATATAACATTGCAAAGAGTCACATTTTATGTATTCATCTTATAATTGAAAGTGATTTTTACCACTTAACTTTTCAGATATTGCTTTAATTCTTGTTTCATTTGGCACCATGCTAGACACTGAATTTTCAGGAAAAAAATCACAGTCACAATGTGATTTAATAAATAACATCTATGTTTAGGATGTGGACAAATATTTCATGAATGTCCACAGTTTGGAAAGGAATGAAACATCAATTTGAGAATAGAGAAAGTGTTACTTTAAAGAATAAATGTGCTAAAAATTCAAAATTTTCTTAAAATTGTAAGGTTATTGAACAGGTTTCCTCAAATGAAATAGTCTAGAGAAAGTTTATATTAGAGGAGGCATCTAGATAGCTTTTGAGCCTATAAAGGTGCTGATTAGTATTAATATAATGTGACACAAAGATTTATAATCATTGATCTAAGGATAATGATTCCAAATGAGAGTGGAAAGTACTAAATATGCATCACCTACGTATGCTAATCCATTTTAGTAGGTTAAAGTATTCAAAGAGAAACAGCAATAGCATCAATTAAACTAGGGAAAAATATACACCATTTAAAACTCCAATCATGGTGAACATTTCACATCTCAACAGGGCAGGGATAAAAATTATTAGAATTTTAATCCTAAAGCAAATAGTAGGAATAGCAATTTAGAAAGTTAATTAGATTTGTAGTTAAATTCCCAGGAATGCATATTCATATGCAATTAAAAGACTAATGTCAGATCATTCTCTAGTCAGTACCTGTTCAAGAATATTTTCTAAATGCTGTTGAGAAGTAGGATTTAAGATTTGTGGAGAATCAGAGCAGGTGAAGCAGCAGGTGATCGCAGACTATCCAGGAATCTTCTGCTTCTTTTAAGAGGCTCATAAGACAGCAGCCTAACACCCCACTCCCTTGCCTAGTTTTGCATCTAAGGTCACCTAAAGTCTTGGCCAAACACCATTCTGCTGCTGGCTCTTTCCCACTAAGTCCATTCCCAGCTACTTTTGAGTATTTGAGTAAACTTTCCCAGAGTGCCTAAACCTGGTGTCTTCCTTTTATTTATTTTTTTTTGGGGGGGAGGGGTGAGTGAATAAACCTGACATTGATTATCTGATTTGCTAAATTTAAGGTTGTTTGTTTAGTTTTTTAAAAAAATGGGTCTCCTAGAACTTACGGATCAGCCTGGCTTCAGTGGGGTAAGTTTTTTTTAAGATCATTGTAAATTGATGCAAAATTAGTAGGTAGATTCAGGACATTCTGAGCAATACAAGATTGTACAGAAGCTAATGGTAGGCATATTTCAAATCCAGGTTATGAATATAGCCTGATAATTTTGCAATGACAACTTCAGTTACTTCTCAACATCTGAAATATAACATTCTTTTCAACTGTTAAGCTACATGAACTATCTTGTTTCTAAAGAGGTTCTAAGAAAAATTAAAGTGTTTAAGATTTATTTTTATGTGCATGACTATTTTATTTACATATATGCAGGTGTACCATATGCATTCAGTGCTTGCAGAGGCCAAAGCCCCAGGAACTGAAGTTGCAGAAGAGCTGCCATGTGGGTGCTGGGAACAGAAGGATAAACATCTCAACTTGGAAAGCCCTAAGTCAGGTTGAGAAAGCCACAGACTCAAGCTAAATTGAGACAGCTCCAACCAGAAAACTATAATATCCGAGGAACATATATGGCAGCACTTACTGTCCCAAACCCACAAACCACAACACCAACACTTATTGCCCCAAACACTCAAAACAAAAAATAACAGAACTGCAGAAAAATAGCTTGTTTCCCCTGTCAGTCTCTTCAAAAGTCTTATACCTCAGTGCACTATTTCCATCCTGCATAGAAACTGTTGGCCTTTATTGTCCTAACAAAGAGTAAATCTGCTCCTGTTGAGCTTGGTCTCATTTCTTTTTCATTTTCACCTTTCCCTGGTCAATCCTGATATACCATTTTCTAATAGGAACCAATTTCGGGGCCTCGTCAAGAGTAGCCAGTTTCTAAAGCTGAACTATTTCTCCAACCACAAAGTTTTTGTTATTTTTTCTAAACACATAAAAGAGCCTTAAACTTTATATATATATAGATTAATATATATATATATATATATCTATGTATGTGTGTATATATATATATGTGTGTGTGTGTGTGTGTTTGTGTGTGCACACACACAAACACACACATACACATACACACACACACTGGGAACGCTTTTGCTCTTTGAGCCAGCAAGTGCATTGAAATTTACATTAATTTACAGTATTCAAAAAAGTGTATATCATTAGTCTATATACAACAATACCAAAGGATAATAATGTCTATGGAAGGATTATTTTGAGAAAAGTTCATGCAGAGTAGGTATTTTCTTCATAATCATTTATTGATTAATATAGCCCTTTTCTTCTTTAGGTATTTTGTATAGCTCTTTCAAATTTTCCTATCTACTGAGGTGCATTAAAACATTTTTTAAAGAATAAGCTTTCAGCTGTATATTTGTTGGTGTACTTGTAAACTAGTATTCTAAAAACAAGCCAGCAAGCAAAGAATAATAAACAATCAAAAGGGATATATTTATAGCTTTTACCTCTTTTCACACTATAAAAATTCCACCATGACCAACTGAAGCATTCAACAGAGTGTTTGAATTTGACTTTGGGAAGGGAAGTAACCGGAATGTTTTGTTAGGTCAATGGTTTAAATACACACTGCAATGAATATATACTGTCTCCAATTTGTGTTATTTCTATAGTACTTACTTATCAAAATAAAATAGCTTTTGTGGGTAAATTTAAATACATTTCATTTAAGATGACACTGAATCATTTTTAATTAATTAAGGATTGCAACCAACAACAGGAAAATTTAAACCAGGAAGTAATAGCAAACCAGTTTTTACAATAAATATTTTATTTAGAATAGAAGTAAAAAGGTTATAAATATTTTTATGAAAATAGTACACATTTAAGCCCTATCATTAGAAGCTCACAAGCTACATACAAGTGTACATCATATATGCTACATATGTGTTATAGAATTTGGAGCCTAAATTTCCATATTATCTTACTGCAAATTGCAAATTATCATTAGGTATTTTCTTTAATTTTTTAATTTATTATTTTATGTGTATGAGTGTACTGTCTGCATGTAGGTTTGTGCACCCATGTCGTGTAATGCCGCGGAGTTCAGAAGAGGGCATTGGAATCCCCTGGAACTGGAATTAAAGACGGTTTTTAGCAGCCATGTGGGTGCTGGGGATCAAATCCAGGTCCTCTGCAAGAGCAGTTGGAGCTCTTAACCGCTGAACCATCTCTCCAGCCCCTCATTAGGTATTTTTATTATTCAGTTATAAATTTACTGTGTCAGATGATAAAATATATAGGTCTTATTCACTGTTACATCTGTAAAAGTCACCACCTTACGAGTTAATAGTGAGGTAAATAGGGTACCATATATAAGTGGGCAAACACCTTACCAAATGAGAATGTTTTTGATGTCACAGACCATGTCCTCTCTCTCATGAATGATTCTCTGCTATTGCAGCAGGAAAATAAGAATGCTCCATGTCTGTTAGTAACCCTGGCTGTCTTCCAAAAGACAGTGTTTACAAAAACAGGTGGCAGATGGATTTTTCTTGTGGACCATCTGTAACTGCTAACCCAACTTTAGCATCTACTGAATCTTCTTTCACATTTTCATAATGCATTTAACTATATTTTTTCTTCATTTTCATGAAATATTAAACTAGATTACCAAAATATGTTTTAATAAAATTGCCATAGTCAGTGAAAAATCTTGACTAATTTTGTTTCTAAATAACATGCCCTTGTAGCTAACCACCTGTCACAAGAACAATGCAACTGAAAGTAAAATTAAGTTATTTGTAGATACAGTTTCTATTATATTGATATACCTAAATTCCAAGGAAATTTTACCTAAAATTTACCTAAAATTTACCTAAAATCACAAAGAAATTTTCCTACAAAATTAAATTAATTCAGTTTTAAATTTGCATATAAATGAAATCAAAGGAGTACATTCACTGCATTTTATTCTGAAATTTCTAATTCTTACCTTCCACAAGTTTCCCTGTCTGTTCTGCACTTCCACCGGGAAGAATCTTAGCAATATAGGCTCCAATTTCTCCACTATGTCCAGGGATTTCTTTACCACCCACAATTCTAATTCCTAATCCATTACCTGTATTGAAAAATTAGCAAGTTATTAGTAACAATTGAAGAAGGAAGAACAACTATTACAGGCTGTAGGTTATACAAAATGTGGATTAGATATCTGGAAGCTAAGTACAACATTGAAAATAAAACTAGAAATCAGTAACAAAATTATATTATTCTGACTATTAAAAAAGGTAATAAAAGCCAGTCATTATGATGCATGTCTCTACTCCCAGCACTCAGGAGGCAGAAGCAAGCAGATCTCTGGGAATCCTAGCCAGGAGGGGCTGCACAGGGACACAGAGAATCAAATAAAAATAATAAATAAATAAATAAATAAATAAATAAATAAATAAATAAGAAAACAAATAAATAAACAAGGCTGGAGAGATGGCTCAGCAGTTAATTGTACTGGCTGTTCTTGCAGAAAACCCAGGTTCAGTTCCCAGTACACACATGGTATTTAAAACCAGGCTGTAAGTCCAGTTCCAAGGGATCCTAAATCCTCTTCTGTCTCCTCCGTCGTTGCATGCATATGGCGAACTTACATATTTGCAGGCAAAAAAAAAATGTATACACATAAAAACAAATAAAATTAAGATTAATAAATAAATAAAAGGTGATAAGAAATACGTTTATCTTGCTTGGACTGAAATACAATTTGCAATGATTGTATTGACATTAACTGCTTTTACACACTCATATTTATTCAAATCTGAGGTGCTGGTAATTTTAACCAGATATATTATACAAAAATTACAAAAGTAACTTGTTCAGAGTAAGAAGCTCCCAAGTATATAATTCATGTATGAAACTAAGGAACAATTTACTCTGAGAAAGGTAGTCATGGCTTTGGAACCTGGACAGACACAATCCCAGCACACAGACTGCTTCAAGGGAGAACATGAAACCATGATCATAACCTATGATTTAGTCTTCACTGCCCAACTTTAACTCATCAGCAGTGTTGTTTATAGCACAATAAAATTGTTCTGGATTATGAACACAGATCAGATTGTTTTATATTACCTACATGAGAAGAAAATAGAAAATAATCATGACAAACAATTCCAATAGTCATGAACGGTTGCTACCGAAGCTTGTGTTTCTCAAATGACAAGTGAGTACATTTAGTATCAGGTATGTTGTTGTGACTAGTCAAGGGAACACAGGCAAAAAGAAAGAAAAACAGAAGTCTCCATTTTTTTTTAAATTTTTTTATTAATTTTATTTATTTCTGTATGTGTATGAATGTACTGTCTGCATGCAAGTCTGTGCACCCGTGTCGTGCAACGCCGCGGAGTTCAGAAGAGGGTGTCGGATTCCCCTGGAACTGGAGTTCTCCTGGAATTGGAGCTTCAGACGGCTCTCAGCCGCCATGTGGGTGCTGGGGATCGAACCCGGGTCCTCTGCAAGAGCGTCGGCGATCCATTTTTAATGAAGGCAGAATTACCAATTTCAACTGCAATTCACTTCATTTAGTGTTGGAAGCATTATTTCTAAATTTCTCCAGTCTCCCAATTGTAAAAGCTATTGCTTTTCCAAAATCCCAATCCTATCTCATTTTATTTTTCAACAATAGTGCTTGACTGGCATCTCTACAGTTCAAGCATTCTACAATTAGTAGCACTAAGTTATGGGAACTTTATGTCACTTTTAAAGCTAGGATATATCCTAACATAATATTCCTTCCCAGCTGATGGGATAATCATAGACGCACTCCCCATTTGCCTGCCTTCCTCTTTCCTCTCATTCCCCCCCATTTGCCTGCCTTCCTCTTTCCTCTCTTATTTCCCCCCTATTTGCCTGCCTTCCTCTTTCCTCTCTCATTTCCCTCCCCCATTTTCCTGTCTTCCTCTTTCCTCTCTCATTTTCCTCCCCCATTTGCCTGCCTTCCTCTCTCCTCTCTCATTTCCCTCCCCCATTTGCCTGCCTTCCTCTTTCCTGCTCTCCCTGCCTTCCTTCCCTCTTCCTCCCCACTGCCTTGTTTTCCTTCTCTTTCTCTCTTACAGTTTTTCCCATTTCTTCTCCGCCCCTCTGGACTTGCTTTCCTTCATTCTGCTTTTTGACCTAGATAAATATGCTAGTAAGCTTTTAAAAAGGTGTAAATCATAATAAAATAAATTGGTAATCTGCTTTGACATGTAGGGGGTGGAGAGATGGCTCACTGATTGGGAGCGCCAACTGCTCTTGCAGAGGACCCGGGTTCAATTCCCAGCACACACATGGCAGCTAAGAACTGTCTTTAACTCCAGTTCCAGGGGAATCCAACGCCCTCTTCTGACCTCCACAGCATTGCACGACATGGCACTGCACCTACTTACATGCAAACAGTACACTCATACACATAAAATAATAATAATAATAATAATAATAATAATAATAGGATTCATGGTAAAGAAAGATACTTTCTGTCTGGGTCCACATGTGGAGATTTTTCTGCCACACTTTTCTTGCTTCAGCTTTATTGTTTTTAGTAGCAGTTAATACTACAAATCTAATTATACGAATAAAAGTAACCTAATGAATGACTTAATACTCAACTAAATTTGGGCAAAAACAATAAAATTATTGCATTTTAGACTTTAAGATTTCATTAGGATGGATTTATAGTAAGATTTTAAAGACATGTGGATCAACGGTAGCAGAAATTATTACAAGCCACTTTTCAATCTATTAATCAACTAATTTATCCTACTTTTTCCAATATACTAAGTACATTTTTAAATTACTAAAGGTTTAGTAAAACATTATAAAATTCCTATAACAATAACACTTTTGGGGGGTGGAGAGATGGATCAGCTGCTAAGAGAACTGGTGGCTCTGGCAGAGGACCTGGACCTCTGTAACCATCTGTAACTCCTTATCTAGGAAATCCAACAGCCTCTTCTGAGCTTCACAGGAACTGTGATATGGATGGACTTACAAATATGCAGGCAAAACATTCATTATATGTAAAATAAAAATATAAATTAAAAATTTAAAAGAATCCTATAAAAATTGAAGGAAAATAAAAATCCCACAAAGAAAAAATATTAAGCTGCTTTAGCCTGAACTGGATATAATGAGAATGAGTTGAATTCATATAATTTATTAAAATAGAAATTTGGACTTCATATTTCTATTTTTATATGTTCATATTTTATATGAACAAACATTTCTTTTTTTTTTTTTTTTTTTTAAAGAANATCCTCCCTGACTAATCAGTTGCAGGTTTATTTGTACCAAAATAACTTGCAGGCTGTCTAAACCACTTTTGGAAATGTAGGTTTCAGTGTAATACTGCTCAGTCCCCTTCTCAATACCATAAAGATTATTCTGCAAGTTTTAAAAACATGGTAATGGTCCCATAAATTGTATGTATAGAAAACTCAGAATATGACTTTAATTCTCATATTTAGTTTTCTATTGCTGCATAGCAAATTGAGTGGTTTATAGCAATACACATTCACCTTCCCAAAGTTTTCAAGGCTTAACTTTGGTCCCTGGTCATGACCTCATAAGCCTGTGCCTTAATCAAACTTTGTACCTTACTAAATGGGAGCCATTCTTTCTACCTTGGGCAGAAGCTTGTAAAATGGAATTCCTTGAGTTTGAAGGACCTGAACTCTTTCTTCTTAATCTGCCATCAAGCTTCCCCTTAGTATCTTAGTGGGCTTCTTCAGTCCTTGCTATCGTGTCGTCCCTCACTCAGCGGCCTCTTAAGTCCTGCAAGCCGGTATTTATTTTATAAAGGCCATGCAGAGGATATTTTGTTCCAGTTGGCTAGCATGGCATTTTTCATTACAGCAATCATGGCAGTGGCCCCTCATCACATCTGCCAGATCCTGTTAGTTGGAAGGAAGTCCTGAACTCTAGCTGTACTGAAGAGATGGGAATTAGGCCTCATTGGTAATCCTGATGATATATTCCCTGTCACCAACACACAATTATGTTCTGAGATATAACTAAAGAGCACTTAATGCTCCATTGTGAATTTAAAAGTATATTTCTTACCTCACGTACTTTTCTATCCAAGTAAAACGACATTTATTTTGGGAGAAAAGCACATCCTGGAGCGTTATGCTTATGAATAGCTTTATTTTCATTCTCCTATTATATAGTTTTTTCAGACGAAGGCCGTTCTTTCGTAGCCCGGCTGGCCTGGTAACTCTCTGTGTAACCAGCCTTGGCCTTGATCTCATGTTTCATGTGTCCAGTTGTTTTTACTCTCTGCATCTGAGTGCTGGGACTAAGAATTTGTGCCACCATACCTGGCTAGTGTGTAAACCTTTTTTAATAAATTATTGTTGCAAACAAGTTATGATAGTTAAAATCATATTCATAAGATATAATATATTAGAAGTCCAAGACCATAAACATATTATTAATTATTATATAAATATATATTAAAATCATTATACATACAGATTATATAAATAATTCATAAGATATAACATAATTAATAATTCATAAGATACAATAACATATTACTAATAAAAATGCCTCTGTGTTTTGATGCTTAAACAAATATGTTGTGATTGGAGTGAAATTAGTCCTTTAATTTTTTCCAAACTTAATGCTCTATGTATCACTATAATTTTCACATTTTATTTTAATGATGAAAATAAAAAACCTTCTTTTTGGCATTCTTAACTGTGAAAGGCTTTTAATGTAACATATTAATAAACATGAATAAAAGCATTTAAACAATAAAGTTTATATGCAATATAAAGTTTCCTCTAATGAGATTACTATTATTACATAAATTATTTGTAACATGATTTCACTGAATGTATAATATAGAGAGGCATACAAAGGCCAGTCTCTTTAAGTTAGTTCAGTAATACTACCTTTTTCCTTCATGGTTTGCTATTTTGTCATTGATCTCTCCCTAACATACTTCAGAATTTTTAATTTTCCTATAAACATTTATGTTTTTATTCTAAGAATTTCTTTTTTTTTTATATAAATTATTTTATTTTAATTTTTTTTTTTTGTCTTTTCGAAGACCAGGGCCCTGGAGCCCCAGCTTGTCCTGGATCATCTGTAGAACCAGGATGGGCCTGGAACTCCCAAAGAGCCCACCTCCTCTGCCCTCCCCATAGAGTGCTGGATTGAAGGCGTTCGCACCACACCCAGCTGTTATACTTTTAATTTATTTTATAACTTAATTAGCCATTACTCTTTCCAAAGATAACCATTTGTGGTGTTCTTTATCAGGAAATTGTAATATCAAAGAAGGACCTGTTTTCTTCATGGCCTTTCACTAAGCAAGTGTTAAATGCTTCTAGGTAGCAGAAAAGCAAGAGAGTAAAGAGAGTGTTGACTGAGAATAAAATGTCAAAAGATGGAAAACAGGGCCCGTGAGACATCTCTGATTGTGAAAGCCATTGCCACTCTCTTACCGCCTGGCTTCAATCGCAAGAACCATGTGTTTGAATGACAGAATCGAGTCCCACAAACTTTTCTGTCTTTCACATTCATGCTGTGGCACACATGTGCAACACACTTAATTAAAAGTAATTTAATTAATTGCAAATATGTGAAAAACCAGTGATAATATCCTTGATCAAGGGCACATTCATATATGACAACAAGCATTTTTCAAATTAAATGTGCTTCTCTAATTTACTAAATATCTGTACCATGCTTTCTGGTTTGAAGAGGGACATTTTAGTTTTATTAGAAATGTTTGTTTCGGGGGCTGGAGAGATGGCAGCCTTAGCGTATAGAGCGACCGAACTTGCTCTTGCAGAGGACCCGGGTTCGATCCCAGCACCCAAATGGCGGCCATGAGATACCGTCTAGAAACTCCAGTTCCAGAGAGAATCCAGTTTCCAGGGGAAATCCGAGACCCTCTTCTGACTGCCGGCAGATTGCCACGAAAAGCACGATGGTGTGCACAAACCTGCATGCGAGACAGTACAGGGATATAACAATACCGAAATAAATAAAAAAAAAAAAAAATTAAAAAAAAAAAAAAAGATAACCAGCCTGGTCTACAGAATGAGTTCCAGGACAGCTGGGGCTACAGGGAGACCCTGTCTCGAAAAGACAAAAAAAATTAAAATAAAATAAAATATAAAATAAAAGATAGACTCCTAATTAGAGCAAGTTGTATAGGGAAAATTAAAATTCTGAAGTATGTTAGGGAGAGATCAATGACAAAATAGCAAACCATGAGGAAAAGGTAGTATTACTACTAACTTAAAAAGACTGGCCTTTATATGCCTCTCTATATTATAAATATTAGTGAAATAATGTAAAAATAATTTATGAATAATAGTAATCATATTTAGAGGAAACTTTATATTTGCATATAAACTTATTGTTTAAATGCATTTTAATTTCATGTTTATTAATATGTTACATTAAAAGCCTTCACAGTTAAGAATGCCAAAAAGAAGGTTTTTTATTTTCATCATTAAAATAAAATGTGAAAATTATAGTGATACATAGAGCATTAAGTTTGGAAAAAATTAAAGGACTAATTTCACTCCAATCACAACATATTTGTTTAAGCATCAAAACACAGAGGCATTTTTATTAGTAATATGTTGTATCTTATGAATTAGTAATATGTTATATCTTATGAATTATTTTATATAATCTTATGAATAATGATTTTATATAGTTTATATAATAATGAATAATATGTTATATCTTATGACTTAATAATGTTATATCTTATGAATAATGATTTTAATATATTATACTTGTTGCACACAATAAATTTATTAAAAACGTTTTACACTAGCCAGGTATGGTGGCACAAATTCTTAGTCCCAGCACTCAGGAGGCAGAAGAAAAGGCAGAGGCAGGCAGAGCACTATGAGATCAAGGCCAGGCTGGTCTACACAGAGAGTTCCAGGCCAGCCGGGGCTACAGAAAGACCTTGTCTGAAAAAACTAATATATAGGGAATAAAATAGCTATATAAGCATAAAGCCAGGATGTGCTTTCCAAAATAAATGTCAGTTTTATTGATAGAAAGTACAGTGAGGAAGAAATATACTATTCTAATTCAAAATGGAGCATTAAGTGCTCCTTTAGTACTTCAGAATTTATTGTGTGTTGGTGACAGGGATATATCATCAGGATTACCAATGAGGCCTAATTCCCATCTCTTCAGTACAGCTAGAGTTCAGGACTTCCTTCCAACTAACAGGATCTGGCAGATGTGATGAGGGGCCACTGCCATGATTGCTGTAATGAAAAATGCCATGCTAGCCAACTGGAACAAAATATCCTCTGCATGGCCTTTAACAGCTGCAGACTTAAGAGGCCCTGAGTGAGGGACACATAGCAAGGAACTGAAGAAGCCCACTAGATACTGAGGGGAGCTTGATGGCAGATCCAAAGAAGAAAGAGTTCAGTCCTTCAAACTCAAGGAATTCCATTTTACAAGCTTCTGCCCAAGGTAGAAAGAATGGCTCCCATTTAGTAAGGTACAAAGTTTGATTAAGGCACAGGCTTATGAGGTCATGACCAGGGACCAAAGTTAAGCCTTGAAAACTTTGGGAAGGTGAATGTGTATTGCTATAAACCACTCAATTTGCTATGCAGCAATAGAAAACTAAATACGAGAATTAAAGTCATATTCTGAGTTTTCTATACATACAATTTATGGGACCATTACCATGTTTTTAAAACTTGCAGAATAATCTTTATGGTATTGAGAAGGGGACTGAGCAGTATTACACTGAAACCTATATTTCCAAAAGTGGTTTAGACAGCCTGCAAGTTATTTTGGTACAAATAAACCTGCAACTGATTAGTCAGGGAGGATTATGATTTGTCAGTGTAATTCCTGTTTCTCAATTCACATGATTTTTATAATATTTTATTGTCTTTATTAAATACTACCAGGATGGAAATACATTTTGTTACATCACAGGTTTTAACATTTTAACACAAATAGGAAATTCATACATAGAAAAGTTCTAAATTTGCTGACTCACATTAGGATATAAATAAAATTCAGGTGTGCAGATTATTTTTATACTAGAGACTGAGACTTCTTGTCAAAATCAATTTGCTATGGGTGAAGGAATCATTCAAAATAGCCCAACAGCTCCTAATTTCTACTGCATTAGGTGTTAGTAGAATTATTTTTGGTTATTTTCATTATTCTACTTAAACATTAGTTAATATTGTGAATGAACAAAAAATTGACTATGTAATATTAGATAAATCAGCTAAGAATATTCAAATATTACACTAAATTATGTTTAAATAAATAAAATATGAGCTTTTGTTTTAGTTTCATCTAGTTTCTTATTGTAACAGAAGATTTATTGATCTCTAAATTGCTACTCCAAAATGCATGACTTTGTACATATGGATTCTATCTACTAGCTTTGTTCTGCTATGTTTCTATACTTTTGGTTGTATGCTGAGTGTATATATGCATTCCATGAATATATATAGGATGATATTATATTATAATTATATTATATTATATTATATGTCTATTTGTTGAGTTTTGTGTATTTGGAATTGATCTAGCTAGGCAGTGGTGGGCAACCCCCTCTACCAAGGAGTTTTAAATCCCACATGAGCACTAATAGCTTGAGTTTGTTAAATATTGATCTTTATTTCAGTATCCTTGATATCACACTGAAAACACACATCATAGTGTATGAAATTATAGTGTGCAAATATTTGGTATTTAAAACACTGATTTTTTTTTCCTCAATCACTTCATGGAAGGAAGGAAATAGAAAATAAAATTTCTAGATATTCTGTATTCAGATAGAATTCTGGGATTTTTTTGTACTATTTTTTCAAGTATCTACACAAAGTTGGGGCTAGTACGAGCTATAAATCATTCTTAAGACCAAGAAGTTAAGACTAAGGAAGGTTAGAGAGAGACTTGACATCAGTTGGCCAGCATGCTGAACAAATAGGTTGGAAATCATTTTCCTTGAACCTTTGCCTCTTTCTTCTTTCTAAATGTCTTTGCTGCATCATTTTGTGAACAAATAGTTCAAAAGGTCCAATTAAGTCATTACCTTCTTTTTTTTTTTTTGTTGTTTGGTATTTTTGAGAAAGGGTCTTCCTGAAGCCCTAGCTGGATTGGAGTTTTCTTTGTAGACCAGGCTGTCTGTCTTTGAACTCCAGAGATCTGCCTGCCTCTGCCTCCCAGTCTAGAGTTACAGGCGTGCACCACCACGCCCGGCTAGTCATTACTATTACTTCTTTAAATTGGATCCGATTTTCTTCTGTTTCTTTTCTCCTTGGCTAACTCATATAGAATGCCTGTATCCTTATATTTCATTTTTATACTAATATCCATCCCCTTCTCCTGTATGTTAACTATCGTGGATGTCTTCACCCTTTCCTCATGGAATCATTCATTTTTCCCCTTAATTTCAAGGTTTCAAGGTTACAGAGGCAGGTGTCTTAAACTACCTCGAGCTAGAAGCAAAGCCTACTGTGTTATTTCCTTGTGTTCTAGCAGGAAGACAAGATAGAGCAATATCTATTCAGACAGTTGTCATGAAAAACATTCATTTGTCCATGAAAGTAGCCTTGACAACCATCCTTTATGTGTTGCTAGTAATGACTTACTGCCAATTTTCACCCATAATCTATAAGGAAGAAATTACAATTTTAGAACACAGTGTATTCCAACCTTGTTTTTATTTCGCGGGTTTTAATAATACTGCAAGTAATTCCAAAAATAAAGCTTCTAATGAATAACTGAATCACATATCCTGACACTGAATATAACCTAAGAGGAAAAAAAAAATCCATCTTATGTGGGGAGAGAGGAACTCAGCTGTTCAGGACCTCTGTAAAATACATTCAGTTCCAAGAATGTTCTAGCAGTTAGAAAGGGACATACAAGTTCTCGCTCTTTTTTTCAACAGATTAAAAATTAATTTTAGAGAAGTTTTAAGTTCATTAAAATGTGGAATAGAAAGGACAGAAATATCTAAATTATTCCATGCCTGTACACAAACAGAGCCTCCCTTACTGTCAACAGCCCTCATAAGAAGGAGCATACCACTTCACATGGCCCTAAATTAACTATTGTGCTTGGTCCTCCAAACTATGAGGACACATGACAATCAACAGCAATTCATTTCATCTTTCCAGGAAGAGGGTCTGTGTGGTCTCACTCTCACCACAAAAAAAATCACAGAATATGACAGGAACCCTTCCTGTACCAAAAAAAAAAAAAATCCATCTAAACTATTAAACACAGTACTTAATACCTTAATAATAATTCAAAGAAATAACAAAATGGATATAAAATTGGCGTCTGGGACGTAACGATAAAAAGATTTCTCCTCAAAATTATATTATTTTCAGTTCCTAAACTAAATGAAAAATACATTTGTAGTTTGGGAGTGAAAATTGGTGGGCTGCTTAGGAATTAGAAATTTTAGTAGATCTTTACTACATTTCCCTCTTTTTAATACTTTGTCATTTGACTTTTGTGAGTACATAAAAAGGGAGTAACAAACACAAGTAGCTTCTCTGTTTTACTTGTGGCATTATGAACAATAGTGATAGGGGAAAGTCAGCGTAAGTGCCAATTCAAGAATGTCAGAGGCAATTTTGGCTGTAGTAAGCTTGGCTTCTAGCTGAAAGTAGTTTAAGTTACCTTACTGTGCACTCTTAAAACTTAAAATTATAGGGAAGAATGAGCGATTCTATGAAGAAAGGATAAAGACATCCAAGATAGTTAAAAGTAAAAACTGAAGAAAAACAGGGAAGGGGATTCCAATAGGACTAGAGAATAACTACTATATGACATTAGGTAAGACGTTTCTGGGCTGTGGTAGATGGCTTTAGTTGTTAACTTGACACACCTTCATAGAAGGAGCTTCAGTTGGAGAACTATTCCTTTGGACTGAACAGTGGCCATTGTCTGTGAGACATTTTCTTGATGGTTAATTTGTGTTGGAGACCCCAGCCAACTGTAAACAGTGGTATCCCTGGGTAGGTAGGCCTAGGCAGGGTAAGGTAGAAGAGGTAGCCAGGGGAAGCAAGCCAATAAACAGCATTCCTCCACGGCCTGTGCTTCAGATCCTGCATCTAGGATCCTTTCTTGAGTTCCTACCTCGGGCTTCCTCAGTTTTAACTGTGACCTTGGAGATGTGTAAGCCAATAAACCCTTCCTCCCCAAGTTAGTATTAGTCAAGTGTTTGTCACAGCAATTGAAAAGGAGCTAGAAAATAAATTGATACTGAGAGTAGTAGTGCGTGACAGATCGTACCCAGTTGTTTTTAGGAAGTATTGTGAAGGGTGTTTTGAAATTTGGACTGGAAATCCATTGAATGCTTAGAGTTTTTGCTGTGGAGCTGGGGCGTTACGACTTGAAAACAGGTTTGATATATATATAGATCTATATATAGATATATATATAATATATAGATATAATGTAGATAATCTGTTGAAGCTTCAAAATGAAGTGGAGATTATCCGGGCTGTTTGTGTGATATTTCTGATTGAGATTCTGTGGTTTCTTGTCAGGTGGGACTGAAGGATCAGCTGTGACTAAGAGACCAGAACCACCAAAGTGAAACCTTTGCTCTAATGGAACTATTGATGATGGTTAGCTGGGGCTCAAAAATAGCTGTGAGTAACAAGAGACTATCATTACTGTGGCAAAAGTCTCATAGGAAGTATTTACTCATCTCAGAACACAGAAACTATGGTCTAGTTGGGGCCTGAGCCTCCACCTCAAGGTGAAAACAGGACATAGTAATGTATAAGAGTCCCCTGCATAGTTCTGATACTAAAGGCATGAAGGGGTCACAGACAACAGCTGAGCTTGGCACCCTGAGAGGCCTTGAAAGACCATTTGTGAAAGTGCAGGCTCGCTTGCAGTAAAGACCCTCAGGATTGAAGGGGTCATGAAATAATATGAGGCTTTACACCTCGAGAGACCAGAAGAGCCCATAGGAGAAGTTGCAGCCTCAGTTTCACTGGAGACCCAGTTCTTTGGAGGTGCCGGTATCAAGGAAAATCACCAAGGGCAGCAGCAGGTGTGGAACTGCACCAAGGGCAGCAGCAGGTGTGGAAGTGAGCTGGTCACAACCCTCCAGATGAGCTGTGTGCTGTGGACAGCAGAGACAAAGAGGTAGAGGTGCCCAAACCTTTTGGAGCCCAAAAGATTGTGAGTGAATCCCAGATACCAGCTTTGAGGTACCTTTCAGGACTCAGGCTTTGCTGAAGTGTGCCTGATTCTTCCCTTTGAAATAAGACAGTAGTGGTTTTGGATTTTACAGAAGCCCACAGTTAAAGAGACTTTTAAAAGAGACTGTGAACTATTAAAGTGTTTGAATTTTTTGAGGACTCCGGGATTTTTAAAGTGGTATGGTTTCATGTTGTGATAGTAATATTAACATCATACCTTGGGAATAAGAAATGCAAATCTAGTGGTTTTATAGTGATGTGTTTATGTATCAAGTTGACAAGGGGTCAAATGTGCTGGTAGCTTTAGTTATCGACTTGATACACCTGGGTAGAGGGAACCTCAATTGGAGAATTGCCTCCATTGGACTAGACTGTGGCCATGTCTGTGAGGCATTTTCTTGATTGTTCAGTGATGTGGGAGGACCTAGCTCATTGTGGGTGGTGCTATCTCTGGGCAGGTTTCTCTGTACTGTATAAGAACAGAGGCTGAACATAGGCCAGGGTAGCAAGCCACAGCAATTGAAAGCAGAATAGAATATGGACATATACTTAAAGGACTCTATATTCTGCTGCACAGACACTTGCACATTAATGTTCATTGCTGCTTTGTTCACAATCTATAGGAAATTGAATCAGTCGAGAAGTTCATCAAATATTTAAAGAATAAGGAAAATTTGATTCATGTACGCAATTGAATTTCATTCATCTGTAAAGAAAAATAAAATCTGCAATTACTAGAAGAAATTGGAGACAATAATGCTGAGTATCCTGAGTGAGGTTATCCAGTCCAGAAAAATAAATGTTTCATGTTCTCTATCATATTCAGATTCTAGCTTTGCGTATTTTGTTTGCATGTTCAATCTGAATACATGTGTAAGCCAGGAAACTAGAAAGGGGCTATTGGAGAGAGTGACACAAGTTAGCAAGGTTAGTGTAATATGGGTAAAATAAAAGTAGAGATTGGGTACCCGAGGCAGAAAGAGTTAAGCATGAATGGAGATGGGGAATGGGGGAAAGGAGGGGACAACAGGGACAATGTGCTGAACTGAACAAATAATGTCCCCCATATGCTCAAATTCCTGAATACGTGGTCCACAGTTGGTAGTGCTATTTGGGTGATGTTATGGCAACTGTAGGAAGTGTATCCTTGCCAAAAAAAAAGTACCTCCCTTGGGTGGGCTTCATAACCTTGTTCCACTTCTTGTTCTCTTTCTGCTTCTGTGTGTGGATAAAAATTTGACCAGGTTCCCACTCCTGTTTCACGTATTCTCTGGCAATTGCCAAGCCTTCCCCACATTAATAGACACTTGCTCTGGAACCACAAGCCAAAATAAACCCATTCCTCCGCAGAGGTGCTTTTGATCAGAGTGTTTCTTTATATAGTGGCAGAAAGGAAAATAGCATAGCAATTGGTGCCAGAAGTGGGGTGCTGCTGTGATAAATCTGAATATACAGCTTTTATATCTTTGAACTAATTTTTGGGGGGTGGAGTGGAATTTGGAATGGAAAAGCTGTTGAGTTCTGTGGGAAATGCTTAATAGGTCATTTGTGTAATAGATTAGAAGGCAGGAGTGTTGAGAAGAAAGTGAGAAGTTAAGACCCAGCTCATGATGTTTCATAGGGGAACAAGGGAGCCAAGCATGTGATATTTTAGAAAAGAATCTGGCTGAATTCTATGCTCTGGGAATGTACGTAAGGCTGAATTAAAATTAATTCAGTGATTTATTTCACAAACAAAATTTCAAGAAAGTGTAACATTGAATCTTTTCACAGTTTTTGCTGATTATTCTTATGCCAATCTAGAGCAAAAAACAGCGAGTAGAGGAGAAAGAATTGTACAGCTTGGAGAGAGAAAGAGTACTAGGAGTTGCTGACTTCTCTGCTGGGTTTTGTTCTGTCTTTGGTTCAGTTTTTAATCACATTTCCCTCATTCCTCCCATCTGGAATCGGACTGTATATTCTGTGCAACTCCATGTTAGAAGTATATAATTTGGTTTCTGATTTTATAGTGGGTTACAGAGAAGAGATAGCCTTGAGTCTCAGATAAGAATTTTGACTTTTAGTGTTGGTATTGTTAAAAACTATGGAGACTTTTGAAGTTAGATTAAAGGTATTTAGCATTATAAAAGGGCCATGAGTTAATGGGATCAAGGTGTGGAGTAAGGTGGTTTGAATGAAAAGTGTTTCTCATATGCACATTCATTTGAATACTTGGTCCACAACTGATAGTGCTACTTGGAGAGGTTATAGAACCTTAGGAAGTGGATTCTTGGTGGAGAAACATGTCACTGGGATTGGGTTTTGAGGTTTATAGCCTTACTCTACTTCCTTTTCTTTCTATGCTTCTTGTGTGTGGATGAAAATGTGACCAGCAGGCTACTTGAGTCCATCACCATGCTTTGCCTGACTGTTGCTATGCCTTCTTGCCATGATGGACTCTATCCCTCTGGAATTATAAGCCAAGTAAACCCATTCCTTCCTTAAGTTTCCTTTGGTCATGCTGTTTTATCATAGCAACAGAAAGCAAACTAATGTAGAGGGTTAACCCAAATGAACGTTGTGTGAAAATGTGATATGGAAACCTAGTGTCTTACAACACAATTAAATATATCACCAGAGAGTATAGTAGAATACACGTTATATGAAGAAGAGGAGGGAGTGTGGGAGAGTAAATATTTTGCTGAGGTTGGGGTGAGGGCATGGAGGGGAGGAGGATGTAAGGAGTGGGTTAATTAAAACTAAGGACATACGAAAAAGGCTTATGAAAATCCATTAGTTTTTAAACTAATTAAATAATTAACTTTTAAGTTTAAATACAGGTACCCTGAATCAGTGAGCAATGCTTCATCCAGAAAACATGGGTTATTAAAAGGAAACCTCAATGCCAGCTGTGTGAGATACTTCCTTACATATTACTAATTAGGGAGGTCCCAGAGGTCTTTAAAACAGCAGGGCAATTCTCATTGCTCTTGGTATCTACATAAAATCTTCCCGGGGCTGAAGAGAGGGCCTAGCGGTTAAGAGCGCCGACTGCTCTTGCAGAGGACCCGGGTTCGATCCCCAGCACCCACATGGCGACTGAGAACCGTCTTTGACTCCAGTCCCAGGGGAATCAGACGCCCTCTTCTGACCTCCGCGGCATTGCATGACACGGGTGCACAGACCTACATGCAGACATCATTCATACACATTAAAAAATAAAAAAAAAAAGAAAGAAAGCTGAATTTATTAAAAAAAAATCTTCCTTCTATAAGTTGGTTTTGGTCATGGCATTTTATCAGAGCAACAAAAAAGTAATTAAAATAAAGGTATCTGGAGGGAGTTTGAAGCTGAGAGTAGGAGCTCGGATATGATCAAAATACAGTGCATGCATTCATAATACACCCCCAAATAAATATTTTTAAAAATAATGGCTAGAATAAATAATTAAATATAATGAAAACAGTCACACAATTTATGCTTGTGAACATCGGATATATGAAGAATATACCCTTAATTAGACAATGCACAGTGAATACAGTGTATTAAAATGTATATGTCAGCAGTGTATTTTCAACTTTTAGGATGCACATTTCATATATTTAAAAATAGGGAGAAAAAGAGAAAAATTTAAGTTACAAAATTAAGGAAATTATGTTATATCCAATGTAAGGAAATTATATTACATAGTATATAAATATATACTTGGAAATATATATTATATAACAATAAGGTTTAGGACATTTAGCAGCTTTAGACATTTAGCAATTATAAGCTGAGAGCTAGACGAGTACAGGGTCAGTTAGAGATGAGTCAAAGGGAAACAGAAACAAAGTCCTCATAATATGGTTTTACATATTTCAGTGTTGAAAATTTTAAGCAAATTATGAAATGTAGAGCAAAAATTACACAAATAATCGTAGTTTAGTATTCAGAAAAAGTTATGTCTCATACATGTAGCAATGGTATGCAACACCTATATTCTATTCAGTGAATCATTCCTTGCAGTCACTGTTGCTTGTTTTCATTTCTTCAAATGTTTTTCAAGTTCTTGGGATCAGAGTTCTGTCATAGGCTTTTACTAATTCAGACTCAAATAAGGCCGAATCCATATAATGTACCTCTTTGTTAATAGGGGGAGACATTCATTTATATATTCTATCTATTCTTTAATCCTTTGGTACTACATTGGATATGGCGGGTACAGAAAGTGGTTAAATGTGTTAAGTATTTTTATTTCGGGAGGAGGAAAACAGGAAATTTTGTCAATGGCATTTTAAACTAATTAACTGATCACAATATTACAACTTTGGAAAACAGGGACAGGATACTGCACAATTCTTTTTAGGCTTTTCTATCTAGAGTCTGAATATAAATCTTTAAATCATTTCCATTTTTAGTTTATGTGTTTTCAACATTTCCAATAAAAGAGTGGCACCAAACATTTACTTGCTGCCTATATTATTTCAGAACAGAAAACACTCAAGTTCAAAGAAAGCAACATAATCTTTAGGAATGACTATAAAATATTCAAGATTTTCACTGTTTTCTCTAAATTTTTGCATCTATAAATTTTGGTTGCATATTGGGAACATGCAGTGAATGATCAATTTATGCAGATAAAAAAAAAGCAGTATAAACTGTGACTGTGATGGCTTCCATATCCATCAGCCAGAGTGAAGATCAAGGCTTGGTTATTGCCCAGATACATTCTCCCGCTGCACAAAATGAAGACACAATTCACTCAATACTTTCATAGATTACAAGTGTTTGAGATTTCCATGTATCTATAAAAGAAGTAGAAAGCCTATCTAGTTACTGAAGCTTTACTCCAGTGCTTTTACCCAGCATTTAAATATTTTCAACAGAAAAGCTCTTTGAGCATGAAACAATGTAAGCCTGGGAAGTAATTCTACAGCAGGATGAAGTCAGAATCCCTGTGAGGTTGTCCCAACCTAGTCATTACCTTTTTTTTTTTTTTTTTTTCAGAGTCTAGCTGAATGTCCTAATCTCCCTCAGGAACTTTCTGGACTCATTTCTTTGAAATGTTGATAGAATGCTGTGCTTAGTTTCTTTGGATTCTGAGATTTCTCAGAAGAGTGCTGTTTTTCCTAGTGAGTTGGATACATTTACCTAGAACTGCTATTCTCTTGCTTGATAATTGTGCCTGGAGTGAACCCAGGCTTATTAGGCCTGCTGGTTTCTTTTCTAAGCATACAAAATAAATATTAAAATGTAATATTTAGATACTATCACTTACAAGACTATTAGAACAAATGTCAGTAGATTCATTTTTTTGCATTTTATTTCAAATGGAATAATTTAAATATAAAAAAGACTGGATAATCAAAAACTTTGTAGATGACTTCAAATCCAAAGAGAATATGGTATTTTTACTAGTATATCTTGGTATACCTCACAAATTGAATGCTTTCATTATGGCCTAGCTTCTTTTCGATCCAGAAGAATACCCCTTGTTAATCTGGAAGAAGACACATGGTCTGCTTTTGGTTGCTACAGCCTGTAGATTTGTTAAGTCTAATTGCTGTTCAAGTCCTCTATTTTCTTAGTGGTCATTTCTCTAATTCTGTCATTAGAAAAGACACTTTGCACCTGACCCAGCCATACCACTCCTGGATATATACCCACAAGACTCATCCTACCACAAAGAAACATGCACAACCATGTTTATTGCAGCTCTCTTCACAATAACAAAGAGCTAGAACCAACCCAAATGCCCCTTAACTGATGAGGGGATGACAAAAATGAGGTACATCTACACAATGGAGTACTACTCAGAGGTAAAGAAAGATGACATCATGAACTTTGCAGTTAAATGGATGGAACTCGAATCCATTATGCTAAGTGAAGGAACACAGTCCCAGAAAAACAAGAGGTGAATGGTCTCCCTCATTTGTGGATGCTAACACCAAATCTCTAGAGGAAAGGCAAGTTGAACAACTTTACTGTTATATTTCTGTTTATCTGAAAGCAATTACGTTGTTATAATGTAAATCTCTTAAAAGGCCCTAGAATCGATCCACCACTTACTTTCAGACTCTGTAATTACTGTATATAAATGGAAAGTATGTATTCATACTTTAGAGTAATATAAAATTAAAGGAGGAAAATGTGAATTCCTAAATATAAAAAAAAAGACAGAGAGAAAGATGCAGGACAGTTATGGAAGAATGCATGATCTGGGGTGGGGAAGGGAAATGGGAATATGTCTAAACTGAACTGAGAAATTATGTCTGAGATACACAAAACATCAATAAAAGCATTATAAAAAAAAGAAAAGACACTTCGAAACCTCCAAGTATTAGTATGCTAATTTGGGTGATGTTAACTTCATAGTTTTCAGGGCTCCAATGTTTATTTTTTTTCTTGGCCTTTTAAGTTTAATTAATTAATTAATTAATTAATTAATTAATTAATTTATTTATTTATTTTTATGTGTATCAATGTATTGTCTGCATGCAGGTCTGTGCACCCGTGTCCTGCAATGCCACAGAGGTCAGAAGAGGGTCTCGGATTCCCCTGGAACTGGAGTTCTCCTGGAATTGGAGTTACAGACAGTTCTCAGCCGCCATGTGGGTGCTGGCAATCGAACCCGGGTCCTCTGCGAGAGCGGTCGGCGCTCTTAACCGCTAGGCTATCCCTCCAGCCCCTTTCTTGGCCTTTTAGAGACAGGGTCTCCCTGTAGCTCTGGCTGTCCTGGAACTCACTGTGTAGACCAGGCGAGCCTTGAACTCAGAGATCCGCCGGCCTCTGCTTCCCAAGTGCTAGGATTAAAGGCGTGTGCCACCATGCCCAGCCAAGGACTCCTATATTTCATAGAAACATTTTTATAATTGCTATATCTTCTTAATGAATTCTCATTTTTCAATATATAATATTCCTAAACGTTTTTTAGTTAAGGGCTGCTTTCTGATTAGTTCCTGCCCTCTATTGGTTACTGTATGCATGGGATACAGTTTTCCATCCTTTTCCTTTCAACTAATTTTGGTCTTTGGATTTAAGCTTAGTATTTGGTAGACAGCATATAGTTGTATCTTTTTTTTTGATCCACTCGCTAATGCATGATTTTTGATTGTATATTTTAATCTACTTACACTCAAGGAAATTCCCTATAAAGAAGGACTTATGTTTGTCACTTTACTCTTTGCTTACTGTACACTTTTTTTTTTTATTATTAATTTTATTTCTGTATGTGTGAATGTACTGTCTGCATGCAAGTCTGTGCACCCGTGTCGCGCAATGCCGCGGAGGTCAGAAGAGGGTGTCGGATTCCCCCTGGAACTGGAGTTTCAGACGGTTCTCGTCTGCCATGTGGGTGCTGGGGATCGAACCCGGGTCCTCTGTAAGAGCAGTCGGCGCTCTTAACCGCTAGGCCATCTCTCCAGTCCCTTACTGTACACTTTGAAGGGTTCTCTACATTATTTTCTATATTATTGCTTTATTTACGTTAAATTTACTCTTTGTAATAATGCTGTTTCACTACTTTTTATTTCTGTTTGTGTATAATCTAATGATAATTTATTTATTATCACCACGAGAGTTTTATATCTGATCCTAATATTAATACTATCAAATTTCAATTGATACACATTTAACCTCAATTACATTAGATCTATTTCCAGAAAGTTTTCTCTATTTATTATATTTTCAGCATAATACCTGGCTTCACTTTATTTACTCTTCTTTCTCTCTCTCTCTCCCTCCTTTCTTATATCTCTCCATCCCTTGCTCCATCCCCCTCTCTTTCTTTTTCCCCTTTCTTCTTCCTCCCCCACCACTTTTAACAGGGTCATACTATCCAGGCCAGCCTAGTCTCAAGGTTACAGCAGTCCTCCTGCCTCAACTTTCCAAATGCTGGGATTAGAGGCATGGGCTACAAATACTTGACAAAATTTCCCTTAAAGGAGAAGAAACATACTAGAAGGAAATATAAATATCACATATCTTTAAAAGACTTTTTATTTGTGGGGCTGGAGAGATGGCCTAGCGGTTAAGAGCACCGACGGCTCTTACAGAGGACCCTGGTTCGATCCCCAGCACCCACATGGTGGCTGAGAACCTTCTTAACTCCAGTTTCAGGGGAATCCGACACCCTCTTCTGACCTCCGCGGCATTGCACGACACGGGTGCACAAACCTACATGCAGACAGTACATTCATACACATAAATAAATAAATAAAATAAAAAAGACTTTTTATTTGTAATGTTTTTTAAAAAAACCTTTAACAACTTAAATTACAAACAATCCAAACAAGTTATAACAGAAGTTTTGGACTGTCATTTCACCAGGAAATATGTGTACTATTGTGAAACACATAAAAAGGTGCTCAAAATCATATCATTAGGCAAACTAAATTAAAGCTAGTATCAAGTACATCCACCCAAAAGCTATATAATGAACCGTGTTAACAATAATAGTGAAAAGCGGAAGCCTTAGACATTGTTGGAAGGAATGTGAAATTGCATGCTCACTTTGAGCAATTAAGGCGTTTTTTATGCAGTTAAACAGAATCTACACCAGCCAGAAGTTTCACATGTAGGAAACCATACAATGAAGATAACAAAGATACAAACCAAAATTTGAATGTAAATTTTTTAAAAACCTAGGAAAAATCCAATAAGATAGATGAAATATAGAATGTTAAAAGAATGGAATATATTTAGCAACGAAAAAAATAACAACTATAGACTAATGTGAAAATTTTAGGAAGTGAGGTAAGCAAGATACCAAAACTGTATATTGTCTGATTCTGTTCATATAAAATGCATTTAACAGTTAAATCAACAAAGTCAGGCAGCAAATGTAGACTTTCTTGTAGCTGGGTAACAGACATAAGTAAAGATTAGAGAGTCCTAGGAAGCTTGGGGATGCCGACATTTTTAGAAGAATACTGTGGTAATAACCATACAATTCTGTAACTGTATTAAAACTATTAACATGAAAATTAAAATGGGTATTTCTGATATTAAAATAATGAAATAATACTACAATAATGATATTAAAGAATGACACCCATTTGGAATTGCTACTCAGAGCCAATGAAATCTATTAGAATTTATCTATTGCTTCCATAAAATTCAAAAAAAGGTTGACTAATAAGGAATAGAAAATGAGCCTCTATTTCCAAGAAAGATTCTGCCAGCTTCTTACAGTAAACGTTTTCAACCTTCTTCGTTATGGTAATTGCTGATTTTTTGTAGCCTTACAGATATCGTCAGTCTAAAATGGAACTGTACATAGCAAATGTCTGTTTTTTAAAATTAGTATTTCTTTGGCATATTTCAAACAGCTGTGTTTCTGAAACCATTTGGGAATTTTAAGCAAAAAACAGAGAGATTCATTTCTTGGTTATTATAATTTGTTCTTTTTTTCCCAATTCATTTCTCTCTAGCAAAGAGAAAATAATGTTTGTTTAATATCTACTAAGTGCAAGGTTTTGTATTAGGTTCATTTGCAATTATTCATGAAACATCAAGCTCATCTTATTTTCCATAGAAAAATCGTATTTTCAAAATTTAAATAAACATTCGAAATGAATTACAGACCACGTCTTTATGACTCCAAAATTCATGAGCTATTCATTACATTTCATTGCTGTGTTTAGTGAACAAAGACTTCTAAAATCATTGTACAATGTAAAAATTGTCTATTGTCTGTATCTTGCAAGTTTGCACACTGAAAGTTAAATGAACTTTTTTCTGTAAGTTAGAAAATGATTTGCGTATATTCCTGTCTTCAAACATTAAAAATTGTGAATATTGGAGCATAAATATGCTTGTTTGCATATATACTTATTATACATAAGAATGGGTATAAGTGTTTGAGAGATAACTTGGGGATTAGGAACACTGCTTGCTCTTGCTAAGGAACTGGTTTTGTTTCCCAGCAACTTGATGTCAGCTAACAACTGACCTTAACTGTAGTTCTAGGGACCCTATGCTCTCTATTGTCCTCACAGGCATTGATTGCATGTGTGCACTTACATACATTCAGGCAAAACACTCGTGTGTATAAAACCATAAATGAATAAAAATAATGGATATAAATCATAAAGTTTTATGAATGTATTAGCTTTTAAGTTCTTAGCATATTATTGTAATACTTGCTTATATTTCAGATCATCTTACTAAGATATGAGTAAGCTAATGTCTTTGTGCATTTGTTCTATTTACAAAGTACCCTAAACAGTAAGTCTTAATAAGTGAAACAGGTATCAATGAATGAACTTTTAAAAATTCATGCACTATTACTTATAAAAATATTTGAAAATGGATTCTATGTTGTATTTTTGTTAATGGGATATCTCATTTGTTATTGCTCTTCAACTACCTCTGAAAATTTCATTACAGTGGTAGTTTTCAAGATTTTTGGTTTCAAAACCTATTTATTAACTTTAATATTACTGAGGACTTCAAAGATCCTTTGCTCATATACATTATAACTGTGCATATTGTCTGCACTATAACTTAAAACAGACTTGAGACATTTATTTGTACAAAATACTAATAAAATCATTCCACATTAAACTCATCATATATTATTAATAAAATCATCATTTTTTAAAACAATAATTAAAAGGAAATCATTCTCAGTCTTTGGATCTTTGTCACTCAACAAAAAACGGCTGAAATATCTTGTCTACTTTTATATAGACTCTTTTGTCACACAGCAGGTAATCTCTAAGGAGGGGGAAAATGCTACCTTACATCACTCGGAGAGCAGTTTTGACTTGGTGGACCTCTGACAGTGTCACGGGGACTCCATTTCAGGTTTCCCTCACCACTAGACTCTTTACAAAGATTGTCATTCTAGTTCTTGCCTTGCAGATTCACATATATTTAAATCAATTTAGAATCCTAAAAATTTAGTTTTATTATTATAAACTATCTCACAACATTTAATTTTGTATGGAATGGCACTTCCTAAGAATGTGAAACATACATATTCAGTAGTAAAAACTGAACCATAAAATAGAAAATGTTTATTTTTATTCAGATATGAAAAGAAAAAGTGAGTGGGAGAGCAATGACATAGTGCATTGCTCCCCAAGTTATTTTTCAAATATAGTGATTATCTTCCTTATTTATGAAATAATCTATGAGGGGATTTTATAGTAGAATATTTCTAAAAAGAAATTTATGGCAGTTATTTCCAGTCTTATATTTTAGAGCTTTTTAGTTGAAGCAAAATGAAAACAAGTGGCAACAGATAAGGCTGAGAAGATAATCCTTTAATATTAAACAAAAATAAATGTGTAGATAGAAAACAGCCACATCAATATGGGGCTTATTAATTTATAAAAAAAATGGTTTGAAGATTTCTATGATATAGTCTATAAAACTTCGGCATGACCAGAAAATATTCTGTTGTTTATGTGATAGAGGAGACTGACATAATTTTCAATAAATAATAAATTCTACAAAAGAGCTACTGCAGCATTAATTGCACTCAGTGACTTAAAATTTTCTGTAAATAAAAGTAAAATCTAAGTAAATGATGAATCATTGTGTTAAATTTTCTAGGAATAAAGTAATGAAAAAAGAGCAGTGGCCTTTAAGTACTACACCTTGAGATTTCATCAGTGTTATTCATATAGCCTGAATAGCAATATACACATAAAGTTGAATTATCCTTTTTGGCAGAAGAAAAATGGCCTATCTTAAATGGAAAACAACATTGTATTTCTGAATCATTCTCTATGATAATAGAGAGCAAACCTGCTCCAAGCTAAACCTATTCCAGAGCTACATATCCCATTCTTCAAAATCTGCAATACTAATTATTACTGAATAAATGCCACCTTTTCACAAAAACCAAGAGAACAAACATGAAATGAAACCAGCATATATCCCATGTTAGATCAACCTCCTGCATATGCAGCACACAGTACTACATTTATATATTTATAAATATTTTCTGTTCATGTATAGTATACATGAAATACAAACTGGGAAAATACAAGAAACACCCAGTATTTGGTATTTCATCAATTGAAAAAGTACATTTCAATTCTCTGATTTAATAAATAGAAATATCATTTGTGAAAAGTAAAAGGCCCATTATTTTTCAATAGTTTCAACCTCATGAAAGACAAAGAAAGGTTAAGAAATGATTAAGCATGGTGAGATGCAGGTGCTATTAAATGAAATGTGAGACCCTGGCTTATATCTTGTACCAGTAATAAAAATAATTGGTTAGTGAACAAATTCAAAAATTACAGCTGTTTTAATATCATCAAAATCATGATGATTTCCTTGGGTGAATCTATTTGCATATTTGGCAGATGTCAACATTTGGGAAACTGGGAAAAGAACAGCCCAAAATCTACTTGTACAATTTTCTGGAAGCTCAAAATTATCTCAAAATGATAAGCTTAAAATTCTATTATCAAAGCTCAACATAATTGACAATATTCACCTTCATTTATTAGAGAGGAATATAAGAAGTAGAAGTCCAGATCTTTATTTTCTCTAAAGTCAGTGACTATACTATTTAATAGAGCAAAATATACTGTACTACAGCGATTATGTTACTTACTCAAACAATAATTATGAACATTGTAATTTCATGCACCTTTATAGATGCATCTAATGAAGAGAAAGAGCTAAGTCTGTACCATTTAGTGACTCTTCATATAAAAATTATGTCATTAATGACTTTGTGCTCAAATGAATGGGCTTCTAATTTTGGACATGTTTTAAAACACAATTTCTGAGATAAAAAGTGGTTTTATAAAAGTTAATGAGTCATTTAAACCAAAATCCAAATACATATGTCAACATGACACTAGAATATAAAAGGAAAAGATAGATTTGCTTTACCTGAAACGGTGTGGTCCTTAGAGTCTCTGGTTATTTTTATCCTCGCATGAGGAAAAATGTAGTGCATACTCTTCCCGTTCATCTGTAAAATCTAAGACATACATGTACTAAGGTGAAAAACAGTTTTAAATATACTTGAAATACATTGTGCAGAACCAGAGTTGCTCATTTCAAAGTACACCAGTTATATCAATGGAAATATATCAAAAGATTATTTAATGAGAATAATTGAAATTATATATATATATATACACTTATAATGAATAATGTTTGATTTCTGAGTTCACCATGATATGTACAATTATATCCAATTGCTCTTGCAAACTGACTTGTTTTATTCTGGAAATAATGAATGTGTGTATCAGGTTTTCAAAGATGTCTCTCTCTCTATAGTACTAAGCACTCATTATTGATGACAATGAGCCATGCATATGGACAACTGCTCAGTTCTGATGTTGCACTTGACAGCCTGGAAATGGAAAAGCATTTTTAACTTTCAGCAGTCAGATAGAACTAGTGGAGAAAGTCCAGAGGCGAGCCCTTCACTCTACCCTCCATCATGCCAATTAAGTGTATTCTATGTTTAAGTTACTTGAGTTTTTTAATATTTTTTAAAATTAAAATATATTATTATTTTTATTTTACATGTACATGACTGCCTGCATGAGTGTAAGTGCAATGGTGTTGTGCAAAGCCTGCAGAGGTCATGGAACTGGAGTTACAGATGGTTGTTAACTGGTATGTGTGTGCTGGGAATCAAACCCAGGTCCTCTGCAAAAGCAGCCAGTGTCCTTTACCACTGAGTCATACCTTCAGTCCCAAGTTGTTTGAGTTTTATTCTGAAATTCTATTGAGCACATCTACTAGATTCATATTCAGAGTAATGCTGTCTAAATAAATGAAGTCTTTGCTCATTTAAATAACTTCTGATACCGTCTTTGGAATCAAAGGTTATGTTTTTAATAGTGCTGTTCCTCATTAATATTGAAATTCCTCAGAATAGACAGAGTAACACTTAATGCTACTGATGTAGAGGTCGATTTCAACATTATCACATTACTGAACTTTGCTTTATTACCACAGTTAGTGCCTTAAAATTGGAATATATTACTTCATTCTTCAAACATTTTTAAGTTCTATGTACTATTTAATAATAATTTTATAATGCTATTTTTCTCATGGTTAAAAAAAACCCATGTACAGCCATGTTTATTTCAGCTCTCTTCACAATAGCAAAGAGTGTAACCAACCCAAGTGCCCCTCAACATAGGAGTGGATAGAGAAAATGTGGTACATCTACACAATGGAGTTCTATGCAGTGGTAAAGAAAGATGACATCATAAAATTTGCAGGTAAATGGATGGAACTAGAGGATTTTATGTTAAGTGAAGTAACACAGTCCCAGAAAAACAAAAGACAAATGGTATCCCTCATCTGTGGATGCTAACACCAAGTGCTTAGTTGTGGGGCAGATTGAGCAATGTTGATGTTATATTCCTCATGATCTGAAGACAGCTGTTCTCTTCTATTGTGAGTCTCTAGACAGGTTCTGGAACTAGGCTACCATTTATTTTCAGACTTTGGATTTGGGGTATATGATGGTGGGTATGTATGCCTCTTTTGGAGTAGTATGGAATTAAAATGGAAAAATGCAAATCAAGAAATATGACATGGAAATTTTAATATCTGTGCGATGTATCAGGCTGGTGTAACTTAGTCTTTCTGGTTGCTTAATGACCATACTTAATGCCCACACCAATTTGGCCAGGGGACCTAAGGGATAACTTTGTTCCTTGCCCTCAGAGGTCAACTAAGTCTTAGGGGACTATGCATGGGGGCATCTCTTGAAATGTCCTGAAATGTGGGTCACCACTCTTCCTGTGTAGGGAGGTCTTGGAGATCCACTAATGGGACTTCAGCTAGTGTCCGGTCTGGCCATGCTTCAAAAAGCCTGGTCTAGCAAGACCTGAATTTGTCCTTGAGTGGATGGAACTGGTAAATGAAAGTTGAAAGGAGCCAGGAGCTCCCACCCCCCCCCAAAAAAAAACCCCAAGCGACCCCTGAGGACCAGATCCTCAACTGATCTTAAGAAAACAAAAACCTTGGTTAATCTGGGCTAACTGTGTGGCCTTAAGCATCCAAAAGGAAAGTAAAACCAGAAATAAATAATCAGTAAGGCCTGAGAAATTGTACTTCAGATATAAAACTTGAGATCTTAGTAAAAAGACAAAAAGAAAAAAAAAAAAAAAAAAGGATAGAGACACTGTTGTTTGGCCTGTCTTCAATTCTTACTGGAAGTGCACTCTATTGTAGCTGTTACTGGCTTTTGCCATCTCTTAAGACATGAGACACAGCTTTTTAACCCTCCAAATATGGACTGAAGACTCATGTCTCTCCAAGAATCCTCCAAACCTTCAATGCCAGATGGGGACTACTACATATTTAGCTTGTGTACTGAGCAGCTACTGGGGTTTCGCCTCTCTCAGAGTATGTTGCCATTGTTTGACTACCCGGCTATATCATGGAGTCCAGTACAGGAAGATCAAGACAGGACATGGTGCTTTATGGGTTCATTTGGTGACCATGGGAGGGAAAGACCCCAGAGTGGAGCACAAGGGCAAGATGATGTTGTTTGGCTTTGCCAAAGGGGGAACCTTCAAATACTTCCTTAAGGAAAACATGACATCTTTTAGCAAAAAAAAAAAAAAAAGAAAAGAAAATCTTCCAATTCAGGCGTATGTATATAATTATATATATAAAAGCAATTCAAGTTGGGGAGAATAACAAGAACAAAAGAACTGGAAACAAAATCAAACAAAACGAAAACTCTGGTTTAATGTATCTGGAACTGCCCTTTTTTAAATTTTATTTATTTATTTTCTATGTGTATGAATGTACTGTCTACATGTAGGTTTGTGCACCTGTGTTGTTCAATGCCATGGAAGTCAGAAGACGGTGTCAGATTCCCCTGGAACTGGAGTTCTCCTGGAATTGGAGTTACAGATGGTTCTCAGCCGCCATGTGGGTGCTGGGGATCGAACCTGGGTCCTGTGCAAGAGCAGTCGGTGCTCTTAACCACCAGGCTATCTCTCCAGCCCCTGGAACTGCCCTTTTTATGTTCGTTTGTTTAAATTTTTGTTTTGTCTTGTTTCCATTTTGTCATGACAAACTATGTGTAACATAAAATCGACTATTTAAGAAAAAAAGATAAAATCTAAAAAGTCATTGCAAAATAGCTGTTTTCATACAATAAGCCCTTTACAATACCAGTTTCCTTTTCCTTCCATGTGACACCTTCCTTCTCTCCTAACTGATGTGGCTTGCTTAGCCTCATATTTGGTATTTCTCAGCTGCCAAACATGTTCTTTTAGGAAAAGGTTGACAACTATACAAATTTATGTTACCTAATGTTCTTACAAACTCCTCAGGAACTCCAAGTATTTTCCTTGCACTTTATTGCTAGAGATGTATATGAATATTATAATTATCTACTATCTGGAAGAATCATTTAAATTGTCTGGAAGGAGCATCAGAGCTATAATCTAATATGAATTAGAAATGATGAAATGGAGAACTTTCTTCATTAAGTGACTGAAAGGAATCATTTGTGAACTTGATTGACACTTAGGATGTCAGAGCATTCTGTTAGAACTAAGTCCTGTTGTTGCTAACAAATCTAAAACAGATTTTAAAGCATCACACTTACTTGCTCTTGATGTTGACTGAGGGGTCTAGAGTGAACCAGTCTTTCTGGCAGTTTTCGGTCCAGACCATGGCCATCTTCCAAGCGAGATTCCCTGGGTTTATCAAACCAATCCGTTTCCTCTCGACGCAAGTGATAGGCTTTGGAGACCAAGGAAACATCATACATTGCAACCGCAACTAATACAGATGATAGAGGGAAGCAGACGTTCTCCCATCTTAACATGCATCGGAGTTGTTAACTATAGCATGCATTTTAGAAACAACTCGCAATGGGAGTAGAAATATCATTGTCATCGGTATTTGCAAGTTTTCGTACAAAAGAATAGCCTAGTGAAAATGGCACAGAAGTGCATCATCTGAGAGCAAAATAAAACAACACAAAATTATATTTTAAATCAATATAAAATGAAGTTTAGACAATGGAAAGAACAAGAATAATTTCATTGAAACTAAATCTAATAGTTCCCATTTATGAAAAATTTCCTGTAACCAACCATGTGTAACAAAACGTCAGAAAGAAATGCATTACTTGCATATATAAGTTTCTATTAATTTTCTGCCTTTGTATAAACCAAGTAGCAATATGTAGCCACTGGTTTCAAAACTGAGTGAATATGTTGGAAATATAGCATTTCTTTGTTATTCATAAATAAACAAATATTTATTTGTAGGATACCCTATGTGTCACTGCTCATAAATGTGTGTGTCATAAGAACTTAGTAGCTTAATTAAAAAATCATCTAAAATCAATCTATAAAATTTTTTTAATACAAATAAATTATTTCTGATAAAATACTGATTGAGAAATTTGAGAATTACTTTTTATTCACTTACACTATGATAAAATTTAATAGTATTTTAAAAATTAACAACATTTAAAACATTCAAATACTATTTAAAACATTTCACCTTTTTCTACCAGTATTTCTTTGGTTTCTTAAGGATATTACATGATGACTAAAATTCCATTTTACTGAATATATAAAACGTGACCCATTATAAATTTTTATATTCCTGGAAGTTCTGGTGATAGTCTTGGTCCTCCACTAACAAATTTGAAAGCACACGGGGAGCCTGTCCCAGTGCACACAGAACATTATGCTTCCTTTTTCAATCTGTTTGTCCTTGAAACGGCAGTTCCAGTAAGAGCACATAATGAGTTCTCTCCTCTGTCTGGTCACAGTAGTCATTTTGTGTCTACCTGCTGATTACCTTTTGCAAAAATTCTTACCAAGACCGTTTCCTCATATTGCTCTCATCATTTTTTGACTGGTAGGGCTGGGCAATCCATTATAAGCATCCCACCCTTTAACTATACCTAGTGGCTGCTGCTTAAGCACACTGTATCTCCCAAGTAAACATGAATGAGAGGTGGCATATGACAGTTGATTTAAAGAATTTCAGGGATGCATGCCTGGGTTGTTGAAACACATATACTTAATTGATCTTACTCATCAGATTAACTTGCTTATAAAGAATTTTCATATTTCCTTCGTTATTTTTCCTCCCTCAACACTAAAAGCATGCCTTATACATAGTGTAATGTTAACTAAATATTTGAGAAATGAGTGAAGGATAGAGTAATTAGTCAGCAACTAGAGAAATAAGTTAAATATCATAATTATGAGAGTTTTAAAATAAATAATTTGTCCCTAGACCTAATTAATAAACAATCTTCATAGTCAAGTTAATAATTATGGTATACCACAGTGTCAATTTAAGCTAAGTGACCAAGTTTACAAATAAATATGTAGTGCTACAGATGGTTGATAAATAAAAATAAAACAAATCCATCATATGATCATGAGTCAGTGAACTTAACAGATTATGCTTAGTTTCCTTAAATATATATTATTTATGAATAATATATATTACTTCATTTGGATATATAACTTTCTTAATTGCATTTGTAACACAATTGTTTAAAACATCTGTTCAGGGGGCTTTGGGTATATACATAAATACGTATGTATATATTGCTTTCAACTTTGGCATCATCTTTATTCACCTCATTGTCTTGTAGAACAAACACTATCTTATATTTACTTAATCAAGACAACAGCCCAGGCATTGATGACTATGAACATATAGCATTCAAATACAGAAATAAGGAATAGTGAGTAAATCTGGTACTGGTGGAATCAAATACAGGCTGCATACTGGGACAGCCATACACATCTAAATATCTAACATCCAGCTAAAGAAACATTCCTGACAATAATGCCATCTATCAAACTCTTTCAGAAAATTGTTCATCTATGTGCAAATAGCCTTTAGGTGATAAGTTTACCACAAATCCCCAAGAGTCTTTGTTTAATTTTTATATCTATGGCTACCGAAGAGGCATCTTCTCTTTTCTACAGTCATTCTAAATGTGTATAATATATGTTAAATGTATATTTTTTAAGAAAAGGAAAACTATATTAACATACTCTCACACCTTCTGGTTATCTATGTAGATTGTCCTAGTTAAAATATACACAAATACAGCTTTTATTTAAGTGACAAAGTGTCAATAAAAATGGTGAACCAATGAAGTTGGAAACTGGAAAACAGATTTAAAAAAAAGGCAACTGGAATTTCAAGAGACATAAAAAACGATCTGTTTTACTTCAGCCCCATTAACCCCAGTAAAAACTTTATATTAAGCTTCTAAAATCAAATCTATATCTATATACAAAAATAGAAAGAAAACACTTTTCATGAATCATATTTTCCTGTGAGTTTTCACCAAGGAAGTTTGATGTAAAAGGGAGATATTAACATAGTTCAGATTATTTTTCCTTTGAGTGTCCAAAGGAATGAGATAATAATGCTTTTATTCGAGCAAAAAATGTTTTATTTCTAGGCCTATATGCATTCAAACTCAAATTACAGATGGAACTAAAAATCACAAGAGGCTAAGCATAGTGGCTCATGCCTATGATACAGTCACTCATGAGGTGGAGGCAGAAGGATCACATAAAGGAAGCTGGCCTGATCTGCACAGTGAGATTCAAACCAGCATGAGCTAGAGAGTAAGATCTGCCTGAACATAAATAACAAATAAACAAACAAACAAATAAATATTATGACATACCCTATTACAACTTCTCTTTTGTCCAAAATTATGGACTTGTACCAGATTATTTTCTAAAATTTATGTGGCTCTATATGATTCAACAGAAACAATTTCCACTTTAAACCACTTTTGTAGTTCAGTGAGTACTTGTTAAAGATTAAAAACTAGTAAAACACTTTTGTGCAACAATACGTAATGTTATAAAAGCAAAGGAAAGGAAAGGTCAAATGGAAAAAACAGGAAGCCCTAAACTCTAAACAACCTCACTCTCAAAAGCAGTTTTTATCTTTTTGGGTTTAAATAGAATGCTTTATACACAGAAAAGATTTTTAATATCTTAAACAATTAAATTTTGTATGTAACACAAAATGTACAAACTTGTCATTTATAGTCTTCACAATGAAGGGAGAATCATAAAATTCTATAATACACTAATATCAGAAACTGTTGAAAAAGCTGTCAAAAAGACAAAAACTTCTGCCCTAGTAAACAGTCATCTCTATCCTAACATCTAGCAATATATTACCTACTGGCTCTATTATAATTTCACAAACAAAAATTAACTAAATATTTTAATAAAAAGTACCATCCAAAGAAAAGTTTCCAAATTATGGATTTAAAAGATGGCCATGTTTTATTGATAAAACTATTTAATAATTGTTTAAGAAAAGATGAAGGAAACAAGCAAACCAACAATCAGGAAACAGAACAGAACAATAAAATAATCAGATAACAACATGCCACAAAATCAAAACACAAGATAAAATTTCCGTGTTCAAGAAATAAAATTGAAGTCAACATGCAGAAAAATGCACCAAGAAAGATAGAATACATCTTTAGGGAGGGAAAATTAAGCATGCAAAAAGGTAAGAGTTTGAGTTTTGAGAGTAGCAGGGTAGTCTGAGGCCCAATTTACCTTCACTGTCTGACATGGCATGTTGGAAGTCATCCATGATGAAAGCTATGTCACGGTCATAACCCCGTGTCCGTGACTCTTCTCTCATGTGCTGCTGAACTTCAGGCAATGAATGACTTGATCCAAACTGATCCCTTGTGTCTGCAGATATGGGTGGTAGGGGTCCAGCTGCAGCCCTGGCCATTCCCATTGGCTGGCCAACAGGACTGAGGGGACTTTCCTCTTCAGAATTCTGAGCAACAATTGGTATCCTTCCTCTGCTCTGGCTAATTGGCAAACTGGTAGGCTTAGTTCTGGCAGAAGAGGATGAGTGACCAAAGGAGACGTCAAGAGCTTCTGCTTCTTGTGCTTTCAGTCTTAGTGATGAGCTGGAAGAATCTCTCTTAATTGATAAATCAAGCCCATAGACAGAAGAAGGTCTGGAGGAAGGCCTGGACCTGCTGCCACTGCTATATGGCTTATCTGCTTCATCCTGTAGAGCTGACCTTAAGGTATTTCCTAATGTGCCCAGTCCAGAGCCAAGTGATGATCCCATAAATTTTTGTTGATCTGTAATATTTTTCCTGAGGCCAAAAGTGATATCATCTTGAAGTAGCCTTGCCCTAGAAGAAATACCACCAATAGATGAAGTGCTAGAAGTCATATAGCTTGAATAATCAGGTTCAAGGTCTCTACTTTCTTGAATAGGTGAAAATTTTGATATTTTAGGGTCAATTAATGATTTCTTATGCTTTGACTGCTTCTGGTAAAGTATAGCTGCTGGTAGTTGTTTGGCTGCTTGCTTTTCAAGTGTGAGTCTACTGATGCTATACTTCTCAGATTTGGGGAAGTGTCTATAGCTCGTATCAGCATAATAATGTGAAAGACCAGCAAGGTGATCTAGACTCTCTGTGCCTCTGCGGAATTCTTGTTTAATCTGATGTTTCAGAAGCTTCAACTCATAAGGATCCTCCATTGGGTCTTCCTCTGCTTTCACATAACTATGCAACCTCGAAGAAGTCTGCAAAGGGGATAAGAAATCTGTCACTTCTTGAGACCTACGTGTCTCAGTGGTTCTAAGGAGACGGTCCGTTTTGGAAAGATCCTTTTCATGGAGACTAAATGCTGTGGTTAATGCTGCCGTCCCTTTGGTAATCTCTCCAATGTCATCTATTAGGACATAATTCCGTGAAGGGTGGTGGTCGATGTCTGCATAGAAAGAGTCTGCAGATATGCTTGAGATTGGACTGCTAGCCATGCTGCTTCTTTCCTCCAAACCTATTCTCAAGTCTAAACTATTGTACTTACTCCCAAGATGGGAAACTGCGTATGTATTATCAGTAGAAACAGGTGCTATCATCAGGGGTTGGTTGCGAATCACTTCATAGTTGGATGTTATCTTGGGCTCCAAATACAGTGTTGTTTGCCGAGGCTTCTGTTGTATCACCATCATTTGTGATGGTAACTGATAAGATGGTTGTGGGGTTGGAGTGGGCTGAGCTTGGGGTGTGAAGGACATTGTTGCCACAGCTTGGAAGGTTGGTTGAGTCTGATAAGGTGAGACTTGCTGATGGTACAATGTTTGCTGCTGAAAATGAGACTGTTGGGTATATGGAGTGGGTGCTTGGGTGGGAAGAGCAGGAGAAGAATACTGGTACTGTGTGTAAGGACTGGTAGGAGGAACTAACTGAGATTCTGTTTGGGTTTGTGGTGGTATAAACTGGCTGAATTCAGTTTGGGGAGCAGTTCGTGGTCTCTCGACACCATGCTGACTTTCTATTCGCGTTGGTCTGGGGCTGCTGACTTCACTGTCAGACATATAATCACGATCCTCAGCTACACCCTGTAGATAGGCACGCTCTCTCTTCTCTCTCTCTTTCAATAATGCCTCTTTCCTCCTATTAATTCCCATTTCTAAGTACCGTAGCTTGGCATCGATCTCCTTTTCTTCTTCATCCAGTTCAGCTTGTTTCTTTCTAAGCTTGGCAGACTCTCTTTCCACAAGATCAAGCTCTCTGTCTATGTCCTGAAGAATCTTGGCTCGAGCCATGGTATTGGTCCTGCACATCCTTCTCCTGGAAACAGTGCCCATTGTACTATAAGTTGACTGAGTTCCTGTGGATACTTCCTCAGGAGGGGGATTTGGCAGTGTTCTCTTAACTTTTTTCTGGGTGCCAGAGGCGGTCATAGTTTGAGAACCTTTTGTCTACAATCAAGTAAGCAAAACATAGTATTTTCATTATCGAAGAATAGAAATAGAAAAAAAAAAGGATGTAGATATTTTACAGTTAAATAACTTATTTATTGTATCCATATTGTAGAATCATAGTAAAATAAAGTACAGTTTTCATCATACTTTTAAGAATTGACCAAAGTAAAATTAACTAAAAATTGAAATTAGTTACTATTATAATTAGAGATGTGAGGTGAGTTTTAAAACTAAAACCAAACTAATTGCTTATGTAACTTTATATTTTGGTTAACATCTTAGAATAATTTAAAACTCATTTCAGTCAAAGTTAAAACAAGATTTTTAACTGAATCTATACCCAGAGTAACTGACCCTCTGAAATATGATTTGTAGTTGCTGACGTTTTCAAGCATGTTAAATTCCATCTATCTTGCCATTATCTCAATGATTATTTGAGTCCAGATTTTCTTTTTAAAAGCCAAAACAATTGACTACATCAAAAATACACTCATGGAACTGAATGAAAAAGACATGAGACATCATTTTGACCACATATAGTTGAAATATGCTGAAAAATCTCACTACTGAGAGCACATTCAGTAGCATATTTACCCATATATAGTTGAAGTATCCTGAAAATCTCACTGCTGAGAGCACATTCAGTAGCATATTTACCCATATATAGTCGAAGTATCCTGAAAATCTCACTGCCGAGAGCACATTCAGTAGCATATTTCCACTAGAGCTCAGGTCTTTCCCCTTCCAATCACAGAATCCTCAGAAAATGCTACCCTTTCCTTTCTCTTGTAGCCAAAAGACATTACTCTTTCCTACCCTTCAGTCATCAAAGAGTAATGGTAGAAAAATAGCAGAAAATATATTCCTCTGAGTTTTAGAAATGGAGATTATGTCTTATAAATCAGATCACATTTGTCCAACATCCTAGGCTTTCATTGCTTAAAAAAAATTCCCAATTCCTGTCCTTCATGTGGTTGCTTTGCTCTCCTACATAACTTTTGTGCTCTCTTCAGGCATCCTTCTGGTTGTTTCCTTAATAGGAATCATGACATGAAACAACATCCTAAAGATCCACTGAGATTTATACGGAGTTCTGAATTTTTAATAAAGATTTATTTATTTTTATTTGATTTGTACAAGTGTTTTGCCTACATGTATGTGTGTGTAATGAAGAGCTTAGAAGAGGGCACAGGAGTTCTGTATGGGTGCTGGGACCTGAACCCAGGTCTCCTGCAAGAACAGTAAGCAATCTTAACCACTGAACTATCTCACTAGCCCCTTTATTTTTGAAATGAAANAGTAAGTATAGAAACAGTTATTAAGGTACCCATCGCCTTCAGTAAAAATAAGTACTTCATGTGATAGATCCTTATTCTTTACCACCATACCTGTTGCCCAGTAACAACACTGAGCACTCCTCAAATCAAATCTTTAATAATTGTCATGTAAAATGGAAGAAACATTTCGAGTTTTCAAATTCTTATGCATATGATAAATTTACTATATGGCTTATAAAAGAAAAAAAATCAGTGTACATTTTTGAGACCCTCCTGAACACCACTATATTTAGAAGACAGAAAAAAAGTTACTTCTGGGGCTGAGAGATGGCCTAGCGGTTCAAGAGCACCGACTGCTGTTGCAGAGGACCGGGTTGATCCCAGCCCCCACATGGCGGCTAAGAACCGCCTGTAACTCCAATCCAGAGAACTGATGCCTTTCTGCCAGGGGAATCCGACACCCTCTTCTGGCCCGCGGCATTGTAGGCACGGCTCACAAACCTGCAGGAGACAGTACATTCAACAACATACAAATTAAAAATTAAAAAAAGATTACTTCCGTGATTATTTTTTGTAAATATTTCTGTGTTATATTTTGGAAAATTATTAATAAAATTATATGATCTCTGTTATATTTCAGACATTGAATTCTGATAAGTCAATATTCAAATTTATGTGACAAGTTGTTTTTTTACAGCTCGCACTCTTTAAAAGATTTGGAAGGTAAACTTGTTAAGAAGCCATTGTCACCTTCAGAAATAAGATTTTTGAAATAATAGGTTCCTATTGGTACAGACAGTTTTAAACAGTTGTCTCAGTGACCATCATAATCGTGCATATTATATCAAAGGTAAGAAGTGAGGGGAAGAATTAGTAATCTATTGGGCAGCAGCTTTGGAAATGCTCATTATCCAGTTTTCTTCATATTTGCCTATGCATACGAAAAGGCTATAATGTCAAAATCACTATAACCTGTTACAAGGAAAATAAAACATTATTTATTTATTTCTACCCACACACCGTGGAGGAACATTGCTTACTGGCTTGTTCCCCTGGCCCATGCTCAGCCTGCTTTCTTATACAATGCAGAAAAACCTGCTCAGGGGTGGCATAGCCCACATAGAGAGTGGGTCCTGCCATATCACTCAACTATCCAGAAAATGCCCCACAGACATGGCCACAGGCCAGTCCAATGGAGGAAATTCCTCAACTGAAGCTCCCTCAACCCCATGTGTCAAGTTGACACTAAAGCTATCCAGCAGAGCAAGTTAGCGCCCTAGGTGACAGAGGTCTCAGATTCGATTCGCTCTCTTGCCAGCCTGGAATTTCCCATTCCTAGCCCTTGTCCTTTTGTCCTCGTATGAGACCAGGCTTGATGACAGCCTTGATGGGAATTTCCCAGACTTTGAGCATGGCAGCCACCTAGGATTCCCTATCAGAGGCAGTTATCTGACCAACACTAGGATGATCTTTCTTATTAGGCAAATGATTTTTGATTTTTTTTTTTTTTGGCATTATCTTTCTCACTGTAGCCCAGATTAATCTTGAAATTGTGATCCTCCCAAGTGCTGGAATTATAAGTATAAACTACCACATTGGGCTGACAAATGACATATTTTAAGCTAAATCCAAGAAAAACACCTCTTCATTCACAAAACCTGTGTGGAATGGCCCAGTCTCTTCACAATGGCACAGCAACACAACTGGGTCTTGTTTTGCTGTCTATTCTGTCCTTAGGGATGACTTAATACTTTTCACAGTCCTATTCCATCCAAATCTCTCACTCCGGGGAGCCCAAAATGTGAGTATGATTTTCTTCATTTTAGAGTTGAAGCCCTCAGACAGTAGACATCTGACCAAAGGGACACAGGAAGCTAGACGTAGGATGCAGGTGTGTAGATGCAAGACCCATGATTGCAATTGCAGCAGGTTGCCTAGGTGGCCAGTGGGCTCTGAGCTCTGAAGTATATCAGAAGATGTTTTTTATTCACTGAGATTCAGGGTAAAGTCATCCTAAAGAGCCCTACATGTGCTTTCCACGTGGAGACAAGGAAGATCTCAGAGGTCTGTCTAGAGAGCATCGTCAGGAAGTTTTGACCAGGCAGGAGATCTACCTGGGGGCTCAAGGGCCTAAGAGAGCCATTGAATTGCAGTTGGAACCTTCAAGCCCCGAGAATAGGGCAATCACCAGCCTGGTATCTTGGGCCCCAAGCCAGTTGTTTCTTCTCTTTATAGATTCTCCTCAACAGCTTAGGCTGCAGTTTCTCAAGTCTTGACAGCAACAGTGATCGGACTATGGGCATTTTCAGTTCTGCTATTCTGTCAGGCCTCAAATCTCCTGAAGGAAGTTTTCTCTTTCTCAAAGGCCCAGTCCCTCAACACTATCCTGGATGAAGTCTGGCCTCCAGTAGAACCTGAAGTCTCCTTCTCTTTCCACCTTTTTACCCAGGCCTCTGAGGATTCGTATACAGCAAGGAACAGTTAAGAGAAGACAACGTTTCCAAGTGAGCAACTCAGAAGAGCACCAGTTCTAATGAGGGCTTTGGTGGTCGCTCCCCAGGGCTCTTTGGAGAAGAGGGCCTTTATTATACTCACTCTAAGGACTCTATCCCCTGGCCCCATATACTAAGCTCTTCCTTCCAGTGACCACATCAACCTTCACAGCTTTCTCTGTCTTCTCTCTCTCTCTCTCTCTCTCTCTCTCTCTCTCTCTATATATATATATATATATATATATATATAAAATATATAAAAGAAGTTTAAACATGGTTACCTTATACCTTATACTTAGGGTTCAGTAGCCCTAACAGACACCACAAGCTAGCAAATGAAAAGCCCAATGCAAAGAATGGACTTTGTCCTTTGGAGTGGCTGACCAGAGAGACCTCATACACCCTCAGACAATATTGTTCATTGCTTTTCACTTGGTTGCTCACCAGAAATTTATGGCAAGACCCTACTGGAGATGACACTACATACCTTAGTTGTAAAATAAACAAGGAGAATTCAAGCTGGTTCTGACCTTAAAACATCATATTTGATGGCTAGCTTTCATAGTACTAAATGAGGTTGTGCATGTTACTAGCAGAGAATGGAAATCATCAACCTTACCCAGCTGTGAACCCTAGCTTATCAAGATAGACTCTGTGGTACAATAGTGGCCTGAATGTTATGGGAGTAACCAATAATCTTTTAATTGAATTTAAGACCTGCTTCACAAGATGGAGACCACAGTGGATGCTATAATCAGGGACAATAACCTGTGGCTAAACAGGTCACAGACCACAGGGGAGAACCTACCATCATCATTCTGCCACATCTAATTAATATTAAACTGACTCAGAATTACTTATTGTTATACTCATTAATTATTACATCTCCCAACTCTCACCAGAGGAGGTTCTTCTTATAGCAAATGACCATTAATATGATGACCCACAACTGGTGAACATCAGAAAATGTTACTGGGAGTGGTCAGACATAAATGGGACATCTATATCATACCCTCTCCTCCCAAGGCTCAGGAATCATTACAGAAGAGAGAGAAGAAAGATTTTAAGATTCAAAGTGATAAATGGATGTGGGGATGACATTTATAAATGGACATAGTCTAGACTAATCACTTTAAGAATCATGTGCTTTTGTGTCTTGTGGCCAAGGCAATTTATCCTGTTTCCTTGGCAACCTGGATTTGGTATTCTACCTCAAAAGATAATGAAAGAATGTGGGTATGCTTGAGAATTAACATATCAAAGCATTGAAAGCATGTAAACCCATCTTCAATGCACATAATGAAGATAAGTTTCAAGGACTGACTTTGGATGAATAAGACATTCTAGATTTAGGAATGAGAAAGCCTGATGGACTGTTAATCTTAGGGTGGAGCCAAGCTTGTATTTTCCCAATCGAAGCTGAAGAAACCCTCTTGAATTATTAGTGGGGCCACATTCAGGGACACAGATCCAGCCTGAGAGTTTCATCAGCACAGTTCCAGGAGACAGATGGTTTCAAGATATATCTGGGGGAAATCAGAGTCCTCCAATTTTAGAACAACTCTTACAAGCTAAATTAAGAATCAATCATTTTGTTCAGTTGATTATAGTGTTGGCATAGTAAGGCAGCAGGTGAAAATGAGGAAACTATTATCTAGACATGACATAGTAGTTGCATATATGAACCCACAGCACTTGTACAGCATGCACAAGATTTGTGCCAACCCAAGCCAGACAGAGACCAAGCATGGGTTGTGGGAAGTGGGCAGGAAGGCCCAGTCCTAGCTGAGGATCTATTGCTCATAGATAGTTACCGGGAAAGGGAGCAACAGATGTCCTTACTAGGGTCACTCCTGGTTGTTGATCAGGCTTAATAAGCCTAAAAAATAAAGGAAGAATAATAGAGATTAGGAAATAGTCAGGGGAGATAATAAGGTTAGGGTGGACAGGGAACTGAATATGATACTGATATGTTGTATGAAATTCATGAATCAATAAAGATACTTTTAAAAGACATAGAATAGGTGCTTATATGTATACAAATGTTTGTTCAATAATGAAAAAATGGAAGTAAAACATGAATTTCCAACTTATTTATTTTTTTGTCTGAGTTTTTTAAAGGTTCTGAATTTTACCAAAATCATTGAAGTAGCAGTATATATTATGAAGGACAACAAAAAACCATTTATTACACACACTAATTCTTAATAGAATAAACTGGAAATTGATTTCAATTCTTGTTATTATTTTTAATACCTTTTCATAATTTTTGTAAATTTACCTTTGTTTCAGTGTTCACAGATTTCATTTAACAGAATAAGTCAACTCATAATTAAAAAGAATTGACTTATGAGATAATAGAAAACTTTGTAAGCTATGTATTTAATTTAACTGAAGCATATATAATATTTGTTTTACATATATATTATTTGTTTATATTCTATGTGCATAAGTCCTTTGATTTCATGTACATAAGTACATCTATGTCATGCAAAGCCTGTGGAGGCCAGAAAAAGTTGTCAGAACTGGAGTTACAGACAGTTGTTAGTTGCCCCATGGGTGCTGGGGTTTGAACCTGGGTCTTCTGAAAGAGCAGCCAGTAGTCTTAACCACTCAGAAATCTCTATACATTATACTGTGTGAGTATGTGTGTGTGTGTGTGTGTGTGTATGTGCTATAAAAGAATATAACAACATTAGAAGCATCAATAATTATGTAAGAGAAAGTTTATGTTATTTAAAATGATAAAGTTGGAAGATTTCATCAAAGGTGACAAAATAACATCAATAGATAAATTTCATTGTTTTTAGGTTTTCCTTCTTGACTAGATCTCTAAAACTTATGTATCAGATAAATCTGGTACCTTTAATCTGAAAAAATGAAGTACTGAAAACATCAGATATATAAATGTAAAATGTCTTAGAATGAAGTGCAAATAGCAGATGAAGGGAAAAAAAAGGAATCCTAACAATGGAGACTAACCGGAAGAATAGTTATAATCATATTGTATGTATATGATATTTGAAATACCAAAGGAAATAGCTTCCAGAATAAATTTTAAAATCCAAAGTTAATTTCAAATATTTTTCCTTTGGAGAGTCCATTTAAAGCAAGCAGTTCATTTAACAATGTGATGGAAGTTTGTGAGTTTTCCTGAGATTTCAGGTATTTAATAAAAATATTAAGATATATAAACATATATACACATTTTCTTAAACTTGTAAGCATATGTTTATATACATACACACATATAATGTTTTGTCTCATCAAAATTATCTATGTTAAAGCAAAGTATACTAAAAATACGATTATACTAAAATACTAAAAGGGAAGTATTGCTTAAAGTCAATTATGCTAGATAAAACTTATTCAGTAAATACATATATGGAAAGCATCTGTTTAAATTTTTGTTCAATAGCTGTTAGGCCTAATTATAAAATTATTTTTATTCTCATAATACAGGCACATTTCTAAAAGCATGAACTAGAAGAAAATTTGAAATTGCCCAAAGCAGGATGTGGTGGCACATGCCTCTTTTTATGCTTCAGGAATTAGTGAAAAAAAAAAAAATACAAAAGAGACTACAGTGCTGGGGAGATGGCTCACAAGGTAAAGTGCTCACTACATAAGCATGAAGATCTGAGTTTGATTCTCAAGAGCCTGAATAAAAGAGCTGGGCATGGCAGCGAATGCTACTAATGCCAGCATTGCAAAGGCAGGTAGATCCCAAGAGTTTGCTGGTAAGCCAGTCTAGCTGGATCAGTGAGCTACAGATTTAGTGAGAGACCTTGCCTCAGAAAATAAGATAGAATGCAATTGAAGAAGATACCAAGCATAGATATCTGATCCACACAGGCAAACACACATGCACAAATATGCATGTATACCTAAACACACATAAAAACATGTGAACACACATGCACAACATGTAATCACACACACACATAACTACGCTATTCCATTAGTCACTAGTTCTTTGTATCAACATCAGATATGTAGTTCTGAACTATCATACCATTTGAGAGACATGGGAATGAGGAAATATTTTTATGGCAGTGTTCTCTTAACTTTCTTTGGGGTGCCAGAGACTGACATAGTTTGAGAACCTTTTGCCTAGTGAACATTGTAATCACTTTTAGGATGGTCTATATAAAAAAAACTTAAATTTCAGCTTGAGAAAGGAAAAGATAACATATATAACAGAAAGTCAAGATCTCAACAAGTGGATAGGATTTAAGCAGGTATTTATTTTTCTACATGGAGGTGATAATATGAAATGAAAAAGTTCAAGGAATTATCACAGATCATCAGGCTTCAGTAACAGCTGTCAGTGCAGCAGCACTGGGAGTCAGATTGTATCCAAAGAATGTTTGATGCGAGTACAGCAAAGAGCTGGCAAAATAAGTAAAATGTATGGGAAAGTACAAAACGAACTCCTGAAAGTTGTATCTATATTACAATCTCAATTTATCCATTTCATTCTCTTCCAGACAGAAAAGGCAACCCTGGTTATTACATCTTGGTCAAATTAACCCAGGATATATGAAATAACGTCTAAACCATCTTACAGGCAATGTGAAATCACTGGCTACTACTTGGGATGCAGTGCACTGGGTAGCAATCAGTGTTACTTTGTCCAAGAAAAAACTGTGACAGTCCAATTTAATTTCCTTCAGTGATAATGTGGCTGTCAGTATAGATAACAAAAAAGTAACAAATATCATCTAGCAGTGCTTCAGCAAAACATTTAATGTTTTCCCATGATGGTGGCCAACATAGTTTTGGCCAGACAAATAGAGAATAGTAATATAATTTGTCTGTAATCTATAATCATATTCTGTATAACTACAGACCATGGCTATTAATTGTCTAGCATCAATTACATAGATAACTGATAAATAAATATAAATAAATAAGCAATATATTTATATACAATTAGTCATCCCTTGTTAGTTTGGGCACTAATAGCATTTGAGCCAGATAATTCCATGCATAGGGTCATTTTATGCATTGGGTGATGATGCTTAGCTATGACTGTGGGTTTTTCCTACCATATGTTATTAGCATATTCTACAAAAGACAGTGTTGTCATGTATTGCCAATTAGCTCCTGGAGGCAAAAAGAGTCCTTAGTCTATACTGACAGATGCAGGAGATATTCTAGGAAATGTTATCAGGAAGACAAAATTGCTCTTTTGTTTAACTATCTATTGATGAGGAGAACATTACTCTTTGTATATATTTAGTGTGAGTGGTAAAACACATACTTCATATAAGAACTGTGCCTGGAAAGATCTTGAAAAGACATGGATGGGATGAAGATAAAAGAGAAAAATTCTACGTAATGCTCTAAAAATCATTTATGAATGTAGTAGATTATTTTGCTTTGCTTCAGATTTGTCTCCTGATAGGAAAATCAGTTCATTTATTATGATTAGCTTTCCTAAGAATGGGCTAATAGAATCTAATACCATCCCACTTTCTTAGGTGTTTCTAAAGGTAGCCACTACCTCCTCTTCATTGAACACTGTGTTAGCTAATATGGTCCTTTGCCAGAGATTTCACTGACCAAGTTGCTAATCTGGAACATGTGGCATCCAAAATTCTTAGCTAATTGTGGTGGTTTGAATGAGAATGTCCTCCATAAGCTCCAAGTATTTGAAAATCTTATCCTCAGTTGGTAGCGCTGTTTTCGCAGGTTTTAGAAGGGATAGCCTTGCTAGAGGAAGCTCTTCACTGGTGGCAGGCTTGGAGAGTTCAAAAGGCCTTGACAAACTTCCAGTCTCACTCTGCTTCTTGGGCCTGCTTGAAGACATGAACCTCTGCTTTCTTCTTCTGCTCCAGGACCTCCTGCCACCCTGCCTCCCAGCCAAGATGAACCCTAATTTCTCTGGAACTTAAGCTCAAATAAATTCTTCCTTTTGTTAAGTTCCCTTGAGCATAGTGTCTCTATCACAGCATCAGAAGAGTGACTGATAAAATAAGTAAACCTCTTTTTTTCTCAACAAAATACCTAGCATTGATAATTTTGTTACATCATCAAGGTGCTTCATTAAAAATCTTGGAAACTTTCCAACACTGTAATAACTACAAAAATGTTAGCATGTGAGAAAGTCTAACTGTAAACTTGTAAATTCTAAACTATACTAAAGGTTATCTGCTACTCTATGTTTAAAAATATGATGAATTATCTAATTAAATACACTCAAAAACCTTAAAGTTATACTTATTAGTTTGGAAATTTAAATACCAGAATTATGAAGTCAGATCAATTGTGTACTTAAACTTAATATTAAAATTGGGAAATTCCTTCCCTTAAAAATTATTTTAAAAAAGAAAGAATTAGAAGAAGAACATCTATCTGCAAGCTCAACTGAAGTTAAAAACATTGTTTGGAACATTTATAATGAACACAAAATATCTGTAAATTGTTCATTGTATTAAATGCTGACATGGTAAGACATCACCTGTAAGACATAGTCTATGCTTTCTATTTATGCATTTACTTATTTATTTTTAATATATATTTTGTACAAGATAATCAAATCTAGACCCGTGTCCCCCCCATTCCCTCACCCCACCAGAGCTCATGCCTTCTGCCAAACATGCTTTTCATCTCTTTCTCAGTCTTTCTCGATATTCTCCATGTGGAAGTTGATTGTTTTGAGCAGAAGTTCATTGTTTCAGTCAGTTCTTTGATGCAGTCCTTTCTGTTGTTGTTGTTGTTTCAATATGCATATTCACTGTGGTGTGATTTTGAATGGTGATCCCCCATAGGCTCGTTATTCAGACTTGTTCAGTTGGTGGGTGTTCTTTGGAGGTCTTGGGGGTTGGGGGCCATGCTTGGAGGGCAGTGTGTCACTGGGGGCCGGCTTACGTGAGTTTTAACAAGCCTACGTGGTCCTACAGTTGCTCTCTCTGCTTGTTCATGTGCTCTTTGCGATGTGGACCCTCGGGTTTGCTGCTCCTAGCCGCCATGCCTCTCCAGCCGCCATGCCTCTGCCACAATGGACTCTAATCCATCTGAATAGCCCAGGATCTATATCCGTGACGTCACTCGTAACTGTGGTGTTTGATGGTGTTCCCTCATAGGGCTCTAGGTACTCAGATGTTTGTCTCCAGTCGGTGGCGCTGTTTTTGGGGTCTGGAGGGTGTTGGCCTGCTGGGAGGGAGTGCTTGTTGACGTCAGGCCTTAGTTGAGTTTTTTCACACGCCTTGTTGGTCTTAGTTCCCTCTCTGCTTCCTGTGCTCTTTTGCGAGATGTTGCCCCTTTGGTTTGCATGCTCCATCCCAGGCTGCACGGCCTGCCCGCCACAAATGGGATAATTCCTGGAACCGCCATCGTAAACTCAAAAAAACTTTCCATTTTATATAGTTCACTTGGTATACGGTAGTTGTATCCAGCACAAAAAAGTGACTAATACAACCCCCAAGCTCTTGGACCAAAAAGCTCAAGGGGCCTCAAAGACTAATCTCAAACTAGGACCTGGCACTAGCTCCACAGATTGAGGGATACCTTTCGTGTTATTGTTTTTTCTGGGATGTGTTCACCTTCACTCGAGATGTCTTCGCTCAGCAAATTTTCCTGCAAAGTTATGTCTGATATGTCTTTCTTTTTAATTTTTATTTGCTGTACTGTTATTGAATGTATGTCTGCATTGCAAGTTTGTGCACCCGTGTGTGCTATGCCGGGAGGTCAGAGAGGGTTGTTGGGTTTCCCTGGGAATGGAGTTCTCTGGAATTGGAGTTTCAGATGGTTTCTGGCCGCCATGTGGGTGTGGGGATCGACCAGGGTCCTCTGTAAGAGAGCGGTCGGCGCTCTTTAATGCATAGGCCATCTTCCAGCCCCCTGTTTTTTTTTTGCTCTGCCATAGTACACTCATTGTGTAGAGTGTACACACATTTCTCTACCATCGTCAGTTGGAGGGAATTTGTGTGCTCCAGCTCCTTGCTAATGTGAAGAGCCAGTTGCAATAAAAGCATGGCCTTGCCTGTATCTCGTGGGTGGGGTGAGTTTCGGGTGTCATATGCTAGGAGTGGATGCTGGGTCGGGTGGCCAGGTCTATACAAGTTTCAAGTTTCTCCACAACGCTTTTCCATAGTGGCGTGTTGAGTTTACATTCCACCAGCAAGGGTGAGTGTTCCCCCTTCCCCACAAACTCTCTTCCACCACTTGGTATCATTTGTTCTTGGTCCTAGCAGTCTTATTGGAGTTAAGATGATATCTTAAAGTGGTTTTTTTGCATTTCTTTAATGAATAGTTTCTGATGTGGGCACTTCTTAAGGTGTTTCTCAGCCATCCTGAATTCCTCCATCTTGAAGTCTCTATTCAGCTCTTTGCTCCATTCTATTGAGTGTGGTCATTTGTTTTTCTTCTTTGTTTCTTTTGCTTTTTTTTAGTTTTTTTTTCTGATTTCATCTTTTTGTTTTGTGTGAAGGCTTTCCTCCCATCTGTGGGATTTCTCTTTCTTCCTGAGTGTTTCTTTTGATGTCCCGAAGATTTTGAGTTTATGAGGTCACATTTGTTCAATTAATATACCTTATTCTGTGAGCGCTGCTGTCTGACCTTAGGAATTATTTTCCTAGCCTATGTCTTGTGTCTGTTGCTCAAACTTTTTCTTCTATCACCTTCAGAGTTTGGGGTTTCTCGTTCGAGGTCTTTATTAATCCATTGGAGTTGACTTTTTGTACAGGGCGAGAGGTTTGGGTTTAATTTCATTCTTCTACAGTGGTGATCCAGTTTTGCCACACCCTTTCTCGAAAATGCTGTCTCTTTCCTCCGTTGTGTTCTCTTGGCCCCTTGTTTCAATATGAGATGGCTGAATTTATGTGTTCCAAGTTTGGGTCTTCGGTTTTGTTCATTTGCTACACGGGGTTGTGTTGTCCGCATGCAGTACAGGTTGTTTTCTTTATGACCAAACCGATTAGTACAGTTTGAAGGGTATAAGAGATCCCCCCTGTGGTTGCTGCTTTTCCACTCAGGGTTTTTTGGCTACTCTGGGGCTTTTTTTCTTTTGTTTTGTTCTTTAAGACTTTTTTCCAAGCCTGTTGAAGAAACTCTCTTGGTTTTTAGGGATTTTGCTTAATTTATACAAGAGTTCGGTAAAATGGACACTTATCTATTAAGTTAATTTTCCCAAACCATGAGCCATGGGGGGTTTTTCCATTCTTCTGAGGTTCTTCTTCAATTTCTTTCTTTAAAGGTTTAAAATTTTTATTGTAAGAAGGGATCTTTGGTGTCTGTTGGTTAGGTTTGTTCAGTGTTATCTTGGCCTGCGCGAACTCTGTACCGTGTGGCTTCATCAGAGGATGTACCACAACTCACCTTTGTTATACACAAGCTGAGGGAAACTCACCCCGCACAGCACAAAACGCAATGACAATCCAAAGACAACTGATTAACTGGTTAAGTCAAAACAAAATCGCGCCTTGCTGAAGACACCAGCCTCTACTACCTTACGTGCTTCAGGGGTCTTGGGAATCTATCCTACTAGTCTATGCTTTTTAACTGAAGGTCATTTGTTGCATTCTATTTGTATTGTCCACACCTTGGAAACACTTTTATTTTCTTTTTTTTTTTTTTTTTTTTTTTTTTTGAGACCAGGGTCTCACCGTGTAGTTTGGCTGTCCTGGAACTCACTCTGTTCAGACAGGGTGGCTCGAACTCACAGAGATCCACGTGCCTCTGCCTCCCAATGGACTAGGACTTAAAACGATCGTTGGCCACGCACAGCCTGGCTATTATTTATTTCTGTTGTGTATCAGTGTACTGTCATGCATGCAAGTCTGTGCACCCGTGGTAGGTGCACTGACGCGGAGGTCAGAAGAGGGTGATCTGTCGAATTCCCCTGGAACTGAGGAGTTCTCCATGGAATTGAAGTTACAGACGGCTCTCCCCGGCCACTGTGGGTGCTGGGGATCGAACACGGGTCCTCTGCAAGAGTGGTCGGCGCTCTTAACTGCTAGGCCATCTCTCCAGCCCTTTTACTTTGAATATTAGAATAAGTATTTTCTTTTCTTAACCTTAGAATAATAATATACACATCTACATAATCTTCAACTTCATTTATCTTATGTCTGGATGTGAAGGAATCCTACCTACAGTCATGACTGTAAATCATTGTCAGAAACAGGAAATGTATAGGAATGTTGCCTCCTCCAAACAATACAGCTCTATAAAATATGTAAACCTGGGTCGTTCTATTCCTTTAACTTTGGAAAGTTGGGAAATGATTATGAAGTTACAGGCAAATGTATGAGTTACACTTCCTTATTATTAAGTAGACTATAAGCAGAAATGACTCTGAAATATCTATGGAAACAATAGATATCTTTATAGTCTCAACAGAATCCTCTACCGCAAGACTCTTCAGTTTTAAGACAAAAAAGCAGCTGAAATAGAAATATTGAACAGTCTATACTTCACAGTAAACATTCAGGGTAATGTTCACAGAAAGCCTTTGTATCCTCTACATTCAGATAATGTTTAATGTAAGAGAAAGGCTAAATGATGGTATTCATAGAAAATGAATTAAATACTGATAAAAGATCTCAATCCATTATACACTTCAACAGGATACAATGTCTTGAATATATGAAACAAGGCTGCCAAATCTCTTCAACTACAGCATTGCTGAACATGTTAGTAACTACTTCTGTGAGTCAAAATGATAAGAAGTACTGACAAAATGGGAATATGTTCACATTATAGAGAACTATCAATATTTACTAATAAATAGTGTTGAATCTCTACTACTGTCAGGGAGAATTTACCATTTGTGAAGGTAACTGAAGTTGTCTAGAAAGTACTTTAATTATTTGAGTCTAGTGGCAAAAATAAAAATATGTAATAATTGTAAGAAGATTCAATATAATATTCTATCAACAAAAGAATAAAAGCAAAGTAATAGAGCATATTTAAAAGTCTCATAAACAAGTTATTCTCAGTCTCCAACAAACTGAAAATGGCACTCGTTATTTCATCCATCATCTCTAAGTTTTCCCTTAATGCACCCCTGTCCCAGTTTGCTTTGTTTTCTTGCTGAAAGTCATTGCTCTTGGGCTGAGCAGTCAAGCAGAAAACTAGTTTCTACCTCACTGGACAGAGCATTACAGATGCCAGTCGGTGTGACATTTATTGCCTTATATTTTCTGGAAAGTCCCAAAGAGATTAATTTCTTCCTTTGCCAAATCTTTACTAAGTATTTCAGAAAGCCTGCATAGAAGTTTCTCTCAGGTGATGCATTGATACATATATGTGTTTCTCTCCTCTCTCAATCCCTCCCTTCCTCTGTCTATCCCTCCCTCCCTCCCTCCTTCCTTCCCTCCTTCTCTCCCTCTCTCCCTCCCTCCTTCCTTCCCTCCTTCCCTCCCTCTCTCCCTCTCTCCCTTTTGTTTCTTTCATTCTATCGATTCAGGTAGTTTTGTTACAGTAAATAATATTATTTCATTAATAAGGTACTTTGATATAGGGCTGTATAATGTCCACATTGTTTCTTTTTTCTTTGCTTTTCCTGTTAACTGCTTTGCTGTATTGTCACATACACATATAGCATGCTATGGAAATATTGATATTCTATAACAAATATAAGAATAGTATTTTACTTAGAGTGCTTTAATGGTGGATAATCTAAATGTACATTTTCCATCTAAAAACATGCAATTAAAGTTGAGTCTTATTCAACTAAAATTCACTTGTCTTTGTGAGACTGGCCCTTATATGAAAAGGTTAGTATTTCAATTCCCATTATAGTATAACTTTTGGGATGAATAGAAAAAAGATACGTTACCCTAATTTTTAATTGGCAAAATCCTAATTTAGAATACTATTATTTAATAATACATGCAGTTTAATATTCTTTTTAAACAATGGTATATGGTGGTGTGATTAGCACAAATTACATTCTCAATGTATTTGTTATATGTAAGTATAAAATGAAGAACATATCTTTGACAATTAAGTTCACTGTAAATCGAGAACATGTGCCTAAAGTTTAATGCAATTAGAAAATTTTATTGTATTTTGATAGAGATTTAGGAATATTTATTTACTTATTTATCTTTTATTTATACAGGGTTTGATGTAGCACATGCTGGGTTCCAATTTTCTATATAGCCAGGGTTGGCCTTGAACTCAGGCTCCTAATGACTCCAACTCCTAAGTGCTAGGATTATAGACACACATCACCAAGCCCAGCCTGATTTAGGTCAATTGGTAATCTTCTGAAATATTAGAAAAATTATACATTAATTTTTAAGTCATTTAAGAAACTGCTCAAAAAGGAAAAAAAATGGATAAATTAGAATAGTTTAAATGAGGTAAATTATTAATAAGATTAAGCCACATTCCTCCTAAGTTGAGTGTGGGCCTGGAGTCATAATGAAATTAAACCCTTCTTTAAAACTCCACATGGTTAAGCGAGTGGTCTCTCCGCTGTGACTTTAAAATATTTGGAGTTCCTACTGGGATTTAGAGGTGACCACTACCACCTCCCACAGAGGGTAATCAGCAGAGACCCTCAGCGGTGAGTGGCTATGAGAAACATTATGGGAGAAGTGGCCCAGCTCCAGTCACTCTGTCTGGACAGGCCCTTTTCTGGAATAGAGCTCTAAACTGGTTAAAGCCCCATTCAGGGGGCCAGATGGGGCCTGAACCATCTGGGGTGCTGAAAAAAGACCATCTAAGCCTGTTTTTCTTTTTTACTTTTTTCTTTTTTTTCTTTTTTTTTTGGTAAATGGTGTATGGGTGCCGTGAAAGTGAGGATAGGATACTCTACATGTATCTGGTGTCTGACCTGTCCGTTTTTGTGTTTTGTTTGTTTCTTCCTATCTCCTTCATTTTCTGGACTATGCTTTTCCTTAAGTGCTCTTACTGCTGGAAATATGGAGGAGCATCGCTAACTACTATCACTCCATTGGATCTAATGCTCTTTCCTTTCCAGGTTCTAAAGCAAAGTGAAAGTAAAGTGCGGTAATCTCAGAACTTTATAGGATCTGGAATGGAATGGCGGTGGCCCCTTGGCTGGGCCTCTTGGTCCAACCTCCCCATTGGCTCAGGGGTCCTCAGATACCATGGAACCTGCCCCTGCTCTGCCAGGAAAATTTAGAGAATCTCCTGGAGTCCCACCACACCCAAAGCTACATGAGCCTCCTACTGCAGGCTACAGAAGAAGAAAGGGATCCACCTTTTTCCATATTTAAAGGAGGTAACTGTCTTGTGTTTATGGTAACTGTTCTTCCATTTGTCTAAGACTCGTGTAGCCCTGCATGTCATGTGTCTAAGTTTTCTTTTGTGTTTGTAATTCACTCACTGTAATTGTCTCATTCTGGTTCTGTCAAACAAAGTGGCCACTTCAAGTTTCTTTCCATCCTTTATGTGCACAGAATCATTCATTTTGTTTTGGCATGCCAGACTAAATGCACATATGCAAACTTTAAATGTAAACATTAAAAAAAGAAAAAAAAATACATTCAGAGGCCTCAAATCAGCATCTGAGTTGGTTGTTTAGGGATCCTATTTTCTAGATGAGTTTTGGCTTTCAAGATGGTTGTATGAGGTAACTTGCTTGCTTTGGAAGTATTTTGTGTTTCTTTGAGACCTCTGTGGGGCTGAGAACATCTGGCTGGATGTAGCCGTGATTTAACATGTTAACTGGCCTTCAGTGCTGGGAATCAATTCTGGGACTGGTGCTTGTTCTATCTGTCTGGCTTTGTCCTGAGTCCCTTTCCTACAGCTCTACTCTGTTTGGTTTGGGGTTGGGCATTTTCTGCTAAACTTAAACTGCCTCTTGGGCCAGGTGTGGTAGCCCATGCCTTTAATCCTAGTAGGACTTTAATCCTACTACACCTTTAATCCCAGCCCATGGGAGGAAGAGGCAGGCAGTCTGTGAGCCCAAGGTCAGCCAATCTGGTCTGCTTGGTGAGTTCCCAGCCAGCTGCTGCAGGGAGATTCTGTCTCAAAGGACCAGAAATAAACTGCCTTTTGCTAACTATTAGAAAAATTCTCAGCAATTAAACCTTGGAATCTTGTTCTGGTTTGGGTAGAGGGAATTCCTAGGCTCCTGGGGTGCCCACACGGAAGCTGCACTTCCATTTCTCTGGCTAAGGACACATTGGGGGTCTGGCACCTACTGCATGGCTTCTCCTGGGCTGCATGATAGGGGCCAATTTCCAGGATGGCCTGGGCCACTCTGCTCTCTTTCCTCTAAGGAGTTGGGGAGGGCAGCCTGGGACAGCTTTTGGGCTCTGTTGTATTTCTGCAGGAATTTTTGAGCTTGTTTCCCTTGCTCCCTTCCTCCTCATGGGAGGCAAAGGGACCTCCCTGGGCCTGTGCCTTCCCTGCTGATCAGGCAGGCAATCCCTTCTGTATGTTGTGTGCTTGTGTTTGTGGAATATTTGAGTGCAGAGAACTGGGTGAATTGAACACATGAAAAACTGTTCGTACTTCACTTCGTGCTTTTGGGATTTTTAATCTTAAATGGTCTTTAATAATTGATTAATCTCTATCACCTTATTAAGACTAAATACTTCTTGCCATCCTATTCTTTACTTTATCTTTTTAAAGGAGTTATCTGTAAATAAAACTTTCAATTAATAGCTTGTTTTGAACATGCTGTGATCTTTGGTTATGATCGGCTTTGAGTGTGAATGGGATTTATAATTCTATTCTCTGTCATTTTTTTAATTTGAAACCCAGTTGGAGATATTTGCTATATTGAAATGTAAATAACATCTCTGAGGAAGCTTTATTCAAATGAAAGCCTTTATATTTACAGCAATGTATAAGGCTCTGTTCAGCACAAACACTAAAATAAAAATCTCATGTGTGAATATGTGTATGCATATGAATATATATGTGTGTATGTATGTATGTATGTATGTATTTAAAAATTCTGTAATGTAGTTATAAAATATTAAGGACCTATCAGACCATTGATAGACAGTATAACTTTATAAAGTACTATCATTATAGGGGTTGTTTGGCCACTCTCCTTTGTAAAATGCTAGGTTTTTAGATGAAAGGGGACAAAGAAGAAGATTACTGTGGAGTCAGTATATTAGAGAAGTTATTAATACCAAAGGCAGATAGACAATAGAATGTGTGTGTGTGTAGGGGGGGGGGTCTGAGATCAGCTCAGGACCTAGCACCAGAGATAGACAACATGGCAATCTCTGATCCTCCTCCCAGTTTGTCCCCTTTCCCTCCTCCACCCCACCCCCACACTATGGCAGAGGAAGGAGCCTCTTATTCTTTTAAGAGTAGGGAAGGCTCTGGTTCCCGGCAGGAGAAGGAGGTGGGGAGCATCTGTACGCGGTGCCTCTATGTCTGCAGGCTGGGTACTCAGAGGTAATGACACAGTAGGGTGCCTGTCAGTAGCTGTGAGAAGTAGGCTGCTTCATGAGCAGCATCTGGATTAGAACATGTGCTTACAAAAATCTACCCAGATGGTTTTAAAATGTAAAGATCATTACTGTAGAATTTCTGAATCAGAAACAAATAACTGACCTAAGAACCCAATTAATCTTAAATTAAAAATATGAAAATTTACCCCATAGGTAGATGACCTCAGTACTGTATAAACTGTGAAGTTTAAATGTTATTATTTTGACTGTTATAAACTTAGAGTCATATTTCACTCTGATTAAGAGTTTTCATCAAGGTGTTAAAGCTTTGGGTTTGAAACTAGTTTGTCATGACATGTCTAAGTATTTATTTTATGGAACTGTTTAAATGTATAGGCACATGTTTAATGCTAATGATTTACTTGATATCAAGTTGATTTATAAGTAAGTTGTCATGTAGGCTAAAATTGTTAAGTTACACCATGGTCCTTGGTCCTTAAGAATATTCATTCATTTTAAGGAATGATTACTTCTGTTCTAGGATGTTATTTATTTCTATGGTTTTTTCTATGTTTGAATGTGTTATACATGTGGGGACATTTGTCAGACCTATGAAAATCACCTCTAAGCATTCAAAGATAATTGGTAATTCAAAACCTGCTCCCAAGCTTGCAAGGACATCTCTCAGTTTATACTAGTATATTTGAGATAACTGTCCCATCTCATTACCCAGGAAATAAATATTAATTACTTAGTAAATCTTCACAACTAAGGGTCAATCTGTTTATGAATGTTCTTATGTCTCATGGTATTAAGAAAGGAAACGAGAAGGTGAAAAATGTTAGAGAGATAGTTTTAGTAAGGATTTATATAAAGATGATGAGAAAGTCTATGTAAATGATAAAAGCCTGAGGGGGTTTGTTATGGAAGGAAAGAGGTAAGACTATATGAATAAACTTAATTTTCTAAGGTTCAGTCAAGTAGTTTAAGAAGCAAAATGTATATCTAGTCAAGGTTTATTTAAGAGTGTTCAGTTTTTGTGCAAGCTTTATATATACATCACATGGCACTTCAAGGTATAGTAAAAGGATAAGATACCTGTATTAAATTAAATTGTATAAACACTTAAGCTAGTTTACTAATGGCCTGAATAGGATTGTAAATATACATTTGTTAAATTTCAGTCCACTCCTGGCTTGCACTGGACTCCCTGTTACAGATTTGGATTAAATGGGCACAGAGAAATAATGGGCTACATATAGCTACTGAAAGATGTACTTTATGTTTGTCACAAGTGCTATTTTGATATTTCCTTTGACCTAACAAGATAATTTGGCTCAAAAAGCTAGGTTCTACCTCTCTGAACCAGCTGCATTCAGTCCAGAAGAAGACAGTTTGGATGGATTTGGTAATCCTTACCAGCTTATTTCCTGTGTTCTGGTGTGTGATACAACTCCCTTTCTGGGAGAACTATAAGTCAGGATAGGGGGAGTCTGTAAAAGAAAGAGACTATTCCTGTTTATAGTAAATTTTAGTAAACAGTTTACATTTAAGATAGGCCTGAAATTGTTTAATTTTCTCTTGTGGGCTAAGCCTGCTTCCTATGGTGTTAAATCTCTCTTCCAGTCCATACTATACAAGGCTACCTGAGTTTTTTTTTTTTAATTATTTCTCATAATACATTTATTAGCAATTCTTACATTTATTTATTTATTTATTTATTTATTTATTTATTTATTTATTTATTTATGTGTATGAATGTACTGTCTGCATGTAGGTTTGTGCACCCTTGTGCAATGCCTCTGAGGTCAGAAGAGGGTGTCGGATTCCCCTGGAACTGGAGTTCTCTTGGAATTGGAGTTTTAGATGGTTCTCAGTTGCCATGTGGGTGCTGGGGATCGAACCCGGGTCCTCTGCAAGAGCAGTTGGTGCTCTTAACCGCTAGGCTGTCTCTCCAGCCCTGCTACTTAAGTTTTTTATCCAAGCCTTATCTAAAATATTATACAATAATTAAAAGTATCAAGCTGGTGTAATTTAGGCTTTCTGGATGATTAACAACCATACTTAATGCCCGTACCAATTCAGCCAAGGGACTTAAGGAACAACATTGTTTCTTGCCCTCTGAGGTAAACTAAGTACCAGGGGATTATGCATTGGGGCATCTCTTGAAATGCCCTGCAATTGTGAGTCACCAGTCCTCCTGTGCAGGGAGGTCTTGGAGATCCACTAATGGGACTCCAGCCAGTGTCCAGTCTATAAAAAAGGGAAGCCTGGTACTACAAGACCTGACTTTGTCCTACCATGGATAGAACTGGTAAATAAAAGTCCAAAAGGAGCCAGAGGCTCCCCGTAAAGACCCGAGTGACCCCCTAGGGAATAGATCTTCAACTGACATTGAGAAAACAAAGCTTAGTTAATCTGGGCTAACTTTATGGGCTTAATCACCCCAAAAGGAAAGTATAACCAAAAGATAATCATTATATTTCCTTTAAAGTCTGAGAGATTGTACTTCCAAGCATTAGACTTAAAGTCATACGAGATCTATTGTTGTCAAATAATAAAATTTCCTCTTTCTACCTAAGGGGAAAGTCACACCATGACTATCAGAATGCCTGGAAAGCAGATCCTGAGTCCAGATATCATGGCCAAATGAACAAAAGGAGAAACCCAATAAATGGATCTTTTGGAACCCTTCTAATGGACTTTTGAGTTGGACATTTAATTCACCCTGTTCTTACTTCTCCTGGAGTGTACCTAACTACTCTTGCCTTCACTTCTCCTTCACAGGCACCAGTCAATGACTTTGTTCTCTCTATAGTTATACTTTTGGGGGTCTTTTAGATAGACCCACTGAGCAAGGGGTACCCCAGTTGGCACATCGTACTCCCCTTTTCATCATGGAAGAAGTCAAAAGCAGCCAGTGCCCCAATTCCCTCTTGGAAATTGGGGTGACCTCCTCAGAGGGTAATGTGATAAAAATAGGAGCTAAAAACTGGCTAGGCAGTTTAAGGTCAAGACCCTCCAAAGAGCCAGTTTCTTTCTCAGGTGGGAGCTGAAGATTTCCTGGATCTGTCAGTAAACTTATCTTTCTGATTGCTCTGACTTGTGGCCCATGCATCCTTAACTTACTTGTCAGATTTATTAACCAGTGGGTAAATTCTATCAAATACCCAATACACTCCCTTCCTAGCAAAGGTCATTCCACCTCAGAAACACATACTGAGGTCAACACTTATGAACTTCCTTCAAGGATGTGAAGATCTCACAACAGGGGTGAATGAAATAATGAATTATAAAAACTCAGGGATAGTGCTCACAGATGCCATTAAGTTCCATGTTCCCTGAGCCATTCTAGGATTGATTGCTTACTTGCTTCACGGCTTCCCTTTGATTGGATTGGCTGTTGTACTGGTAAAAGTCTGCATAACCTGCTCCTTGTGGCCACATTCCTCCTGAGTTGAGTGTGGGCCCCGCATCATAATTAAGTTAAACCCTCCTTTAAAACTCAAAAAAAATCAATGAAATTAAATAGCACACAAAACAGGGATTCCTAGGCATAACGCTATAAACAACACGCCATAATTTGGAGGTGAGTAAAGCATAGGCCAATTTTGCTTAGGCCTGCCCTGAACTGTGTCAGCATCAAAAAAAGGTGGATTCAGATACACTTTTCATTTCTTCAGAAAGTTCTCATCAGTGATGATGAGAAAAACAGTTACTAGGGCAGTTAGCTACTGGGTTAGAAATGAGGACAGACTGACTCTTAAGCTTCTAACTTAAGACAGGCAGAGTTGTGGTTTGGGGTTATTGTGCTGAGAGTATTCATCAAAAACAGGAGCAGAGCAGCTATCATCTGTGTTTCAAGAGCATGGTAAGTACTGAAGACATGCAAGATTGAAGAGAAAACTGACAAAGCTTGTCTCTATTTATATCATTTGACCAAGGATAATAGTTTGCTGTAACAGTAATAACTAAAGATTAATTAAAAAAACATATCAGAGCTGTACTTAGTATTATTAAAAACTTAATGTATAATGTCTTGGAAAAAAAACTCCAAAAGAGCATTATTAGAGAGAGTATGGTAGCAAATGCCTTTAATTCCAGTATTCAGGAGGCGGAGACAGATAAATCTTAGTCAGATGGAAGCAAGCCTGGTCTACACAGAGTTCTAGGCCAAGACAGAATACAGAGAATGCTATTTGCCATCTTAAATTTTCCATGATTAGCAATACAGGCACAGCTGAGCCCTTTCAGGGTTTCTCACCAGCCCCCATCCAAGCTGCTGGAGTGGGATGGGGGTGTGGGGGGGAGTGCTGTCATCTAGGAGCTTGGCTGTGGAAGGCCACTTCCAGGCTCATTCATGTGGTTGTGCAGGCTTTATCAGTGGAAGGCTATTGGATTGTGAGCATTAGCTCTAAGATGGCTTCCCTAGTTATTTGCCCTATGGGTCTCTGTACTAGCTCGCATCATGGTGGGTGGCTTCACTGAGGGAGAGAATGTATGTAAGGAGAGGACAGTCTTTTGTAACCTAATCTTGGAAGTGGCATCCATCATTCATCTTCTCTTCATATTCTATTGATGAAAAGCAAGTCAATAAGTTTCACTCCATACTTAAGGGAGAGGGGAGATTCTACAATGATTTGAATACCAGTGTTGGTAGGGTTGATTGAGAGTCATATAATAGTTGCACAACATAAAATAGATTTTATGACTGACTGTAAGGTATATCAGTTAAGTCACCCCTTGGGACTATGTAAGATGATTAAATATTTAGAAACTGAAAGTTTAGTGAAATCATGTCTTCACTGTAAGATAGGAAAAGTAATTTTCCAATGGGCTAAGGACATGCGTTAGTAAGAATGTAATTTACAAACTGAGAAAGGACACAATAGTTAAACCTCATTGGAGTGTTTGACAGTGAGAGGATCTGATTGAGACAGAGGACTGAGCATTTACTCAACATTCCTGTTTATGTGTCTTCCTTTGGAAATGCTCAATGGTTCAGATACTATAAGAAGAGGTAGACATTTTAATTAATTCAGGGTATTTTTCCCCCCTGAGGTTGTTAAATAGATCACTGACAGAGGGTTGGCTCATGCTGTGGAACTTACCTTATGAATACAGACATAGGAGCATTGATATACAGGATGCTTCAGAGGACTATAATATGGATAACCATGAAGAACAAATATGATCTGGCCCATAGGTAAGAAAGCAAGCTCCTAGAAAATTTCCACATGAGAGCTATTTCTGAGTCAATGTTCAAAGAGTTTCAGGCCAGAAAACAAGTACGGCAGTGACAGACAATATGGAGGGAAAGTAATGCTTGCAGGACACGATCTTTAGGATGGTAAAGGAACAGCCTCAGTGTTAGATCATCCTCACAGATGCTGAACACACTCAGGTCCCTGTAAGCCTTTGGATGGTGAGATGACAGTTTACCAAAGAAAGCTGTTGCCATGCAGTGAATGTGATTGCACATGAAACACAGTGGATTGCACTGTCAGTGCAAAGAAATTCTTTATCAGTAAAAGAAGCACCAGTGGGTTCTAGGTACTTTCTTTTATATTTTCATGTTTTAAGATAGGCTTTGAGGTAAATTGTTATATGGCAACAAAGAAGTACATAGAAAGAAATGAATAATATGCTTAGTAAATTTCTGTATTATTGAAATGCTAAAGTTTACCTTGTTGATAATTTGGTCTCATGTTCTTTTGAATATGCAACACATCAGAATATGCAACACATCAGAATAGACAAGTAAGGCTGCCACATACATGGAATCCTGGCTACTATTTGCCTTTTGATATTATTATTATTATTATTATTATTATTATTATTATTATTATTTGTCTTTTCGAGACAGGGTCTCCCTGTAGCTCCAGCTGTCCTGGAACTCACTCTGTAGACAAGGCTGGCCTTGAACTCACAAAGATTCACCTGCCTCTGCCTCCCAAGTGCTAGGATTAAAGGCGTGCACCACCACGCCCAGGCCCGGCTTGATATTATTTTAAGCTGCAAAGCTTTGGCTCAAGATACAGGAGTGACTCACTATAGAGCAGGTGGGGCCCTCTTTAGATGGCTGTGTCAGTCTTCCTAGCTGATAAGTGAGACTGGACCAAGATTGAGCTGCTTCTCTGTCATGAGTGTCATTCATTGAGTTAATTAAACACCAAGGAAACACTTATTGTCTTTATGGTGCTTGAAGATTTTAGTTTAAATAGCAATTTTTGAAATTGAAATGTGTTCAGGAACTTTTTTTTTTTTCCTAGTCTAGATTTTTCAGTCAAAATTATTTCAAGTACTCCTCAGACTGGCTACTTTCAGAAAGAACAAGAATTTGAGAAAACAGCTTGCTCCAGAAAAAGTGCATTTTTTTACATCTTTCCATTTTCTGAACAGCCTCCAGCATTCATAGCAGTCTCCCCTTAGGAACACAGCTAATCTCCTTGACCTTTGAAAAAGGCCACAGTTATTTTCATATTTTTTATAATCCTGACATATTAGAAGCAAAAACATTCACAATGTGACCATAAACGTGTGCCATATTTTGAATGTTGATATTAATTAATCATCCTATAAATATGTACAACTGTAAATATGCAATAATTTATACCCAAAGTGGATGTCAGAAGTTTAAATTTTCAAGCTTTTTGTCAAAATAAGCTTAAGGTCAAATGGTCTTTGATTTCAGTGAGATTCTTCCTTTTAAATGAAAAAAAATCTTCCTTACAAATGAAAATAATCTCCTTTTAGGAAACATATACCTTAATAGCTTGCTTTGTTTGTGGGGGCAATTTATACTTCAAGGAGAAATAAACAAAATGTCATTTGGTGAGATTTAATATTTGGTAGGTTTGTCCTAATTATACAGGTTAACCTTACTTGACACTTAATTGATATCCTTAGAAATTTCCTATTATATTAGTGGTCTTTATGCATTAATAGCAAATTTTACCTTTATAAATTATTCTTATTAAATATTTGTTGCAATTAAAAACTGTACAGGGACATTGAATAATTTCTCTGAATGAGAATAAGAATGCAAATGGCCAAGAAACAGGCTCTCAACATCATTAGTTATTAAGGAAATGAAAATCACAACCACGAATACATATGAATTCACACCCAGTAGGAAGGCTATTATTTTTTTATTAAAGAAGAATAAGTATTGGAAAGCAGTTGAGAAATTGTAACTCTTTTTTTAAATTGTAACTCTTACATATGGCAGATAGTAATGTAATATAGTCTAAGTGTTGTGAAAGAATTTGAAAGTCCCTCAAAAAGCAAAGTGTGACAGGCTATGGGGTTACACACCTTTAATTCCAGCACTCCCCAGACAGAGACAGGAGGATCTTTATGAGGTTGAGGCCAGTCTGGTCTACATAGCACTTTTCAGGCTGCTGGGAACAGAGAGACCCTGCCTAAAAATATTTAAAAAGTGAAGCATTCTCCAGTATATTTCCCAAAAAATAAAAAGCAGGGATTCAAACAAATGCATCTGCATTCATATTCATAGCATCACAATTCCTTTTGTGAATTTTATTTATTTTTATTTTACCTGTATCAGTGTTTTGCCTGCATTGTGTATGCAAATGCCCTCAGAGCTCAGAAGGAGTTGGATCCTCATTCCCTGAAACTAAAGTTACAGAAATGTGTTAAAAACCACATGGGTGCTGGGAACCTATCTGATCCTTGGTCCTCTATAAGAGCAGTCACTGTTTTTAACTACTGAGCCATTTCTCCAGCCCTATGTTATAATTTTTAATAGCTAATGTGCTCAACAGATGTAGTGATAAATACATTGGGGAATGTATGATACAATGGATTTTAAGAGTATAAGATACTGATATGTGCTCAACAGTAAATGAATCTAAGAAATATTCCAAAGGAAAGTAGGCACAAAAGTTCCCATTTATATATGTATCCAGAGATTTTGGATCTATTTGGAGAGAAAATACATTGATGGTCTCCAGAGTGTAAGGGGAGAAGGAATTGGGAACTTACCACTAATGAGTGAGGGGCTTTATTTTATTGTGATGAAATATTGGGTGACTAGATAGTGGAGTTGGTGGCTGTGCAATATTTAAATGTACTGAATATCACTGAATTCTTCACATTTAATGGTTACTTTTATTTGAACTTCACATTACTTGTAAAAAGCAGTGCATGGAATTTATTTTTTTACTTTCCATATTTAGAGATAATAGAAAAATTGATTACTTGATTACTTTTTAAAATGGTTTAACTTCTGGGGTCCATATGCTTCATTAACATTATGTTTAATGTTTCATTTCTTGGTAGTGGCTAGTAGCACCAAAATTACAGTTTTTATATCTGTAAAACAAATTCTGAGTTGATGGGGGTGGGGGTTGTACAGTTCAGTGGTAGAATATCTGCTTAATAGGGGGCAAGGCCCTAGGTTTGATTCTTAGGAATCAAAATGTGCCCCATTTTAAGATTCTATTTTTTGTGTGAAAAATAATATCTATCAATTATAACTTTAAAAAACCTTCTAACTTTGTATAATAGAATATCAAAATCCAATATCTTTGCCGCATTAACTTCCCTAACTACTCAAAACCTGTTGTAGGGGTACTTTGAATATTATAAAATGTATTCCTCATATGATAATTATGCTTTAGTATGGTTTCAGAAACTTTGTCTAATTTTGCAATAACATGCCACTGCATATTTTACATGTCAATGGCAAGTACATATGAAAAACAAACTCCATTTTTATAATTTAAAAGTGTACCCACCAGCAGGTTCTCTTTCAGTTCTGTTTAGAACAAGAATTATCTCATCTGCATGCAAGTCACCAAAAGCCACCCAAATTTTACTTTTGTGTTTTATAGAATAGCATTTATTTATTGTAAAATATATGATAGTTATGGATGGAAAATTTATTGAAAAATGAAATAGCTTTATTTACTATAGAACCATAAAATAATACCTTTTAAAAATAACATAGATCCACAATGGATTCTGAGTCCAACAGCATTGTTAAGGAGTCCTCAGAGTTAGAGTAGCCTGCCTAAACTTATCCTTTCCTCCTCAGATGCATATATTCATATTATGGCTGAATGACAGTGCAATGGATAAGAGTTTTAAGATTCATGGCTTTGGAAACCACATCAACCCTCCTGGGTAAAACTTTGCATATTTTCTCTTCAAAGGACTATGAAAATTTGGAAGATAACACTATAAGAAAACATTACAGAAATTAAGAACCTGCTTTAAAGGGTTAAAGTCTTATAATTAGGAGCCTGGCATGGTGGCACACGTGAAGCCAGCACAGCAGCTGGAGGCAGGAAGACTGCTAGGACTCCAAGGCCATTATAGTCTAGATAATGAGTTCTAGGCCAAACATGGATACATAGCGAAATATTCTACTTTATTTTTGTAAACTTTAAAAAGCATTTACTTATGTACATGTGAATATGTGTAAGTGAAAGCTTTCACTGCCGTGAACTCCCCTTGAACTGTGAGCCAAACAAGACCCTTCCTTCCTTGGATTGCAGTCTGCTCTTAACTTTCAATTTCTAAACAATTTAGTTTTGCCATAGTGCTATTCAAACTGAGATATTGAATGTTATTTACCAACACCTAACGTTATTTCCTTCAATGCAAAAAAATATTTATATGCTACTTACTATGTTCCTTTATGCTTTGTATGGACAATCTGAAGACAATATAAATTAAACATTTCTAAGAAATGAAATGACAACTTGTCCTAAGACATAAGTAAAAATATGGCAATTAAAAAGTATCTCCTTCTACTTTTTCCACCATTCTTTATGCTGAGGGGTGATAAATATTATAGTGTTTTCTTCCACTGATTTATTTATTCAACTTAACAACAAATCATTTTGCAATAATGAAAAGCAATAGCAAGTCCAATGCTTTTGTGAAATATATACTTACTGGCAGTTTCCTCCTACAGAAATAATTATATTTTATATAGAATAAAATATAAATCTTTAATGATATTATTTCAGGACATGAAGTATTAGACTTACGGCTGCTAGATGATGTTCCTCACATATCAAATCTTCAATAAGTTGAAGAATCAGGCAGTAACTACCTATCACAAGTTATCAGAAATGTGATGATTATTTTCACTGTCACTCTGAATTTCAGTGGAATGAGAAAAATATTTTGTGTTCAGATTATTGTAACTGTTAGCAAAAAATCATAGAAATCTGTGTTATTTCTTGTTTCAGTCTCATTGGCTGATTATCTCTTGGTCTAAAACCCTGATATCCCCTCCCCTCTGGAACTCCCTCTATCTCACTCCACTGGATTTCATGCATTCTGTAATATATGTTAGGGCCTATCAAGTCAAGTTAGTATACATATTCATCCACTAGGGCCTAGTCAGCCTATCTAGAGTCTCTTCCTTAAAGAAGATCAACTTATCTTCACCCAGGGGTAATAAGCTTTCAATACTTCTTTGGCTAAGGTTTGAGCCTGCTGCTCATTTCCCAAATTGTCAGTAGCTCTCTAATTGGACTCAAAGTCCATTCACTGGGAGGGATCACATGTGTGGTGCTGTAAACACATGGCTGGAGAGGCCATAAATACTACAGAGCACCCTGAGGCTGTCACATCCCTAGACAAATGTTATTTCTTACTATATGCTAAGTATTGATCCTTATATTTTTAGAAGTCAGACACCATTCATCAAATAAGTTTCTTTTGCAATAGATGGAGACTATCACAGAGTTCCACAAGTGGTCACACCTAGAGAGTAAGTGCCTACGGAATGCTGAACCCTAAGTTACACATCTACAATGGAAATTTTACACCTAAGGCCCATGGAACATACTGGAGCAAAGAGTAGAGATAATACTAATGTATCTCTCAACTCTCATCAAAGAAGCTCCCATATGCAACAGAGGGCAATGAACACAATAGGCCACAAATGGCCTAAGAGTAGAGAATATGAGTCTTTACAGTTTGGGCCCTTGGACAAGACTCCTATATTAAACTCTACCCACCCAAGATTCAGGGACCATTGAGAAAGAGTTGGTGGGACGATTTTATGAATCAGGGGAGAAGATACAAACCTTTTTCTTAGAAGCATACTAATTTTCTTTTTGGGTGGATTACTGTTTTGTTTTCTTTTGCTTTGTCAGGGTCTCCCTAAGTCCCTGCCCAACTGGAAGTCACTATGTGGACCAGGATGTCCTTGGTCTCACAGAGATTTGCCTGCTTTTGTCCCAAAAGGGCTAGGATTAAAGGTTCATGCCTCCATGCCTGGTATAAGCATGCTAATTTTCATTCTTTGAAATATGGACATGTGGAAAAGATAATAATGACCCACACTTCAGTGTAGTGATATTTGTGTTGATGTAATAAAATAGCAATATTATTGAACAAAATAAACCTATACAGATGTAGTAATCATTTACCTTAATTGATTTCATTACATGGTTTTTATCATTAATTTTAAATGATTGAACTTATTTATTTTTAAAAAATACTAATGTAACACTGCATTATGTAATGTAATATAATTTTATATTAATGAATATAAAATTGAATATAATATAAAATTTTAATATAAAGCTGAGGTATAAGTTATAAAATTTAATCATGAGAAATATGTGACAACCACGAGCAGTAAAGTCCTAAAAAGCATGATACATATATTATTTACAAAATCTATTTTAATATGAGTAAATTTCTGATATAATACCATTATAAAATATCTGAGCTCATAAAAATCAATTTTAATAGGCTGATTACTTATGCTGTCTTAAAAAAAATTAGTGAGGACTGGAAATGGATCAGCAGCTAAATGCACTGGTCACCCTTGCAGAGGAGCCAGGTTTAGTCCTAGCGTCCATACTGTAGCTGAAAACTGTAACTCCAGTTCCAGGGGATTGGACCACATCTTCTGGCCTCTGCAGTCATTACATGCATGCAGTGACTTTACATGGAGGCAAAACACTCATACACATAAAACTCATACACATAAATAAATAATTAAATAAATAAAAAGGTAGTTAAAACAATCTGATTAAATCTTATTCTTCATTTCCTATTGACCTATTAGAGCCACTATTTTTTTACTCTTTATACTTTGAAAGAGAAACATAATAGAATTTAAACAAAAATAAAATTTCTTAACTTAAGCTATGGAAATTATTCTCAGAAATAGACACTGTAGGGTTTTAAAAACTTAAAAATAGCTCTCAAAACAGCAGTCAATAAGGCAAATTATATTCTTGTAATAATCAGCTGATGAATTCCATCCTGACTTACTCTAGAAAAAGAAAGGATTTTAACAAAAGATTCTTTTACTCAAAAAGCTCTCAAACTATAAAGTCTGAGAATATGACAAAAGAGCTTTAACAATTGTTAGTCTGTGTGTTCTTATACCACACAGAAGTGGCAACATATTTAATGCTTGCCTTTTCAGCACATAAAGTACTATGCAACTAGTTTTTTTTTTTTTTTTCTGAAACACAGAAAAAAAATGTTCACAGAGAAATCATTAAGGAGTTGCTATTCTGGGGTGGAAAAGATGGCTTGGCAGTTAAGGTGACTGGGTGCTCTTCCACAGGTCCTGGGTTAAGTCCCCAGCATCTACATGGAGACTAAGAACTTCCATTAACTTCCAGTTCCAAGAGAATTTGATGCCCCCTGTTCTGGCATCAAGGTTTTTGAACACATGTTGAGCACTGACATACATATAGGCAAAACATTTACACAAATAAAATAAAAACAAACAAAATTTTAAATTTTAAAAAGTGTTGCTTTTCTTTAAGACAGATGGGTTTTTGCATGGATTCAGACCTTTATAGCTCCAAGCAAATTCTTTGAATTTACCTTGCTTTCTTCCAGTGGGTAATGTCACCTTCTCCTTTGACATGCTACATTAACATTCCTTCCTGAAGTTATGGATTATCAGGGGTAATGATGCAAATCAGCTTCATTATGGAGGAGAAAGGACACAAGGAACATGTTTTGTTTCCCTTGAGTTATGAATTATAGAGCTAATGCTAGAGATACTTCATAGATACATGCATTAAAAATGGATTGGAATAAATTCTGACAGAGTTCAATGTCATAAATTCAGGTGGTAAAAGAATAAAACAGAGGAAAAAGCAGAATTAAACAATTTAACACTGAATTAACCAAAAAGTGAAGTTAAAGGATGAATATGGTTTATTTATTTCAGGCTTAGCTTTTGCTTTTTGTTTTAGTGGCAGTGATGAATTGAAGCTCTTCAAAACAGAAACAGTTTGGTGACAAGAACTCTGACAATGGACTCTTATAAAGGTCCAGAACTGGTCAAATGCAAAGAATAATGTCTGTGAGATGCCCAGCCCTGAGCAACACATGTACATCTCAACCTCTACAACTATGGCTCAAGGAATTTAGTGGAACAGGGTGCAGAAAGAATATTAGTGTGTCTTTTGACTATCACTAGAAAACCTTCCTCATGCAACAGATGGTGATTAACTAGTCATGACTGGCCAAAGTGTATAGGATAAGAAACTTCAGAATGTTTGTCCCTAGGCAGGGACAAACCTTTGCCACCAAGAGGTCATGGACCACTGAAGAATGGGTGGTGGATAGCAGAAGGGGGTGAGAGACAGGGGTAGTAGAAAACCAGAAGAAAATAGTTTTCCAGGTGGCTGGGAAGTTGCTCATAAGAACTTACAGCAATGGTGACAGTATACACAAGACCTACATGTGCTCAAACTAAACAAACACCCAGTATAGAAATGAAGAAATGGATAAGAAGCCCCAATGTTAGCTGAGAAACTATTGTGAAGTGATGACTACTAGGAGAGGGAGAGTAGGTTTTCACTAAGGAAATGATGCTAGATAGGTTCACCAAGCTCCAGTAGATGGACTCACACCATACCATGGACATTTGGGGACACAAACATGACTTGATAGGCATTAGCATATATAGAAGAATGCATGAAATCAGTAGGGGACCTATGTGAGGAGTTAAGATAGGGGAGGGGGTTTAAATATGATCAAGAAATACTGTATGAAACTTTCAAAATTTAGTTAAAAAGGACAAAAAAGAAGTCCATTATTTCAGGCATCTTTCTATATACTATATAAAGCACTGATCTCAGGAAACTAAAATCTTACCATAAATAAAATTTGAAGTTGTATTTTTACTGGATAATAAAGATGATATTCAAAGAAATACATAACATATATCATAAATAATCTGTGCAAATTTGAGGGAAGAATTGAGATTTATGGTCATAGATGTTAGAGAATTGGTCAAGGAGGATCTCTATAAGATGAAAGCTGAGCAAACCCCTTTCCCACTGGAGTTAAACATACAGACTGTGAAGTGGACCCTGGATTGTGAAGGGGTTGACACATCCAAAGAATAGCAAGGCTGGAGTTTGAAACAGAGTAATGAATAAGGCACAATTTGAAAGTGACAGATGATGTCATGAGACAGGCAGATACGACAATATATGGGGCCTTCATATAAAATTCCCAATACCAATTGAACTCAGTAAAATTCAATTACTGAGTTTAAACTCTATAGCAGGTAACATAATCTTATGTAGGCTTTAGGAAGCCACTATAGCTGGTCTCTAGAGAAATGACTATAGGAAAGGACAGACTACTGTTGCTACTGTAGTGTATAAATAAAAGTGATGGGGGATTTGATCCAGCTTCTCTTAGGCGAGGGTAGTAAACTCAAATTCTATAATTTGGTACACTAGAAAATATCTAATCAGGCCCTCAATCATCATTCCAGTTTATATAGTGGCTGAGAACCGCCTTTAACACCAGTTCCAGGGGAATCCGACACCCCCTTCTGACCTCTATGGTATTACACGACACAGGTGCACCAACCTACATGCAGACAGTACACTCATACAAATGAATAAATAAGTAAATAAATAAATAAATAAATAAATAAATAAATCTATATGCCTATAAAAGACTTGAAATTATATGTAACATTTTTATAGATCACAGCCACTGATTAAGACATAGAAGTCAGTAAAAATAGCAATATCCCAGAAAATCCTATCTAGAAGCTTCAGAGTTTGAAGACCCAGAACTTAGAAAGTAGTGCACAAAGGATTTTTTATTTGAATAGAAGAATTGTTCAAAATTGAACTTACACTTATCAGTAACCTTGTAAATAGCATATATTATATTTTCTTAATTACTACGTGACTTCTATCACAGGTGATTAACATTTCTCATTCTCATTCATAGAGATCTTTAGAAATTTGCCTAACATATCTACATATCTCTTCCCTTTAAATATCTATACATTGTAAAACAATCTCTACTATATGAAAATTATTTATGTCCTAAAAGCACTAGAAGTAAGGCTCTTAGAGTTGTCAAGTGGTGCACGCCTTTAATCCTAGCACTTTGGAGGTAGAGGAAGGTGGATCTTTGTGAGTTCAAGGCCAGCCTGTTCTACAGAGTGAGTTGCAGGACAGCAGGGGCTACAGGGAGACCCTGTCTCGAAAAGACCAAAAAAAAAAAAAAAAGAGTGAGAGAGAGAGAGTTGTCAAAACAAAATAATCATGGACAGACTAGGCCTACTGTACTGCACTTTCATCTGCGCACACTGTGATCAGTGAACATTACGGGCCTATTAAACATTCTCGCTGGAAGAAGAGTAGATTGACAAGATACTTTTGATCAGTTTCCCAGTAATAAGTTCCAGTATCCCTGATCTAAATGCAGTCATTCTTTGTGTCTATTCAAAGTCATAGCGAACATAATATGAATTATATACAACCACAGTCAGTATACAACCAGATTTTGATATCTGAATGAAACTTTCGGTCTCAGCCATCATTAATCAGAATTTGTTCCCAATTTGCCTCACATCAAAACACTTTTCCTTTGGTGCTTTTAAGTGAATGCGTGACTTCCTTTCCCCTCCTGCACTTATAATCTCATAGTCATCCAACAGATTTAGTATTTAGGTTTAAACATACTAGGTATGTTACCTTCTAAGTCTGCAAACACATGATTAACATCAATTAATCCATTTTCTTCTAACTGAAAAGAATCACTCTTACCGTGAAGCCCTCGGTATACTGAAAAGGAGCCCTGGAACTTTCGTCTGCTGTTGGACTCAGAGGCTTGGGGTCAGACATAGAACGCTGCATCATCTTGGCTGTCTTAGGACTTGCTGGGGGGACTTTAGCCATATCTGGATGGAGCACTTTCTGTGGACTTATGTCATCAGGGAGGGATTTTTCATAAGGTACAAAGGCTGATTCTAAGGCTTTGCCTGGTGAAAGTGGTGAGATGGGTGAATAAAGGACTTTTGGAGATTTGGGTGGGGAAGGAGCCAGCTGGACTGTGGGATCTGCCCGAAGGTGAGATGATGAATAACCAATCTCTAAAGGAGTTGGGCGTTTCTTGTCTTTGGGTGGAGATGTGGCACCCAGATATGGCGGACTTTGTGTGTCAGAATCTGCTTCTGTTTGACATCCTAAACTGCCCCCTTTGTAAGTCTTTTCAGGTGCTGAAATGTGTTTAATTATTTCTACCTTGCCATCCACCCGTGCTCTTACGGAAGGGGTTCTTATGGTTCCCACTGGTTCAGTTTGCACAGATATCTCTGCAACGGTCTGAACTGCTATGCTGGAGACTTTGGAAATGGGCTTGGTCTTGTCAGCCTCTGTCGTGCTGTCTCCATATTTCCCTCCACGAGCCCTTCTCCTTGATCTGGAAGGCATGTCCCATTCATCTTGATCTTCGTCGTCAGTTTGGACACTGGTATCAACACTCTTCTTAGTTCTCCTCCTCCTACTTGCATAACTCCGATCGGCAGCATCTTCGTCATCAGTTTGTACACCGCTGTCCACTATCTTTTTAAAACTTCGTGGATCATCGGCCATGCTCTCCCCCACCTCATCGTACTGTGCCCGGACTTTAGCTCCAGAACCTCTCTTCTTAGGTTGTTTCTCCTCTTTGACAACAACATCCGTCAGTGGTATCTCCGAAACGGTGCTCAGGATGCCAGGTGGGGCAATGTACTGAGTCACACCATCAGACTGAACTGTGTACCATCCTTGACTCTGTGGTATTTCAATGGCCACAACAGCAGAAGCAGTGGTGGTGGCATCTTCTGTGGCCCAAAACTGACTTCCCTCTGGGGCAACATACTGACCTTCTAACATGGCCTGCTCTGTGGTGGTTTGCGGAGAAGCAGTTCCAGAAGGGTCATAGTTGTACTGGTAGATCTGACGGATTTTCTGCTCCTCAAGCTGCTGGTGCAACTGTTGTTGCAGCTGTTGGATCTGCTCCAGCTGTAGCTGCTGCTGAGCTAGAGTCTCCTGCCTCATCATGAACTGCGCCTGCCTCTCTTCTTCTTGCTGATAGAGGAGGTGCTGCTTCATGGACTGCAGCTCCTCCAGCTTTTGTTGAACCATGATCTTCTCTTGTTCTCGGAACCTCTGAATTTCCTGACGTTCCCACTCCAGTTCCTCGGCAAAGCGTTGTTGCTTAATTTTCTCCAGTTCCAAGAGCTCCCGCTCCAAGTCAAGCTGCTGCTGTTGTTTGTCTTCTTCGGGGACAATTAAAAGAGCGCTTTCCTCTCCCACCACTTCAGAAAACACTTCAGAGGCTGTGGTTAAAGTAGGAATGGAGTCCATTGTCTCAGTGGGAAGAGTTTCCATAGTAATAGGCTGCAAACTGCCATTCATGTCAATACTGGTTTCTGGAACGATGGTTTCTGATGCACTTGTTGTTATGAAATATGATCGAGGCAGAGGCATTGGTTGGCTCTGGTGCAGGGCTGGTATTGAAGTCACTGCATCAGTTGTATGAATGCCAGATAAATCTCTAACAGTGGTGCTGAAAATAGAGCCAGGCTGTGTGGTGATAGCAAATGTGGAGGGAATTGGAGTTGCTACTGAAGAATAGACAACACCATTAGATGACCTCAAAACACTTCCCACACCGTACTGGGGTCCTGGAGGTGGAGTCATTCTTGCTGTGGAATACTGTGGGGTACTAATCCCAACTCCTGAAATGACTTGGCGTGTTTCTGGATATGGACCTGTAGTCTTGCTTGAATAATCCATTACCTCACCTGAAATACAGGGTACAGTTATAGTCCAGTTCTCAGAATGCATGGTGCTTTTTGGATCTGAAAGCCCTTTCATCCTGACGAGCGCAATGAATGGGACTGCATGCAAATCCACAGGTTAACCTAATTAGATGCGGAAGAAAAGCAATGTTGAACATGCAGGCACATGCAGGCAACAATAATGACAAAATAAACCCTGAAGAAACAAAAATGCACATGTACTTCAAAACACGTTGCCAAAATATTCAAAGAAAGCGAAAAGAAAAAAAAAAAAAAAGTAACAAAACTGGAGTAGGGATATTTTCATCCTGAAATGAAATGCCTAACACCATAATGACATTTCAAGGAAAGGTCTGTTGCCATGTCATACTGACCTGTAGAAATTCTCCCTGAAGTTAGATCTACTGCTGCATCAGTTCCTCCAGAATAATCAAAAGCATTCTTACTTTTATAGAAAAAATGCCCAGCTTCTGCTAAATTAGTGTCAGACATGGAAGGTTTCATGCCACCAATCCCTCTGTAACCATATGGCCCTGACCGGTCATACTGATAATGGTCATCCCTGTAACCAAAACGGTCTTCAGGAAGGGTAGTTGCAGGCTGTTGTGCTGTACAGCTTCTCCCAAAAGGCAATTTATAAACCATGTCACAGCACACAGCTCTTCTTCCTGCAGTCAAATCAACAGGTTTTTCATCATCTTCTATTATTTTGGTCACCACATTTGAAGTAGATTCATCCATGGCTACAATAGTTCTATGAGACTTGGTTGTGCTGAGATCTACCACTTCCCCATCAGTGATTGCCTGAGATGTGGTGCTATCAGTCCATCCATTTGTGGCACCAACAGGAGGCACGGTGACAGGCTTTGTAAAAGCTGTTGTTACTGGCTGAGATGAGGAGCCTAGAGATAAGTTTATTGGTGCTTCATCCCTAACTGTAGGAAAGGCCTGAGCACTTGGTATCCGGTATGGGGATTCGGTCTGTTTTGATGTCGTAAGTGGGAGTGGTGACGGCATTGCATGTTCTATACCCGCCAAGCTCTCTGTGCCTTTTGAATAACTTGTAGGAGCTGTGCATGTGGCAAGGGCTGCTGCCTGGCTGTCCACAGTGACTGGAGTCACTAATGATGAAACTGCCCTGAGATTTATGATAGAAGGTTGGACAGTACTAATTTGTCGTCCATAAACTTCATTTGCAGTGGTCTGCCTTTTTACATCCTTTGCAGATGCAGAAAGATCCATACATTTTTCAGTTGCTTTAGCTTCTACTTTTGGTACTGTTCTCAAATCAATGGCATCACCAACAAGTTGCAACTTTCCATTTTCCTTGTACTGACACTTATCTAGAGCAAGAGGCTCTGGAGGAACCGATATGGAAACACTGCTGGGAGCGAGACCAGGGATTGTACTTCTGGGTGCTGAAGGTTCAGACTTTGAGACTTCTGTTGGGAAAAACTGTGTAAGCGAAGCTGGGGCTCCTTGAAGTACAGATGGCGTTGCAACGGGGGCAGCAGAAAACATCTCCAAATCTCTGGAGATATACAGGGGTGGCTGTGAAGAACTTGGGATTTCTGCAGCTGTCATAGACGGAACTACAGAAAACACTGTTTCAAGGGAAATCAGATCTCTTGGGGGTGATCCCAAGGGCCAACTGGTAATAGCTTGAACAGCAGAAGAGTCTGTTGGAGTCCCAGGTTCAGAGGGCAATGTAATAACCACATAAGTTTCCATGAGGGATTTAGAATACCTTGGTGAGGATTTGTTAGAGTGTGGGGAAAGTGGAGAGGTAGGGGAAGGCAATTTATAATCCGTTGAAGTCACTAAATTTAAGGACATATTTGAAGTTAGAGATAGACCTCCTGGCTTGGGCTGTGCCTCTGTTGTTTTCTGTGTAGTCACTGGAAGCTGAGGAACTACTGGTTTGGGGGCAACTGGAGGTTTGCTTGGCTCAGGCCTGTGGGTAAACACAAGTCCAGTTGGAATAGAAGATGGCTTAGGAGGGACAGGAGGAGGTGCGGTGGCATATATTTTTGCTGCAGGTAATCCATTGCTTCTCCAAACAGCTGTGGCCTCGACAGGAGTAACAGCATCAACCACGGTTGCAGCTGTAGTCATTGGAGTTGCTGGAGCTGCAACTATCAACTTTTTTTTAGGATGAATGGTTGGCTTAGGTGAAGTTGGTGGAGGCAGTGGTGGTGGAGGAGGAGGAGGTGGTGGAGGAGGGGGAGGAGGAGGGGGAGGAGGGGGAGGTGGTGGTTGCGCTGATACGTCCAAAGAGGAACTTCGGAGAAATGGACGAGATTTCGACGGACGGGCAGAAACAGGAGGACTGCCAGACGGTGACTCATATGTAGGTTTTTCTTGACTAGAGCTCTTTCCAGGTATAAAGTATGTAGGTAGAGGCTGTTCCTTCATAGGAGGTGTTATTATAGAAGGTTGTAGAATCAACTCAGTTTCACCTAAGCTAATTTTTGCTAGTTCAGCTTCAGACTCTTCCCTTTTATCTTTATAAGCATCCAGAACTTCCAGAATAATTCCGTCCCCAGTTTCCTTCTTTCTTTTTTCAATTAGCTCTTTTTCTGATGCAGGTAAATCACTGGAAAGAGTGTCAGCTTGTGGTCCCTCAGCTTTGGTTTCTGCAGATTCTGTGATACCAGGTGCCATATCAGGGAAGGAAATTACAACATGATCTGTACTAATTCTACTTTCCGTTGTGGTTGCTGGATCTAAAGACATAATGATATCCTCTGGATAATCAATAATGCTACCTGGAAAATAAGTGGAAGACATTTCCCCAGAGTCTTCGAATTTAGTTATTATGTCTGTGGGTTCAGTATAAACAGTGGTTATACTATCCAGGGTAGTGACAGGCGAGGAACTATCTGTGGTACAAACTGAAGAAATAGACGATGTGAGAGAAGGTGTGTCAGAGGGTGGAACAGATGTAGCACTTTCTGAAGGCTCAGAGTAGGTCAATATCAGCGATTCATGGGCAATTATCTCTTGAATTTCTCTTGTATAATCAGTTACATATTCATCCTCAAGTTCTTCTGTTGAAAAATGTTGGGTTATCTTAACATCTGGGATAGAGAGTGTTGCACTGCTGGTTGAGTCTGTAAGAGATGCTCCTGACAGGATACTTGATGTCAAGGATGCATCCAGCACCCTGTCAAAGTCCATGGTGGACTCTGCCATGTCTTCTCCAATGGAAGGCTCTGTGGGGTCAGATCCAGGTATTACCTGTATCTGTTGGCGCTTCATGAGTTCTTCATAGGCAGCATCTGCATCTAATAATTTCTTTTCTTCACTTGTAGAAGTTACCATGGTACCCAGATCCACTATTTCATGGCTTTCTGGAATTATGTAAGAGCTTGAAACAATGTCTTCTTGAGGCATAGGAGAATGTAAGCTTTCTAACTCATAAAACTCTTTCTGGAGGTCTGTAATTTTCTGCATAGGATCTTCATAAATCTGTTCGGGAAGTCTTATTTTTTGCTCTCTTCCTCTCTGCTGCATAAAACCATTTTCTTCATCTTGCCTTGTTAGCAGACTGCCATCTACTGATCCATTATACGTGTCCTCTACTAAGGATTCATAAATGTAGTCTTCTATTAACATACCACCATACAATGGCTCTTTTTCAAATACTTCATCTCGATCATTTGCAGCTGGGAAAGCTTTATATTTGTGGGTTTTATGCATCATTTCTTCATACATCTCCTCAGCACTTTTTAATGCCTTCTGAACACCTTCTTTCTGTATAACAGATTGCTCATCTGTTGGTGAGTACAAAGACACAGCTGTGGGCAATTTATAAACTTTTTGAACCTCTATTATTTTCTCAGGGCTTATTTCAAAGCCCTCTGGGTCTGATTCTATGCTAGGTGAGTATTCAGAACAAGAGGATCTATGGAGCTCCTCCATTTCTGCTGCCTGACGCAGTTCTTCCGTTGGAGATGCATCCTCGATGGGAGAGAGATTACTGGGTGGTGTCTTTGGTCTTTCTCTCCTTCTCTGGGCTCGAAGTTCATCTTTGTCTTTTTTGGATTTCTTACTAGAACTCTTTCTTTGTTGCTGTTCTAGTTCCCGCTGCTTCTCTTGCTCTTTTAACAATTCTTCTTCCTCCCTCAGTTCTTCTTCCTCTGAAGAATCTTCAATGGTGGGTAAGAGAGGGCCATGTGATCTGTGCCGAGCTTTGCGCTGCTGTTTACTCTCTCCTTTTTTGTGACTGGGGCTACTGTCACTGTCCTCGTCGAGTGACGACACTGACGTTGGAGATGTGCCAGGAGTGAAGCTGGACGCATGCAGACTAGAAGAGCCTTCTCCCCTTGACCTGTCCTCGGGTGAGTCCGTCAGGCTTTCCATTTCTAATTCTGGCTCTTCGTCAAAGTACAAAACTGTTTTCTTCTGTGACGAATCTGCTGAGAATTTATCTGATATGGTGCTGTTTAGTTCTATTGTCTTAAATCGGCGTAACCCGCCTCCTCCAGCAACGACTAGTTCTTCACTCTCCTGACTTTTAGTTTCCCTGAATTTAAGTTCAGGACTTTCATCAAAAGTTTCGTCATCCTCGTCATGCCACGAATGCCTTCGCCCTGCATCATCGTCGAAGCTGGTACTGCTCTTTCGAGTCAGTCGTCTGTGCTTCCCTTTCCCTTTTGTTTCTTCCTTCTTTTGACTTTCAGTAACACTGCTAATCTGTTTGAGCTGGTTCCGAATAAACTCATCATCTTCAGAGCCAGAAGCGTCTTCATCAGCACTCATTTCTATAATCTGCTTTCTAATGAAGTCCTCCTCCTCCCCGGAACCTTGACTGTCTTCCTGTTTATAATCATCACTGCTTGAGGAGCCAACACTAGTTCTCCGTTTCCTCTGTGGAACAGGGGAGTTTTCACTTTCACTACTGTCTTCCACCGAATCATAGGACTGTCTTCTTGTACTTAGCTCATCAGCAAGCTCGGGCTTCTCTTCATGGTCCTTCCTGGAAGAAATGCCTTGTTGATTATCTTTTTTTGAAGTGTCTTTCGTTTCTTCTTGACTCTCCTTGATCTCCTCTTCTGAAGCAGTCATTTCCCGTATTTCCAATGAAATCTGGGTTTTCTGTTGGTCCTGAGGCTGCTCAGGAGAAACTTTATGGGGCTGTGTTTTCTTTTCTGCTTTTCCATTATCAAGCGTACCTGCCTGAGCTTCCAAAATGGATAGGACTGTACTCTCCAACTTAGCTAAATCTGAGGGGCTGGAAGGGCTACTTTCTTGTGAGAAGGAGTCCTTTTTGAGCCCTTTGAGCAAGTCTTTTTCATCACTTGGAATAAGACTTGGAATTTCGCCAAGAGAACTTGATATTCCATCAGAAGAATATCCTGTGTCACTCAAACCTGGTGGGCTCTTGGGCTGCTGAGAACTGGAGACATCTGATTTCTCCTCTTCCTTTTCCTAGCAGAGAGGGAAAGACACAGGCATGTTTACTTGAGTAGAACTAGTCATATGGCCTCTCCAAATATTCCCAAACCGTTTTTAAGAACTGAGGAATATTTATGGGACAATTTCTACAAGGTAAAATGAGAACAAAAACTAAGGACAATTGTGCACTGATCAGAATTAGTTTTTGTTTAACCTAAGTTTAATTGGTCATTTGATCTTTTTCCATTAATACCATTATGCCCCATTACATACCAATTTCATTTTCTTTCAAGTGTATTATATTTCTCAGCATATTGACTTCGGATGAAATTCAAATTCTCAAAAGAAAGAAAGTGGTGTGTGTGTGTGTGTGTGTGTGTGTGTGTCCATGATGATTGCCCTGTTCTGTCTGCTTTATTCCCTTGTGTTCAGGGTTTCTCAGTGAACCTGTAACTTGACATTTTTCTCCTAGGCTGGATGGCTATTGCGCCCATGGGATCTTCCTGCTTCTACCACCTCTGACTGGCCCCACACACCCACTCAGCACTGGGATTACAAGTGCTGGCATCACTGGGAGCTGAGCTCAGTTCCTCCTGATTGTGCAGTATGTGCTTTTACCCACGGATCCATCACCCAGCTCAAGAAAAGCTTTATTGGTAACTTTCATTAATATAAGTAATGCTTTTGGATTGTTTGGTTAGGCAAAAATAAGAAATGAAGAATCATTGCATAAGCTTTGTGTTTGGTTGCAAGCTGCTGGGGTGGTAGAAACTTTACCTAACAATATAACTAGATCACATGCCATAATATTACATGTCCCTCCTAATAGACTTTTGTTTTGCTTTGTTATATGACTCAAATAAGGTACTGCTTTCTTTTTTTTTTGAGGTTTTTTTTTTCTTTTTTATTGTTATTAAACCTTTTCCGTTGGTCATAATTTCTCAATCAAATCTACAGTCGCTTCCCTTTCCATGCCCCACCCCACCCGAGTCCCTGCACTCTACCATACATGTCCTGCATCTTTTTCTGAGTCTTTCCAGGTTTTTTTTTTTCAGTTCTTTTGTTGTTGTTCTCTCCAACTTGTATTGCTACAGTATATATATATATATATATATATATATATATATATATATATATATATATATATATATATATATATATATATATATATATATATATATATATAGTTATATATACATAAATATATATGCATTATTGCTTTCTAAGTAACACTTGAAAACTGAAAAATATGATATACTTGTTAATACTATTATACTAATGAAAGTTGAAAAATTTAAAACTTTGAAAAACATAGCAAATGGTCTGATTCATAAATTGAGCTAAAGAAGCATATTTTTCTATATAGTTCTTAATCACATTTGTCTTCAGCATCACAGTTCAAAGTATTTTCGCAAATATGGTCTTTGCTATTTGATTTTGACACTTGATATTTCATACAAAAGGTAGAACCTTTCAATTAGTATAAAGCTGATTTTGAGAATGGGCATATAGGTTTTCCAGGAACTAAAGCCCTCGGGAAGTATACCATAGTCTTGACCTAGCTACTTTCCCTGTGCTAAGATGAAGCCATGACAGCAATTTTGATTCAGGAAACAGAGAGGCCTTTGATGAAAGGTGAAACATTGAACACATTTGGCACAATAGGCTTTCAAATTATTAATTATAAATCTGAGAAAACTGAAATCAACTGACTCAGGTTGTGCCCATGTTTAAGGGAGAGCTTAACAATAGTTCCATAAACCTCAACAAAGATGCCTAGACAGAGCACTGCATGAGAGCTCACTGCATCTTACACTGACCAAAGAAATTTCACTAGGTTTATATCATTAACAGTCTTGATATATTCAGTGGGTGCATGGACACAGCCTCTTCTAATCTATTAGCTAAAGGAATTAATATTTGGTTATACAACTAACAAGAACATGAAAAATGCATTTCCATCCTCCATCATTCCCTGTCTTCTTTTCCATTTCCCTTTGCCTCTGAGAAAGGAGTATCAAATCAAGCACGTTGGTTTGATACCTTATGCTAATTTTCATCTCAATATATATTTCAGTATTTATTTTATTGGACATAACTAAAATACATGGTGAGCACAGTACAAGGTAAAATGTTATGGCTAAATTTACAACATGACTTGATTCAAAAAGAAAATCTGATATAGTTTCAATAAATTTAGTTAAAAAAGAAAACTCTCATTGCCTCTCTTGGTTTACAAAGGCTTAACTGTCCTATACTATTTAATCTGAAGTTGTAGGTCTGTGTATCAGGGATGTTGAACACCAAACTCTCTTTGTTTTCTTATTTGGTGGGGAGGGGTAACTATACTTTGGGGATACAAAAAAGGGTGAAGCAGGGTCCTTGTAAAAGACCATCTCATCATATCACACAGAGCATTTTTTAAGTGTGAAATGCTTTCTATGATTTCTTTATTTCTTGTCATCACCCTCATTCACTCACAGCAGACATCATTACCATGGCAAGGGAATACCTAAACTCCTTGAGAAAAAATGGGTAAAAAAAAGATCCTTCCTAATGTAATTAATTTTTAAAATATTTTACTTACGATTTTTATTGTATGTGTATGAGTGTATTGCATGCATTTGTGTGAATGTACCCAGGTCATGGAATGCCCACAGGGGTCAGAAGACTGAGTCAGATTCTCCTGGAACTAGAGCTACAAACAGTTGTTAGTTGACATATAGGTGCTGGGCACTCTGTAAGAGCAGACAGTTTTCTTAACTGCTGAGCCATCTCTCTAGCCCCCATAATTGAATTTCAAGAGTATCATTGTGATACTTCATTTTTTTTTTTTGCCTACATCTCTGGCAAAGTGCAAGAATATAATAAAAGTTTATTATTTATATATTACTTGTAATAGTTTCATTGAACATAATAAAAATTATAGTTTTATAAAATGAGGCTCTACTGACATTTTATAAAAATAAGATTATGACAGTTATATAGAACATAACAATGAAAATCTAGCAGAATTTCATGAAAGGTTAGTGCAGAATATCAAAACCCTTGCCCTGCACCTGCCTGTGTGTAACTCCTCTCTGCTGTGTTTCCTTGACTACTCCTTTGATCACTATGTGGCTGTAGTGATGACTTTCCTAATCTATGTTGAAAATTAGCAAGTCTATAAAATAGTCGCTATGTAGGCTTGTGAGTCTAAGCTACAATTTGAGGAGTGGTTAATCAAGAGATCAATTTGCTGATCAAAACACATTTTATTGCCGGGCATGGTGGCACATGCCTTTAATCCTAGCACTAGGGAGGCAGAGGCAGGCAGATCTTTGTGAGTTCAAGGCCAGCCTGGTCTACAGAGTGAGTTCCAGGACACCTGGGGCTACAGGGAGACCCTGTCTCAAAAAGACAAAAAAAAAAAAACAAAACACATTTTATTGACATATTAAGAGGACTAAATCATGCTACATTTACATGCTGAAAAAATATCATAATGTTATTTTTTTCTCACACTAACTAGTTTCAGTTCTGTAGTCACCTCACAGAGTAAAGTGCCCTAATTAACATGATTCACTTTTGATCCATCAGATGACACACTGACCAGGCCATTTGATTTTGATTTGAGGCAGCTACAAATTAATCTTTACTAATCCAATCATTAGAGTTTTTAAAGAGTTCTGAATATACAGAAATTAACAGCTATTTATCCTTCTTGGAAGTAACTAGTCTATTCCTTAACACTGCTTCATTAATAGCATTTATTAACAAGGTAAAACTAGACCAAATTATATGTATATAAGTTGGATCTTCTTTCCCTAATTAATCATCTTCAAACTGGCACATCTGAAGCACAATCAACTAGGAGATGAGCCAAGGATTCATGTGAGAGTGCTAAAACTTGATCCATTTTTCCACTGATTTCTCATTACAGAGGACTAAAAAATTGGGAATTTTCTCTCAGTTGTCTCAAAACATGTGTGAGACTATAATTAAGGAAAATATTAAGTTATTTAGTGAAATAATATCTAATTATATAGATGGAATCATACAGCTCTTTATATAACATATGTAACATATAAATATATATTACTGATTTTATTTATTCATGCATTTCTCATTTAAAAAATCAGGAAGTGGATATTTTTATTATCTGTTTCACATATAATACCACTTAGAACAACCTCTGAAATTCTTTTTTATATTTATTTTTATTTTATCTGTATGAGTAATTTGCTTACATGTATATATGTGTACCATGTGTGTGTCTGCCCACAGAGAAGAGAGCATTGGATCCCCTGGAGGTGGAGCTACAGAGGGTTGTTAGCCACCATGTGGATGTTGTAAACCAAACCCAGGTCCTCTGCAAGAGTGGATAGTGTTCTTAATCACTGAGCCATTTCTCCAACAGTGGAATTCTTAAATAAGAATAAAATTCCAAATATGTTCCTTTTCCAGAAAAAAAAAAATTGTCAGTCTTGATAAAGTCAGGGAGAATAGTGATACTTTGGGCATAATTCTAAAATAGCAATGCTATTTTTCCATTTCCCATGAAGAAGCATTTTCTGTGTATATTTAATGTCTAGCATTATATTCCATTATATTACCCTTTACTAAATATTACTTGCTTTTCATGAATAGAATTACAATTTTTTTTTCTACTCTCCCAATATAAAATAATTAGGGCATGGGGAGATGGCTCAGCAACTGTTTGACAGGGTACCAGGGTTTTGTCACCAGCACCCACATGGTGGTCAATAACTCTCTGGAAATCCAGTTCCAGGGGACATGACTCGCTCTTCTGTCCTCCATGAGAATTGCACACACAGGAATAAAAAACGCATTCACATGGAAAAATAATTTTATTAAAAAAGAACTTCTCAAGTATCCAAATTCAAGCTGCACTAGAAGGATCTCTTTTCCTGCTAGCATCCCATTGGCATTTCCTAAATGATAGACAAATCGGAGAAAGGCAGGAATGACTTGACCCCCATCGGATATTCCCCCAATGCTGGGATATCACTAATGGTGTACTAGTGATAGAAACTGAACCAAAATACCCATGCACTGTCAAATTTGGCTGTAATCTTCCCACAAAGGTTGAACACATTAGCACTATATACTGAAGGAAAGCAGAAGTTTCGAGTATCACTAAGCAGTTAAGAACTAAACTCTAGGTCTTTAAACCTAGCACTCCAGAGGCAGAGGCAGGTGGATCTTTGTGAGTTCAAGGCCGGCCTAGTCTACAGAGCGAGTTCCATGACAGCTGGGGCTACAGGGAGACCCTGTCTCAAAAAAGACCAAAAAAAAAAAAATTGAAAAGGAAGATTACAACTGTTTGGTTAATTTTTCTAAAGACATTTCTTTTAGATGAACTGAAATTAATGAACAAAGGTATGATCTTTAGTCATCTGTAGAAAGTTTATTTTAACATTTCAAGTCTAAGTATCTAAAGCACTCCACCTAAGACCAAGCCCATGAAAACAACTTGGCCTGAGAAAAAGATCAGGTATTTCACAAGGAGACCAGATTATTTTTCATTTTGGGTTATGCAGGCATGATATGCAATGTCTATAGTCATTTTATCAAGGTCCATGCTAAAGTCTGTTTTTAAGTTTAATGTCCCTTTGTATAAGCAGTGTAATCTATCAAATAAAGGCTTCAAAAGTTTCCTGATTGCACAATATTCTGTAACAACATGACTGAAAAGTATTAAGCTTATTAAAAAGCTAAAGAGGTATACATTTTTAAGATATTATATTTTAGGCTTAATTTTAATTTTATTCAATAAACACATTTAAAAAATCAGAATAAACTAAAGATATAGCAAAAAGAAATACAAACAATAAACAATAATAATTTAAATGGCAAAAGTGATAGACGAATAAATAAAATAATACAGATATATGAACAGTAGAAGTTACCCAAATAATGGTGGCAGAATTTATATTTAGAGATTAGTAATAATGAAAAACTGCCAGGCATTGTGGTACACGCCTTAATCCTAGCACGTGGGAGGCAGAGGCAGGCAGATCTCTGTGAGTTCAAGGCCAGCCTGATCTACAGAGAGAGTTCCAGGACAGCCAGAGCTACAGGGAAACCCTGTCTCAAAAAAGACCAAAAAAAAAAAAAAAAAAAAAAAAGAAAGAAAGAAAAACCTATTCAAAGAGTGTTCTAGAAGAGAAAGAATCTCACGCGGTGGCTGGGAATAGCAACTTTAGAGAGTAAGAATGAATGAATTAAAATGAGATCTGCCCATGAAAAACTTAAACCAAAATGGTTTGATTTACCCAGGTAAAACTTTTCAAAATCTGTATCTATAGCCATCATTGCAAATAACAAACCTTGCCTTCAACACATAATGTGCTTCGAAGGTACGGCAAGTATCCTACAACAGCATCATGGATCTCAAATTTGTAAAGGAAACACATTTTAATCACTTTAATTTTGACTAAAATTGAAATTTAAAACATTTGAAATTCCAATTGAAATGTTGCTACTGAATTTCCTATTTCACAGTAAGAAGAAAAGTCACAGCAGTTAGGGTAATTTTTTCCTTACTATTTTGAGAAAGGGTAAAATGACACTTGGAAACTAGAGGTTGATGAATTAAACTGTGTCCCTTTCTTAGCGAATATTGTTGGAAGGAACAAAGAAATATTTGTGCAAAATTTAGATAAATCAAGCAATAAATAATTCCTTCAGTATATAATGTTAATGGGTTCAACACTTATGGGAAGATCATAGCCAAAAAATGAACAGTTGCATGGGCTTTTTGTTCATTTTTTTTTTTTTTTTTTTTTTTTTGGTCTTTTCGAGACAGGGTTCTCCTGTAGCCCCCCAGCTGTCCTGGAACTTTGCTCCTGTAGACCAGGCTGGCCATTGAACTCACAAAGATCCTCCTGCCCTCTGCCTCACCAAGTGCTAGGATAAAGGCATGTGCAACCAAACGCCCGGCTTTTGGTTCAGTTTTTATCACTAGTACACCATTAGGGTCACCAGCATTAGAGAAATGTCAGATGGGGGTCAACTCATTACTGCCTTTCTCTTACTGGTTGTTGGTAAGAGAATAAAATTGTGACATTTGTTTTTGTCCATTGCAGAGGAATATTCTTTCATTTCTTCCCAAAGAAATAAAATACTCATGGGATAATTATTGTAAGTACCTCCAGAAAATTAATCAATGAAAGGGTAACCTCAATATTAAGAGATTTTATATAGATATGAAATTTTTAATGAGAAATCCCCAAATAATAAATGTTAAGGGGCACTTTCTCAGATTGGTAAAAGACAAAATTACAAAGACTACATGAATGGCAGTATATGTGCAGTTCATTACTGCATGTTCTGTAATTGAACTGGCCCAGGCAGAGTGCCTCAGGATGGAAATTAGTAGTATATTTCACACAAGATATATATATATATATTTGAGACAGGGTCTCTCTGTAGCTCCAGCAGGCCTGAAACTCAACTACAATAGACCAGGTTGGCCTTGAACTCACAAGATCTGCTTGCTTTTCTGCTTCCTGAGGCTGGATTAAAGGTGTGCAGCCACCATGCCCAGCAAAGGTTGGAAGATTTATATCTTAAAGAACATTAATATTTTGTACTGTGATGCTAAATCACTGAAATTTTTCACATATAGAAATTTACTGATTATTTCATGGTAAATTTGTTTAAAAGATGAAGAATATGAAGTCCCTTATCCTCTGTGAAAGAAAAATAGAAAAATCTCAAGGTGTCTAACTGATTGGTGATGATAAGTGTTTATCAGTGATGTAGTTAGATGTGNACCCGTGTTGTGCAATGCCGCGGAGATCAGAAGAGGGTCTCGGATTCCCCTGGAACTGGAGTTCTCCTGGAATTGGAGTTACAGATGGTTCTTGGCTGCCATGTGGGTGCTGGGGATTGAACCTGGGTCCTCTGCAAGAGCAGTCGGTGCTTTTAACCACTTGGCTATCTCTCCAGCCCCCAGAATAGATTTTCTAATATCTTATTACTAAGGTACCTGTCTTCCTAAAATGAGGTCTTACACAGTATAGTAGACATTAACTGAAGCCTGGCATAGTGGCACATCTTGTAATCACAGTGCTTGGAGATTGAGGCAAGAGGACTATGAATTCCAAGCCAGCCAGGCTATAGAGTAAAACCCTGTGAAATGGAGGGAAGGAGGAAGGGAACCAGAGAAGGAAGAGGTAAATAGGAAGGAAGAAAGACTAAGAAGTTTCTGACAGTTAATAAGTAATAGGTTAGCTTTCAAGGTCACTTTATATTTTTTTTTAATTATTATTATTATTTTTTTTTTTTGGTCTTTTCGAGACAGGGTCTCCCTGTAGCCCCAGCTGTCCTGGAACTTGCTCTGTAGACCAGGCTGGCCTTGAACTCACAAAGATCCTCCTGCCTCTGCCTCCCAAGTGCTAGGATTAAAGGCATGTGCCACCACGCCCGGCTTTTGGTTCAGTTTTTATCACTAGTACACCATTAGGGTCACCAGCATTAGAGAAATGTCAGATGGGGGTCAACTCATTACTGCCTTTCTCTTACTGGTTGTTGGTAAGAGAATAAAATTGTGACATTTGTTTTATGTCCATTGCAGAATATTCTTCATTTCTTCCCAAGAAATAAAATACTCATGGGATAATTATTGTAAGTACCTCCAGAAAATTAATCAATGAAAGGGTAACCTCAATATTAAGAGATTTTATATAGATATGAAATTTTTAATGAGAAATCCCCAAATAATAAATGTTAAGGGGCACTTTCTCAGATTGGTAAAAGACAAAATTACAAAGACTACATGAATGGCAGTATATGTGCAGTTCATTACTGCATGTTCTGTAATTGAACTGGCCCAGGCAGAGTGCCTCAGGATGGAAATTAGTAGTATATTTCACACAAGATATATATATATATATTTGAGACAGGGTCTCTCTGTAGCTCCAGCAGGCCTGAAACTCACTACATAGACCAGGTTGGCCTTGAACTCACAGAGATCTGCTTGCTTCTGCTTCCTGAGTGCTGGGATTAAAGGTGTGCACCACCATGCCCAGCAAAGTGAGATCTTTATATCTTAAAGAACATTAATATTTTGTACTGTGATGCTAAATCACTGAAATTTTTCACATATAGAAATTTACTGATTATTTCATGGTAAATTTGTTTAAAAGATGAAGAATATGAAGTCTTAATCCTCTGTGAGCAAAAATAGAAAAATCTCAAAGGTGTCTAACTGATTGGTGATGATAAGTGTTTATCAGTGATGTAGTTAGATGTGCAGAAGAAAATACACACTGATTATCAGCAAAATGCTACCTATTAGATATTTAGGGAAAAGTTAGGCAAATACCATCTCTGAAAAATTATGACATGCAAATAGCCCTTGAAAGGTAGATATTTTAAAATAATCACATGACCATGCAAAATAAAATGATATATGACACTTTGAAAATCTATCATTTCCACTAATTTAGCATTTAAAGTAGAAAGTTTTAATTAATCTAAATATCTCCCAAAGAATGAACTACAGAACAGTTTTTAAAGCCATTTGTTAATAGCGATTTTGAACAACACGTTTTCTGGTAGCTAGCAAGAACAAATAATGGAAATCAATGTTTTCATGATTGCTATTCCATTCTATACTTAGAAATCAGCAAAATCTGGTGCTAAATAACATTTGATCCATTGGTTCCATTTATGGCACACTTTGGCGGGGGCTATAAATTTTTTGCTATGGATATTCATTAAAATTAAACATTAAATATCAAAATAATTTCATTTATATGCAGCTTGATACTGAGGTTTAATTTCAAATTACTACAACTAAACTGTATTTGATGAGTTAAAAATAGAAACACATACTTGACTTATCTCTCAAAAATATTATTTTAGTGTGAAAATAAACATTTAAATAAATATAGTAAAATTCTTTTACTTGATTTCACTTATTTCATACCATTTGTTAATGTTATCTAATGCAATAAAATTTTAGTAAAATAATAAAAATATGCAATACAGTTGAAATATCCCTTATCCAAAATACTGGGGCTCAGAAGTACTTAATATTTCAGACTTTGATTTTGGAATACACCAACATATATATATATATATATATATATATATATATGCATATATGTGCATATATATATATGCATATATATATATGCATATATGATATGTTGAGAGGAGGACCCCAGTCTAAACATGAACTTCATGAATGCCTAATCTATATCCTATGTGCAGAGTCTAGAGATAACTTTATACAACATCGTTAGTGCATTCATGTTTTCAGAGAAACCCTCATCTTAGGTCAAGTATGGAGTTTTTTATTTGTTTTTATGAGCTGCCACTATAAACTGTTCAGATTTTTTTACATTTTAGGTGTTGGATCTTTGGACTAGAGTTGTTAACCTGTATATACTTATTTTGTTGTAATGACAAAATAATAAAAACTATAAAAAAGTAAGCAATAAACTCCTCTAAACTGAATCAAGGCTGTAATTTTATTTTCTACTTGGAATTTTAACAGTAAAACCACAGTTAATTTCATTGAAGTCATCTGTGAATTAAAATTATTTAATAAAATACAAGATCTTTTGTAGCTTTAATATTCAGAGTCCCTCTAAGTGACATTATTGCTTTTGTAAATATTACTTCAAATGGATTATTCTTGAAAATTCTCACTAATATCACTAAAAACAGTATTCTCAAAACATCTCAATAAGGAAAAAGAATATGTATTTTTCTAGATTATACACAGATTAAAATAATCCATTGGTATTAAACATATCAAATTAAACTTCTACCAGATGCATGATATTAAATCATTCTAAATACTAAAATCAACTATGTGTTCTTTCTGGGTTTTATCCACACCCTCTTTTCACCAATAATTTTGTGACTGACCACCGCTTAGAAGGCTTTCAAAAGGGGAAAAAAATGTTGTCTCTTGCAAACCAAATAACTTAATGACACATCACTTCATGGCAAAATGAAATATGGCCATCTATACTCATTTTGGATTAAAAGACAGAACAACATGGAACTGTAGGAAATGTTTTGATTTCTCTATATGGTTTATCTCTGTTTTCTGTAATTTTGACTAAGGTATCAAAATGCCAATGATTTTCATTTCAGCAAAAATTTAGTAGATTTCTCTGAAACCCTAGTTTATGGCTTAAAGGCTTTCACTTCTATACTACCCGCAAACAACTCAGACACTCAGGTAATATTAGCATATTGCATATGCAAGCCTGTGCAGCAGTAGGGAAATAGTATTTTAAAATCTTACAGTCTTTTCTTTCTCAGGTTCCACTTGCTCAGGTTTTGCACTGCTCTCTGCCTGTTCTTCCATCCGTTTGAGTTTCTTAGCCTCTTCCTTGGACAGCGTCTGAGGTGTGCCAGGTGGCAAGCTTTCAGTCTTGGTTTGTGGCTGCTGTTCTTCTTGAACTGCCTTTGGAGCCAGTCTGCCTTTGGGCTTTTCTTCAGCAATTTCCACTTCAATTTTACGTTTCTCGCCTTTCTCTTCCTCTTCTAAGGCCACTGGCCTTGCTTCTGGCGCTAACTGCTCACGTTCAGTGGTTGGCTTCACAGCTTCAAGGGGTGGCTTTTCTTCAGCGGGTGCCTCCTTTTCCTCAGCTGACGGCTGCTTTTCTTCTGCCATTAGCTTTTTGTCTTCAGAGAGTGGTCTTCCTTCTTCAGGGGGTGGTTTCTTTTCTTGAAGGACTGAAACTTTTAATTTCTCTAGCTTACTCTCTTCTGGCTTTTGATCTGCGGTGACCTTGGGAGGAGTTTTCTCAGTTGAAAGTGTCTCTTTCCCTTTTTCTGGAATGAGTTTTTCGGCTGCTGGTTTTACTTCTGGCTCCTTTTTTTTAACTTTCACCTGGGCAGTCACTGCTGTTTTCTGAGATGGTGTTTCGGCTCCAAGATGTCCCGATATTGCTCTTTGTGTTTGGCAATTTAAACAAAGCCATTCTTGAATCTGCAAAATGGACAGCAATGAACAGATTAGCTATATTTTAGCATTCCTGTCCTGGTATACTTATTAAGATATACTTATTATTCAAAATGCCTAAGGGTTCTCTTGACTGGGTCAACGAGTCATTGTTTTCTAAATCAATAGAACATCATTTTAAAAATTTAAAGACTATTCAAAATTTAAATGTGTACAATTCACTATGTTCACCATGCACAAGAAAAAGGAGAGATAGAGAAAGAGAGGGAAAAGGAAGAGGAGGCAAATGACTTACTCAAAAGATGGAGTAAAGAGCTGAACAGAGACTTCACCAGTGAGAAAGTAAAGATGGCTGAGAATCATGTTAAAAAGTGTTCAACATCATTAATAATTAAGGAAATACAAATTAAAACCACACTAAGGTATCATCTCACTCCAATAAGACTAAACAAGATCAAGAAAACAAAAGACACCAAATGCTGGTGGGAATGTAAACTCATATAACCACTGTTGAAAGCAGTGTGGAGAACCCTTAAAAGACTCAAAATGACCTTACCCCTGACCCAGTCATACCACTCCTGGGTGGTAGGAAATGAGCCTACCACCTGACCCAGTCATACCACTCATACCCACCAGATTCATCTTACCACAAAGATACATTCACATCTATGTTTATTGTAGCTCTTTTCACAATAGCGAAGAGCTGGAACCAACCCAAATGCCCCTCAACTGAGGAGAACAAAAATGTGGTACATCTACACAGTGGAATTCTATGCAATGGTAAAAAAAGATGACATGAAACTTTGCAGGTAAATGGATGGAATTTGAAGCTTCTTCCCTTATTTGTGGATTCTAACACCAAATCTCCAGTTGAAATGCTAGCTGAGCAGCGTTATTGTTATACTTCTTTTTATCTGAAAGCAACTGTGCTGTTATAAAGTGTATCACTTAAGGAGCTCTAGAATTGACCTACCACTTATTTCCAGAAATTGTAATTATCACATATGTGTGGAAGATATGTATTCATATTTTAGGGTAATATAAAATTAAAGGGAAAATGTGAACGCCAAAACATATTTTGTAATTAACATACAGTTTATTCTCAGAGGCCATAATTTTGATACATATGTGATGTTTATATAGGTATATTTTGGAGTAATACAAAGGGGAGGGAACAACAACACCACAAGGACTGGGTCAAAGAACTGACTGATACAGTCAAATTCTGCCCAAAACAACAAGCCTCTGCAGTAAAAAAAACAAATTTGGAAAGACTGAAAGATGCAAGTCATGTATGGCAGAAGGCATGAACTGGCGTGGGGTGGGGGGCATGGAGAGGGGAATGTATCTGAATTGGACTAAAAGATGATGTATGAATATGAAATACACAAAACATCAATAAAAATGAAAAACAAATAAAAAGGGGAAGACAATGAGGAAGGGGAGGAGCAGAAGGAGGAGAAGGGAGAAGAGGAGGAAGAAGAGGAGAGGGAGGTAAAGGAGGAAGAATGGAACTTAAGAAGGGTCTAGAGAAATATCTATTTGGGGTTTGTAATGGAGAGGAATCTGCAAGTTTGAATGCAATTAAGATTAGTGGCTTTAAAATTTGTATTTTCATCATAAATTTAATCAAGCAAAATTACATTTCATAGTAATTTTCTTTTTCATTAAAAATTAAACAAAAGTTATTTGAGGATGCAGTTTACAAACTCCTATTCTTGGTATTGACTGAATATAACTTTATAAGTATAGAGTTTACAAGTATGTTCACCATTTTTCAGGAATAACTTATTTGCAGCCTTTATCTGCTTTTTAATTAAGGTAGATGAGCAAGAGGAGGAAGTAACAGCTTAAATTGTTTAGAATCTTTTTCCAAAATGTGCTCTAATTCTAGGACAAAAACATTTTCTTAGAGCCTGCTCTTCAAGGTATAAGCCATGACTACCTTTACTAGATCACATGAGGTGCCGCTTGGCTAACCATTTCCTAGGGGAATATTTCAGCAGAATACTAGGAGTGAAAGAAAGAGGATCTGTCATTTTGAGCAACTGTCAGGTCACTGTTTTTACAAACTAAGATAAGAAAACTACCCTCTGATAAGAACACGTGACAAATGATCATGTGGCACACAGATAATAGACTAGTGGGAGAAACTCCCTTTGACAGTGTTGTATTTTCTCCTCCATTATATGTATTTTAATGTATGAAATAAAGAGTGCATGTGTTTTTCTCTTCTAATTATTGCCATCGAGTTCTTGTTCATTATGCAGGAAACAAGGTGGGAGTCCTACAAATAATATTGCTTTCCTATGTTGCATTATCCCCAGGCAAGTTCAGTTTCAAATTTCTTTTCATAATGGCTCTCTTACAGGTGCCTGGTTTAAATTCCATACAGACAGAAATCACTGTTGTATAATACTATCAGAGATAAAAGTTTCATTTTGTCCTCCAGTTTCCAATTTTCAGAGACATTAAAATGCTGCTTAATATCTGTGATTGCTCTGTAATCTGTAAAGCATTAGAAGCCTTATTTGCTTATCGAAAAGTATGAATACAAAAGCCAATTGTTAAGTTTAGTAAAGGTATGCCTATAAACATTAGAATGTGTCTGAGTACATATATGTTTTTGTGCATATGATCATTTGGTAACAATTTCTTTGTTAAGATCATATGAAAGCAGCTCTGAAGTGAACTTTGTTTTCTTTACATAATGACCAGATCTATAGGCCGTGGAAAAGAAATTGATTTGATCACTTGTGAAATGCTAAAAGCTCCAGATCTATGCTGAATGGTTCCCAAAGGTGGCACCAAGAGAATACCTACAGAAAATCAATCTTGATCTATGCTGAGGTTTCAAAGGCGATCTCTTGTTTGAAACATATCTTAAGACATTCATATTTTGAGCCCGATGTTTCAAAAAACAACAGATTAAAATAGCTCCCTCACAGTGTTGTTTTGCCACATGGATTTTAAAAAGTCCATGCAGGTGTGAATTAAGCATTCCCATCAGGCCATTTCCCAATGTAAATAAGCTAGCATCCAGTGGGAACTTCTGATTATTTTCTGTGAAATTATTCTTCTTTAGTTGCCATATTTTGAGCATTTGGCAGGTGTCACACAGTACATGGCTCTTGTTAGAAGGAAAATATGTTGAGAAAATGAAGCACAGTGATATTTTGTAGGTAGTATACTCAGCATTTCCATGCATTTTGAACTTTAGGTAAAAGCATTAGATGCACAATATACTGATCTAATCCACTCCATCACATAAAATGCTTCATTTTCCAAATTTAAAGTAAAGCCTGCTAAACTTATGAAACAGTAATAACCACATTAATTACCAAGGTCAGCCATTAGAACAGAAGCAAAATTCAGATAGTGTAAAATCAGAGATAAATGGTCCTCCTGAGATCCTCAAAATAAATGTTCTGCTTGACTCCAACCAATTATTAGTTAAGCTGATATTTTTAAACACTGCTATTTTGTATTTTTTTATTTTTAATTTAATTTTTATTGATGGTATGTGCATTTCATACATCATTTTCCAATTCAGATCAGGCATATTTCCCTTTCCCTTCCCCCCCACCCCCACCCCTTCCCAGATCATGTATTCTGCCATAACTGTCCTGCATCTTTCAGGTTTTTTTTTTTTTTTCATTTTTAGCTATAAGTGATAATCCAACATGAGTATAAGCATCCTTCGTGCAAAACCAATCTACAGACTGTTGTGCCCAAACCCCCACAGTCCCCCATCCATTTGGGGGTGACAGGTTGTTTGTTCAATCAAGTTGATCAAATGAGTGTCCAGACTACATCGCTTGTAGTTTCACCGTTCACCCCAATCGACAAATGTGTGTCCCTCATATGTGGATGTGAGTACCAACAACCCAGATATAAATATTTCTTCATGGAGGGGATGCATAGTAAAAGAACAACAACAGAAAGACTGCCATCAGAAAATGGACTGAAATGGTGAAATTGGGAAGGGGGGATGGGTGGGGAGAGAGGACACGGATGTATATTCGAATCAAAGCATTTAATTGATGTGAGTTCAGCAAGTACTCAGTTTCGCCTAGACACTGTCTACAGGATACATGGTGTTTTAGGACTTAGTAAAAGTAAATATGTGTATATTTTGTAAGTATTTTTAAGTATGATGTCATAATTCTCAGGTCCTTCGGTGCATAAGTGATATATATTGTGAATAAAATTAAGGCCAATCCTAATTCTTTGAAATGTATACTTTGAATGACTGTAACCAAAGTTTGGATACCTCTCTTGCTCTTGCCCCTCCTCCTCCTCTTCTTCCTTTTCTTCCTCCTCTTTCCTTTTCCATCTTTTTTCTTTTATTGTTATTTTTTGGGACAGGTTCCCTCCCCTACGTAGACTAGTCTGACCTCAAATTCATGATTCTCTATTCTCTGCCTCAGGGTGCTAGGATTGCAGGAGAACTTGACCATCCCTACCCTTGGAAATTGATGTTTCTACCATATCAGTTAAGGCAACATATTCATAATGCACCTATCAGGTATAACTATATTTTTCATATCAAGTTAGTGCATGTGCCATTTAGTCTGTCAGAGAACTTCTTGCATTCACGTAAAAGAAATAATCTGTGAGTAACATACAGTTAAAAAAACAAAAACAAAAACAGAAGACTATTTTCCAATGGAGAAGGGGGCATGTCCTTTTTATCTAGACATTTTTCAGGATTTGGACGTAAACATATTATATATATATATATATATATATATATATATATATTATATAAATTGTGAATGTAAAATGTATTAATGTTTTGCCAAAAATATTTATTTATAGCACAGAATTATCAATTGCAAAACATTCTTACAGTTAGTGGCAGTTTATCAAAGAAGAAAGACACTATCAGACTACTGTCTTTTTATTTTGTTCACACTGAATTAAACTACTAAAATAAGACACAAGGCACAACAATTTGTATATATGTCTTGAAAGAGGCAAACACTTAAACACCGGAATTAACTGATACTGATTACAACATAAAAGTGTGTCATTCAACTGTAAGAAAAGTATGTGGTGGCTAATCACAGTTATCAAATTGACACACTTGGGAAGAAGGAAATTGAGGGATTTCCTCCATCTGAATGGTCTATGGACATGTCTGTGGGGTACTTTATTCATTACAAATTGACAGAGGAGGACACAGAGCACTGTGGGTGATACCATCCCTAGGCAAGTGGGCCTTGGCTTGATTAGAAAGGTAGTTGAATGTGAGCCTGGGAGCAATCCAGAAAGCAGCATTCCTCCAGAGTCTCTCGCTTTGATCTTGCCTCAAGGTTCCTGTTTGAGTTCCTGCACTGACTTTCCTCAGTGATGGATTGTGACTTGAAAGTGTAAGCCAGATAAATCCTTTCATCTTCAAGTTGCTTTTGAACATGATATTAGAGCAACAGAAAGCAACCTAAGACAATTATGTTGAAGAAACAATACAGATTCTCTCTTGGATATGAAATTCTACTTTCTGAAGCAACTGAGATCAACTGATTTTTTTTTTTGCAAAAGAGACAGGCTTGCTATATTAAATTCAATCTCAATCTGGCAGCAATTACACTGGTAGCAATTGAACCAAGAGGCAGAAAAAAAAAAATCAAAATTATCCAAAGAAATAGAAACAAATAGTAAAACAGTATTTTCAAATCTGTTTGTTTAGAAATGGAATTTTATGAATAATTCATTAAAATTTTTTTTGCAAATTATTTGAAATGCTGAATTAGGGGTTTCAAGTATATATTTCTTATGTCTTCTGTAACTGTAGAACCAACCTTATAAGGACAACAAAATTCAGCAAGCACAAGTTATAATGTCAGTGATAAATTGGTAAAATAACCTTTTTTTAATTTTAAAAATAACTCTTTAATCATATGCACATAGATGAAGGGTAGTACCAGGCTGACTGAGGAAGGCAAGGTATTCTCCTTTGTCCCAATGTCTGCTTAGCACAATTCTGAGATCACACACACAGTGTGGTTATGCCAGGAAGTAGAGTGGAAAGACTGAAGAGACAGGGCTTGCGGTCTGTCAATGGACTTCAGCAGATTCACTCAGTGCAGGGTTCCAGTAGTGTTCAGCACCCCGGTCAGGTTCAGTTGCCCAGCTGTGGCTTCAATCTTGAACTTCTTGGCTGGGTTGCTCAAATTTTGAACTCTATATACAGATATGTGTACCTCCCCAAGAAATAGATTCTTTCAGCTTTAAAATTTTCTTGACCTTTCTCTGTTCTGCTATAAGTTTTTGGGTAGCGTTGGCTTCTTTGTACACATTCTGTCTTTTTGCCATTGACATCTGAGCTCTGACATGGGCTTCCAATTTGTAGGGTCTTGAACAGCTGCTTTATTTCACCCCTCTGGGATATAGGTTCTTTTTATGTTTTATTCATTTATTTATTTTTATTATAACTTCTTAATTGAATTTTATGTGTTCATACATAATTTTTCAGCGAGTCTTTTTTTTTTTTTTGGTCTTTTTGAGACAGGGTCTCCCTGTAGCCCCAGCTGTCCTGGAACTCACTCTGTAGACCAGGCTGGCCTTGAACTCACAAAGATCTGCCTGCCTCTGCCTCCCAAGTGCTAGGATTAAAGGCGTGGTTTAGCCTTTATAGCCGCTGCTTCTCCCTTGGCACCTTCCAGCAGGCCCCCACCCTCTCGGAGTTCCCAGCATTCCAGCATTCGAGCTAGGGTCCATTGCACTAAATTACTCTCCCTGCTCCCTCCTCAGTGGCAGCTCATCCCATGAGCTCTAGTCAGCCTATCCAGAGTCTTTCTAAAGAATGCCAGGTCTTCCTTACCCAATTGCCATCTGATGCCAATTATTTCCTCAGCCAAGTTTGGGCTCTGCTACCCATTTCTGCAGTTCTGTGCTGGGTTTTTGTGCAGCTGCTGAGCTTGCATGGGTCCTGTGCATGCTGATACCAATGCTGTAGGTTCATATGAACAGGGTCCCAGGAGCCTATAGGATTCATTTCCATTTGGTCTTGCATCACCTTCCTGGCTATTACATCTTTCTGGATGCCCCCTCTTCTGCAATGTTCCCTGAGCCCTGGGTGGGTGAAGCTCTAGGTGGGCAGCCTGTCCATGGAACCACAATCTATAGACTCTTAATCTTCATGGTTTGGTTATTCAGGCCCTTTTGAGTTCCTGGTCTCCTGTTGCATGGAGGAGCTTCCTTGAACAGCTTCTGTTCCTATGACTTGTGTAATACTTCTGGAGGAGACATCAGCCCTAGCTTAATTTTTTTCCTATAGTTCCTTCTGTGCTTCCCTCCTTGTTCCTCTCTGAAGTTTCTTCTGTTCCTTCTTGGTAAGACAGACCCTAAGAGTAACTGGCCTGTCACTGTTGACTGGAGGGTTTAGCTGGATGTTCAATAAGATTTGTGATTCCAAAATAATCTTCTCTCTTGGGATTTTCCATTGTAAAATAGAAGCCAACGGGGATGATGTAAGTGTCCCACCACTCAATTTCAGGGATATCACCTTCCTTCAGCTCCTTCTTAGGAGCAACAAGACCAAGCCTAGTTGAAGTATGGATGCCTGTTTTTCTCTAAAAGGTATGAATGTGAGACAGGGGACCATTCATATAATTAAATAGAATATGAGTAATGCTTTTACCTTTAAAACAGTTCCATATAAAGATATTCATTGAAATTAGAATACACATACGTACATACTGAAGACATTCTTAATACTGACTTTGTTCCTATATTAGCTCTATTAACTATACATGCTTATAGAGATATTTTTTAAGTGCAGGAGTTCTCAGACCATTTCCATTTGTTTATATGTATTTTGAGAATTTTAATATTTTATTTTGAGGTTTTTTTTTACAATAGTGGGACAAACTGTAATAAAGTTTGCTTCATCTATATTATTATTAAATATACCAAACTCAGATGCTTCCATATTGAGAATAATCACATTCCTATTTACTTCTTTAAGATTGATAACTATAATGGAAAAATGCACCTCTAAGTAGGGAAAATTCTGATAAGTAGTATATAAAAAGTATGAGGAACACATCATACTCAAAAACATTCATGTGTCAGCTAGAGCATGTTAGTAAAATGCATTTATTTTAACATCAAATCATCAAAGCTTATTTAAAACAAAACAGCACTCCAAAAATCCATTAATCTTGAGAGGGAAGTAGGAAATGAAGGCAATAAAAAAAATGAAACAGAAAAGGGACACTGCTGTGTTACTCAGCATTTTTCCATCAATAAGTAATTTGCTTTATACAACATTTCAGCTGTAACTATAGCAACAATGCCATTAAGTAAAATCTCAGAATTCAGGGCTGTGCATTTGCTTTTCTAAGTTATCTCTCCTGAAGCATGACAGATAGAACTGCTACAGGTGAAAAGTCTGGCTGTAAGCTTAAAGTTGGGAAGTGATGGTCAATCAATCAATAAATCAATAAACCAATCAATAGATAAATGCAGGTGCATTCTTGTTAAAACCTCAAAAGTCACATTTGCATTAATTTGCATTAAAAGACCAACTGGACTGATTTGGAAAGTAATATGTTATCTCAATAGAAGTATTGAATCAGCAACTATAGACCCATCTTAAAACTTTGTAGGTAAAAGCAAGTAACTGAGGGAACTGATATTAAAACACATCATTAAGGACCAAAAAAAAAAAAAAAAAAAAAGCTGGGTATGGTGGTGCACGCCTAGCACTCTGGAGGGCAGGGGCAGGCAGATCTTTGTGAGTTCAAGGCCAGCCTGGTCTACAGAGTGAGTTCTAGGAGAGCTGGGACTAGAGGGAGACCCTGTCTCGAAAAGACAAAAAGAAAAAAAAAATTATTGAGTTCCTCATGAAGTTTTTAAGTCACTAACAAAAAAATTATTCAATAAGTTACCAACCATTTTGCTGGTTTGCTTATCATTCACCTAGGCCCAAGGTCACAAATGGTTGTGAACCACCTGATGTAGGTATTGGGATCTGAACTCAGATTCTCTGGACAACTACTAAATGTCCTTAATTAGAATATCTTTTTATTCATTGACAGATCTAAAAATGAGGGAGTAAAATTATCTGAAACTTCTCTCTTGTATCAGTAATACATATTGCTCTAGTTTTATAATATTCCATTCATCTATTCGTAAGTGTTACATTTAATTTGGATTCCTAAGACATATTGCTTTTAACATATAACATATAAAATTTAATATTTTGTTATCTGGAAAAGAGAAAAGGATTGAATTCAAAGTTGAGAAACACTTTTTTTGAGGATAAACAATAAGTTGACCAGACTACAAAATTACGATGTTAGAAATCTATGATCATGTGATTATTCTTTACAAGTATGCATAATGAGCCAAACAGGTAGGGCGGTACATGTCTGTCATCCCAACACTGAAAAGGTGAAGGCAAGGGGACCAAAGAATTCAGAGCCTGTTTGTGCTCCACAGTGAATTCAAGGCCAGGGTGAACTACATAAGACCCTGCCTCGAAAAATAAATAGTATGCAAAATGGTTTATTATTCTTAGTCTGCCTCTCCTAAAAATGAATGAAATGTTATATATAATAAACATATTATATATATATAATATATATATATATATATATATATATATATATAATTAGAATGTATAGTTCCCTTTATATTGTTTTTGTGATTACTAACACAAGAATAGCACACGTTCAATACAAAATTGAATTATGGGTTCTTTTTCACTTGCTCATATGTAAAGAAACAATTATATAAAATGTATTTGAAAATGAATTCATATGTGGGCATCTGAGAAATAAGATATAGATGATTTACTAAGTTTGAGTGGAATGACCAAATCTAAAAATAGGGATTAATAATGCAGCCTAGTAGAATATGGGAAACTGTGAGAAACATGCAAGTTCTGAGGTCCTAGGTCTTTCTTGTGTAGATTTACTTTGACAACACTGCAACAGACCTATATTCAAATACAGGTGCTTCCAGTTGTAGGGAAAAAGGAAGCCACCTGTGGCTTCTTTTGTGCTAAATCACCTGCTTGTCAGTTTACACTGAAACCTGGCCTTAGGCAGGATTTACCAATGCATTAGCAAGCCTGTGACACCCTGAGATCAAAGGCACTCAAGGAGTTCTCTTGCTAGTGATGTTATGGATCATGAGGCAGAGGGTCTGAAACCAGGCCCTGAGATATGATGCCACTCTGGGAATAAAAACAGAATGCTGTGAGTTAATAAACAAGTCCTTCTTACCATCAGACAACTACTGGCCGTTATTTTGCGCATGTAATCTTAGCCCATAAGGCTTGTGTAGTTGTGACCAGTGGGTTGGTTGGTGGTGGTCAATCAGACCACCAACCTAGGAAGCTGGTGTGGGGCTGGAAGGAGATCTATCCGGTTGCCAGCTGTAATGTGTGGTGAGTGCCCAGGCAGGAATTGGACTGTAGAGTGCCTATCAGGTGGCAGTCTGGCATATTAGACTGTAGAGCACCTATCAGGCAACAGTCTGGCATTAGGCTGTAGAATGCCAATCAGACAGCAGCCTGGAGGATCTGGGAGTGCCAATAGGGCATTGCCTGGTGTAGATGTTAGATGAGACAGGTGGGCAGTGGAAAGGTTATCGATATTTGACCCCACAATTTAGGACAGCTGCTGAGATCTGTCTTGCATCTTCCCTTTTCCCTGTAATCCAGTGGACAGGGTTTGAGCATGCACCTCTACACGTGGCGGAGTGATACCACATCCAATAATGCAAAATATATTAACAATGTTTCCATAAATAGGCACATGGCAAGTAAAATTATATACTATATATAATATACATATATATTATAACCAGATAATTTTTATTGATTAATTTGTGTTCATTTTCTTGACCTAAACTAGAATCATTTCACCTTTTCTTTGTCATCGTAATTTTAAAATATTTTTCTAAACTACAAAAGTAATCTCAGAGTAGTGTTTTAAATATTGTTATATAGGGAGTATACTTCATTCCTGAATTAATTAAAATATCTACAAATTATTAAATTCAAACATTTTGCCCGAACTTGATGAAGGACTATGGGCTTACATTCTTTTAGCCAACAATAACAGATGCACACTGTGGATTAGTTACTTGTCATTGTTGTGACAAAATACCTGTCAAGAAGTAAACTTAAGGAAGAAAAGGTTTATTTTGGCTCACAGCTTGAGGGTACAATCTATTACTGTGAGGGAGTAATGCCACAAGGAGCTGGAGGAAGTAGCTGCATACTGCATTCACGCTGTAAACAAAGTGATGGATGTTTGTGCTCAGCTAGCCTGCTCTTCTTTATGCGGTCTGAGACTCCAGCTCAAGGAATGCTACTAGTCATGTTTAGTCTGAGCCTACACACCTCAGTTAACCTAATCCTAAAAACACCTTACACTCATGGCCAGTCATTTGTTTCCACGGTGATTCTACAGTATTAGTCCACTGATGCTGTTCTGACCCAACACCTTACCCTTGGCAGCTAGCATACACCAGAAATTAATTTTTCATCATTCTGCAGGCTGGAAAATCCAGGATACAAGGGGGTAACACTGTTCTTGCATTCAAGCTGTGACTACAGATGAAGAGTCAACAAGCACTCAGGCCTCTTTCATAATGGTATCGATCACATTCATGAGAACTCTGCCCTAATGATATTACCCTCCCCCACAACCCCACAACCATAGATGCCAAGACTTCATTCAATTTACCTTTCTTTCTTTCTTTTTCTTTCTTTCTTTCTTTCTTTCTTTTTTTCTTTCTTTCTTTCTCTTTCTTTCTCTTTCTTTCTTTCTCTTTCTTTCTCTCTCTTTCTCTCTTTCTCTTTCTCTCTTTCTCTTTCTCTCTCTCTTTCTCTCTTTCTCTCTTTCTCTCTTTCTCTCTCTCTCTCTCTCTCTCTCTCTTTCTCTCTTTCTCTCTTTCTCTCTTTCTCTCTTTCTCTCTTTCTCTCTTTCTCTCTTTCTCTCTTTCTCTCTTTCTCTCTTTCTCTCTCTCTCTCTTTCTTTCTTTCTTTCTTTCTTTCTTTCTTTCTTTCTTTCTTTCTTTCTTTCTTTCTTTCTTGTCTTTTTGAAACAGGGTCTCCCTTTAGTTCCAGCTAGCCTGGAGATCACTTTGTAGATCATGCTGGTCTTGAACTCAGAGATCAGCCTGCCTCTTCCCCCGACCCCAGTGTTGAAATTAAAGGTGTGCACTACCACCACCATGCCTAGCTCAATTTACCTATTTCAGTAGGATGCAAACATTCAGGCCTGAATGTAGCCTGAATATATCTGAATGATCTCAATATATAATTAAATATATCATTTATTTTGCATGTTTTAACTTAATTTTATTTATGAAAATTTTAATTCCTTACTTATTAGAAAATTGTATTTTGTTGTATCCCAATTATAAGAGCTGTGCATTGACTTTGCATATATGAATAATTACATAAATAACAAATAATACCACTCAACTCTTACTTCTTGGTACTACAATTAATAAGTGACTGAACTTTAAACCAATATCTATTTTAAAGATTCTAGCACATATTAACTACAGAAGGAATTTGATGTCTGTCAAGATCACCAAAGTATCTGCATTTGAAGATACACTACTAAAATCTCACTGCAGATGAATAAAATTTGCATAATATTTTATAAGATAAATAATAGTCTATCCCCATTTTAAATTTATATCACTGTAGGCATAATGTTGAAATATAAGGTATTCTTACAGACTAAGAATGCTCATGCAGATACGAAGATGAGGAGTACCAGACTGGCTAGATGACAGATAGTAGGTAAGGCGGTTGGAGAAAATGGTTGGCTGTTAAGCTCTGCTGCATGGTAATGCTATAAAGTGCAAAGTTCTTGCTACAGAGAAAAATCAGTATGTTGATTTTTTAAAATATGTTTTATATATTGTTTATTTTTTATGTGTATGAGAGTATTTAGCCTGCATGTATGTAAGCGCACCCATGTCATAAAATGCCTGCAGAGGTCAGAAGAGTGTGTCAGGTCCCCTAGAACTGTAGTTATGGAAGGTTATTAGTGGCCTTGTGGGTGCTGGGAATTGAACCTGGGTTCTCTGCAAGAGTGGCCACTGCTCTTAAACACTGAACCATCTATCCAGCCCCCAGTACATTTATGTTGATTTTTACAAGGTATAACCTTGTCAAGTTGAGCTGCAATTCCTTCTCTAAGTAATCCCCATATAGCATCTCCAGTGACATTCTGTGTGAGAAAACACAAGAAGAGACAAAGTGCCAGCCACATTATTTATTCTATGTTCAGAAAATAGGGTCAAGTCACCAGCTATTGCTATAGATTACAGATGTCAAATAACTATGTTTGTCCTGGAAGAGCAGACAGAAATGCTCTTGCTCCATTTCCTTTGGATTTTCCTTCAGCTTTTATGTTAGAGGCAATGAGGAGAGGTCAGAAGGGCTATCCCCTGGGTTGCAGCTTGCTCTTCCTCTCCCCTACATTAAACACATATTCCCCTTTTCTACCTACCCTTCAACTTCAGACTTCAGTCTTTCAGCAGTGGCTTAATGAGTTCTCATAATTGCAGGAAATAAAATTCCTATAGCAAATCCTTTTTATTGTAAACACGTCAGATGCCCAGTGGTTCTGGCAAAATCTAAGTGATAAATCAACTATTATTCAAGCATTGATGGCTTCCTACACTTTCATAAATTACTATTGGTTTGTGTGCAAAGTAATTCTAACAGACTAATTTCTTAAAATGCATGGTAGAAGAAAGGTATATTTTATTGGAATTCAAGAAAAAGCACACTGATTCTGTCAATGTGGCATGCACAGATGAACCATTTCAAAAGATAAGGGCATATTTTAATAATAGATATTAGCATATGCATACTTTGTGGCAGAGGTAATAGGCATTTTAGTAAACATGATAAGCTAAATCTAAAATGTAAGCATTCATCAATACATCATATTTTAGCCATACATAAATACAAATCTCAGCCAAATTTTAATGAAGCCAAATTTTATTGAATCTTTGTGCATTTCATACAAAATTTCCAATCAAATCTAGACCTGTACCCCCTTCCTTGCTCCCACCCCACCAGAGCTCATGCATTCTGCCAAATATGTTTTTCTTTTTTTTCTCAGTCTGTTTTTTTTTTTTTTTTAGTTTTTAAGTATATAAAAATAGTTTTTTATTTTTATTATTTTTTTTTAAATTAGTTTTTATTGATGCTTTGTGCATTTCATACATTTTTTCCAATTCAGTTCAGGCTTATTTCCCTTCCCCCCCCACCCCCACCCCATCCCAGATCATGCATTCTGCCATAACTGTCCTGCAACTTTCTCTCAGTTTTTTTTTTTTCATTTATACAAATGGAGGGACTTCTCCCAAATTCCTTCTATGAAGCCAGCATTACGCTACTACCAAAACCAGGGAAAGATACAACCAAAAAGGAGAACTATAGACCCATCTCCCTAATGAACACAGATGCCAAAATTCTAAACAGGATTCTGGCAAATCGCATACAGACTCACATCAAGAAAATCATCCACCATGACCAAGTTGGATTCATACCAGACATGCAGGGATGGTTCAACATACGAAAATCAATAAACATCATCAAACATATCAATGGATTGAAGGACAAAAACCACACCATCATCTCAATTGATGCGGAGAAAGCCTTTGACAAAATCCAGCACCCTTTCATGTTTAAAGTCCTGGAGGGAATTGGTCTGGAGGGATCATTCCTCAATGTAATCAAAGCCATATACAGAAAACTCAGTCTGTTTTTAAAATTTCCAATGTAAAAGTTTATTACTGTTTCAAGCAGAAGTTCACCACTTCAGTCAGTTCTTTGACCCAGTGTTTTTGTTATTGTTGATGTTATTCCTTCCAATTTGCATCACTCCAAAATATGCATATATGCATGCCCCATATATCATAGGTTGTAGCATCTTCGGCTTATGACTTTTTTCTTTATCAGGCTAAGAGATGTCATGTTGGAAGGCTCCTCCTTGGCAAGCCCAAACCCCCATCAGTTCTGCCCTTGAGCTCCACACTGGGGTTTTCCCTTCCCATGATCACCACATGAGGTCCAGTAAGCAAAACGTCCTGTCTTGATCTTCCTGTACTGGTCTCTGTGATACAGCCTGGGTAGTCCAACAATGGCAGTCTATACTCTGACGAGGCTGAAACCCCAGTAGTAGGTCAGTCCACATGCTGAATATCTCAGCAGTCCCCATCTGGCACTGAAGGCTTGGAGGATTCTTGGAGAGACATGAGTCTTCAGTCCATACTGGAAGGTTGAAAAGCTGTGTCTCATGTCTTTGAAGGATGGCAAAAGCAGTGGCAGCCACAGGATAGCTGAACTTGCCAGTAAGACGGCAAAACAGCTGTGCTCTTTATTATTTTACTCTTTGACTTTTTACTCATGTTTTATGCCTGACATACAAATTCTCAGGCCTTACTAATTATTTATTTCTGGTTATACTTTCCCTTTGGATGCTTACAGCCAGACAGTTAGCCCAGATTAATCAAGGTTTTTGTTTTCTCAAGGTCAGTTAAGGATCTGGTCCTCAGGGGTCTCTCTGGGTTTTCTTTTTTTTGGGTGGGGGGAGCTGGCTCCTTTTGGCTTTTCTTTTACCAGTTCCATCCACTCGAGGACAAAGTCAGGTCTTGCAAGACCAGGCTTCCCTTTTTGAAGCATGAGCAGACTTTCCTCTTTATAGACTGGACACTGGCTGAAGTCCCATTAGTGGATCTCCAAGGAAGACTGGTGACTCACATTTGCAGGACATTTCAAGAAATGCCCCCATGCATAGAGATGCCTCTTTCAATAACATCCTCTCATGTGCTCTCTAAGAACAATCATCACTTTGATTTTGTGTCCTTACATACTTGCTCTTTTTTATGGTTTCAGTACTATGTTGGGGCAGAGAATGATACGTGAACATGTTTGACATTGTGTGCTGGTTAAAAGCAAGACTGAGGTCCACTTATTCTGAGAAGTCTTTCATTTTGAGTTCCCTCAGAACTGTTTCCTCAAAGTACTTGTTCTCTATTATTGAAACAGTACATCCAGCAAATGGAAAAGAAATGAAGAACCCCTCTAATTAGGAGGGATTTCCTCTTGACATCTATAAATCCAGAAGAGGATTCCACAAACAGGTGTTATCAATATAATTCCACCTATTGTTTGCATCATAAACGTTCTTCCAATAAATACTGTTTTTAATGTGTTATGTTGTAAATAAACTGAGATAGTGTTAAATTACCTTAACACATAAGATTATCTTTGGTTATAAAGTTAGGTAAATTTTCATTTGTAAGAGAAGGTATTTTCAGAAAAAGTCATTCCCATAACATGTCCTTTCAATATATTGATTTTTGTAAATTTTTTGCATGTATATGTGCATAGGATTCATGCATGTATATCTGCATATGTGTATGAGTTTGCATGCACATATGTGTATGTATAGAAGCCAGTGGTTAACATCGTGTATCTTCCTCAGATGCTTGTCCACGGAACACACAGTTTATCAGTTTTGCTAATCTAGCCAGCAGGACTGCCCCATAGATCCCGTCTGCACACCTCCCAAATACTAAGAGTGTAAGTGGGGGCCCTCACCACATCCCTTTGTAGGGATACTAAAAATACAATGGTAGCTATCTCCTCCCCCTTTTCAATCAACACTGTGTAGGTTTCCAAATCACCTATAAAATATGTCCATGATAGGAGATAAACTTATAAAGAATTCCTTTGAGCCACTGACACCATCAGTGCTTCCTGGAAAGTGAAGATGTGAAACACTGAATGAGTTAAGAAGAGAAGGAGCAGACAGATGGAGGGCAATCTTGACAGCAATACACAAAACATTTCCTTTTCTCATCTACACATATTGCTGTCATGAATACTACAGGAGTGGTGTAGCCAGAAGCACTTGGTGCCCCAGGAACATGAGACTGTCAGGGTGTGAGCTCCTGAAGCCCATTGGAATGCAGAGACACCTAAGATCCGTGTTGCCCAAGGACCTGCTCTACCAGGCTAGCCTTTGGCTATGCTAAAGCAGGTCATCACCGATTACTCAGGAATCTTTCGCCTTACCTTTCGAAAGCCAGATTCCAGATTCCTGCAAAGTGTGCTACCCACCCCACTCTCACTTAATCCCACTCCCACCTTCTCCCTTAAATTCCCAAGCCAGACGCCATTCTGTGCTTGGCTCTATCTTTCCCCTGAGCCTAGCCCCCGCTACCTCGAATTAAACTTTGCTCCGAAGAGCTTAGACCTCATGGCCTTTCATTTCGGGGGGAGCGCGCGCCATAACCTTACAGAGACACACATGTTAAATAGAGGCAGTCAGTGGGAGTCTCCCTGCCTGAAATGCTCAGCAAATGAGTAAATGTGCCATTTTGAAAGAAACTGGTCCCAGCACTTTAGAGGCAGAGGCAGGCAGATCTCTGTGAGTTCAAGGCCAACCTGATCTACATAGTGAGCTGTAGGCCAGCTGGGACTAAAGGGAGATCCTGGTTTGAAAAAAAAAAAAAAAAAACAAAAAAAAACTTTCCCAACTTGCAAGGAATATGCTTACTTAAAAATAGAGACAGAACAGATTCCAGGGAGAAATGACAGTAGAATATGTTGGTTTGAAGGACCCTGTGAACATGCTTTATCTCATTAAATTCTCACTTCATTCTAAGGGAGAGTTTCTATAATCATTTTCCTTATACAAATGCAGAAACTGAAATGTAGAAACTAAAAACAATACCTTCTTCAGTATCCAATAAAAACACTAGCAGGCTGCAGAGGTGTGGTCAGAACTCTAAAATCAGATTTTTAAAGACTATAGAAGTTTCTTAAACCAGGGTTATTGGTGGATTTCCTAGAAATAAGATGCAAAGAGAGAAGAGGGAAGAGTGAGGTAAAAGTTGCTTGGTAATTTATAGATCCATTTCTAAATTTAAGGCATTTTAAATTATTTTTAAAACATGGCTGTGAGAATATAATTTTTCTTTATTCACATGTGTACAAAGAATTGTGTGACTTGTATAACAAAAGTTTTATCAGTCATAATTTTATACTCATATTGTCAAATATTAAGACAATTCTCTGTATACAACAAAGTAGCATTTTATCCACATTTAACTTTTTTTTATGGTTCTTTTTGAGACAGGATCTCCCTGTAGCCCCAGCTGTACTGGAACTCCCTATGTAGACAAGGCTGGCCTTGAACTCAACAAAGATCCACCTGCCTCTGCCTCCCAAGTGCTACGGTTAAAGGTGTGTGCTACCATGCCCAGCCTTAAAATTCATTTTTTTTTTAAATTTGTTTATTATTTTTTAAGGGATTCACAATATAAGAACACAGTTGTTTTCAGATAACATTGATGTTGCTCAGTTTGCCATACAATTAGGTAATTGGTGCTAGCATCCACAGATGAGGGATACCATTCATCGTTTGTTTTGCTGGGACTGTGTTACTTCACTCAGCAAGATATCTTCTAGCTCCAGCCATTTACCTGCAAAGCTCATGATGTCATCTTTCTCTGCATAGAACTCCATTGTGTGCATGTACCACATTTTCTCTATTAACTCGTCAGTTGAGGGGCACTTGGGTTGGTTCCAGCTCCTTGCTATTGTGAAGAGAGCTGCAATAAACATGGCTGTGCATGTATCTCTGCGGTAAGATGAGTCTTGTGGGTACAGGCCCAGGAGTGGTATGGCTGGGTCAGGTGGCAAGTTCATTCCAAGTCTTCCAAGGGTTCTCCACACTGCTTTCCATAATGGCTGTACGAGTTTACATTCCCACCAGCAGTGGATGAGTGTTCCCCTTTCCCCACAACCTCTCCAGCACTTGGTATCATTTGTTTTCTTGATCCCAGCCAGTCTTACTGGAGTAAGATGATATCTTAAAATGGTTTTGATTTGCATTTCCTTAATGATCAGTGATGTTGAACATTTCTTAAGATGTTTTACAGCCATCTCTAATTCCTCTCTTATGAAGTCTCTGTTCAGGTCTTTGCTCCATATATTGAGTGGGTCATTTGTTTTCTTTCTTCTTTGTTTTTTGAGCAGTTTATATATTCTGGAAATCAATGCTTTGTCAGATATATCTGAGGTGAAGGTTCCCTCCCACTCTGTGGGATTTCTCTTCACTTCCTTGATTGTTTCTTTTGATGTACAGAAGCTTTTGAGTTTAATGAGGTCCCATTTGTCAATTGTCAACCTTAATTCTTGTGCAGCTGCTGTTTGATTTAGGAAGTCTTTTCCTATGCCTATGTTTTGTAGTCTGCTGCCAACTTTTTCATCTATCCCCTTCAGGGTTTGGGGTTTCAGTACAGGGTGAGAGGTAGGGGAAAATTCTTTTTTATAATAACAAGACTGTGAGTTTGAAATGTAGAAGTTGCACTAGAACAAGATGATGGCAGATGAGTGACATCCTCCAGCAATCATCTCCTATGATCAAACCTGACTAGAAACTATTCTTACACAAGACTACCTTCATGAGGGATAGATAATCCACCAGAGACGATGGTGCCTAGCTTTAGTATAAGAAAAGCATAAGAAGGCTGGGCGTGGTGGCACATGCCTTTAATCCTAGCACTTGGTAGGCAGAGGCAGGAGGATCTTTGTGATCCAAGGCTAGCCTGGTCTACAGAGTGAGTTCCAGGACAGCTGGGGCTACAGGGAGACCCTGTCTTGAAAAGAGAAAAAAAAAGAAAAGCATAAGAAAAGTATCATGCCTCCAACTCCAAGGTATATAACATTGAGATAGATATTCCATGCTTGGAGGAGGTAGAGGAAATTAAGCCCAGATCTTAGACTTCAAATCCAATACTAGTCCCACCAACGTGAAACACAATATCAGAGACCCAAAATCAATTCAAAAGTTTGTCTTGGGAATGCCATGCTGGCTGCAGTCAGACCCAACACCAGGTAACTGAATGGCCCCACACAGGTCAATGCTTGCAAACCAAGAACATTCTAGACCAGCCCCAGCAGCAGGTGCATACTTACATGCTGGAAGGACAGACCTGGGTTTTACTTGAAATCACTGCTGTCCTTGGAATAGTCCTAGAGCACACTCCCCACAGTATAAATTGGTACCAGTCCTATATGTAGCTGTGAGACTAGATATGAACTAATTCAACACCAGCATTGGTAGTTGTAGGAATGAAACTTTGTCTGGCTTGAGGTAGGACCTGCAAGTCCTGTCCCGGAACTTCTGTAAGTTATCTGATATCTCCATGGGCGTTCAAGTTGCCTCTGTGAGTTATCTGTATCTCTGTGAGGTTGGGATATTGCAGAATATTCTGCCTTGCCTATCTCTCCAAAGTTCCAGACCCTGATGGCTTCTTCCTTTGAGGTATTGAGCAAAATGTCATACCTCTAGTTTACTGGCTGCACAAATAGGAGCTTTGCTGCCATCAGTAGGAGCCAAGGTGGCTTGCCCTTCTCTTCCTCCTGCCCCCCACTTCCTTGCCCAGAGCACAGTAGCTTTTAGTATATAAACACATTGCTGGCATGAATAAAACTGAATCTTTCTCATGGACCCTCTCTTTGAGTCCTTTTCATTTCTCATAGGGTGGTTTCTCGTGGTTCCCTTTCCCCTCCTTGCCAGAAGCTCAGCCTAGGAAATGTTAGCCTGCCAGTAGGAGACAACTCTGAGGCTTACAGCATTGTGAAGCTGCCAGCCTGGTGCTAGGAGGGAAGAACATCATGTGGATCGGGGCCACATGTGATTAAAGGACCAATAGACAATATATATATATATATATATATATATTAATTATATATATATGACAACAACCAACATGTAGTCAGGTAGCTTTCTCTACAATATACCCAGCAACCTTGCATCACACAACTATTTCTGGACCAGAACTTTCAGGTAGACATTTTAGAGCTGTTCTGACACCAGGAAGAGTACTTGTGTTTGCCCTGTATTACCAGCACCAGTAGCAAGTGACTTGGAGCATCCAAGAAAATGTTGAATTACCTTGAGGCTGTGAGTTGCAATTATGATCCAGTTTAGTCTTAGCCTTGGTATGAAAAGGGGGTTCCTTTGAGAACCCTTACCCATCCTTGGGCAGCATAGTATGGAACAAGCCTATTATGGTTGAAGGTAGAGTAGAGTAGTTACTAAATTAGTTTGTTACAAACTCATTGTTGGTTTTGTGAAACCTAGCAGACAGCAATCCTCCTGCCTCTGCCTCCCGAGTGCTAGGATTAAAGGCGTGCACCACCACCACGCCTGGCAACATTTTCAGTCTTTTTTGTTTTGTTTTGTTTTTTGAGACAGGGTCTTCCTTTTAGTCCCAGCTGGCCTGGAGCTCGCTCTGTAGACCAGGCTGGCCTTGAAGTCATAGAGATCTGACTGCCTCTGCTTCTGGAGTGCTGGGATTAAAGATGTGTGCCACCACACCCAGGCATTTTTAGTCTTTTAATCTTTCTCCACACTGCTTTCCATAGGAGTTGCATGAGTTTGCATTCCCACCAGCAGTGAAAGAGTATTCCCCTTTCCCCACAACCTCTCCAGCATTTGGTATCATTTGTTTTCCTAATCTTAGCCAGTCTTACCTGGGTAAGGTGAAATCTTAAGCTGGTTTTAATTTGCATCTCCTTAATTATTAGCAATGTTGAACACTTCCTGAGATGTTTCTCAGCCATTTTCACTTCTTCATTTGTGAATTCTCTATTCATCACTTTACTCCATCTTTTGATAGAGTTGTTTGTTTTCTTGCTCTTTTGTTTTTTGAGTAATTTATATATTCTGGATGTTAATGCTCTATCAGATGTATCACTGGTGAAGGTTTCCTACCACTCTGTAGGTTTTCTCTTCACTTCTTTGATTGTTTTTTTGGCTGTACAGAAGCTTTTGAGTTTAATGAGATCCCACTTGTCTGTTGTTGATCTTGTTTCCAACTCTGCTGCTGTCTGATTTAGTAAGTCTTTTCCTATGCCCATATTTTGTAGGTTAGTGCCAACGTTTTCTTCTATCATTTTCAGGGTTTATGGTTTCACATTGAGGTCTTTGATCCATCAACTCCATTTGGAGTTGATTTTTGTACATGGTGAAATGTCTCAAAGTCCCCTAATCTGTGCCTTGAGGTCCTGCAGAATTGTTCTTATAAAGTTCGATGCACTGGTGTTTGGTACATATATATTCATGATTGTGACATCTTCATGGTTACTTGTTCCTTTGATAAGGATGTAATGGCCCTCCTTGTCTCTTCTGATTAATTTTACTTTGAGGTCTATTTGGTCTGATATTATAATAGCTACTCTTGCTTGCTTTTTGGTTCCTGGTTCATTTTAAACAGCAACTAAGTGGATCTGAAACATACCTCAGCTTACATAGCCCCTAGAACAGAAAGAGTAACAACCAAAAGCCATGATAAGCCTGGTGTTAAGGTAACATTTAGCTACAGGATCAAAGGAGATAAGCAAACTGTTTAGGGGTAAGATGAATACCAATAAAGCCAGATTAGGAAGATTATAAGAAATATCTGGGGTTGGAGAGATGGCCTAGCGGTTAAGAGCACCGACTGCTTTTGCAGAGGATCTGGGTTCAATCCCCAGCACCCACATGGCGGCTGATAACCGTCTTTAACTCCAGTTCCAGGGAAATCTGAGAGTTCCTCTTCTGACCTCCGCGACACTGCACGACACGGGTGCACAAACCTACATGCAGACAGTACATTCATACACATACAAAAATAATAAAATTAAAAAAAAATTAAAAAAAAAGAAATACCTAATCCTTCTGTATCTAGACTATGTCATGTGGCAAAAACCATCAAGACCTTTCAGGAAACCATTATCTTACCAACAGAAACTTACCAGAGTAATTACCATGGGACAACTCTGAGATAATGAATATAAAACACCTGAGGAGCTTCAAGTAAACAAATAGATTAGAATCCATAATCTAAGCAAGATACTTAACAGAGATATGGCAGCTGTAAGAAAAGTTAGAAATTCCTGAGCTGAAAAATATATCAAGCAATAGAAGATATGTGTACAGATAAGAGAAGAATTAGTGAGCTCAAATTTAGGATCTTTGAAAGTTCACAGTGAGAAGAAAAAAGTATAAAGAAAACAGTAAGAAGGATTACAGGACCTTTGGAATACATTAAAAGATAGTACTCAGGTTATAGGGTTATTGGGGTTCAAGAGCAGCCTGATAATACTAAAAAGGAAGAAAGCTTAATCAATGTGATACTAAAAGAAAACTTTTAGAGAGTTAGGCCTATACAAACACCCAGGCAAATGAGACTCAAAATAACCAGTAGACTTAACTAAGTTTATCCCAAACATTTCAAAGTGCAGTTTTCAAGATAGTAGGGGGAGGATCATACCTAGGAATGTCCAGATTTGTTTGACAAAATACTTCTCAGTTAAACTTTACCACCCTGGTGCAAGTGGCATGAGAATTTCAAATGTCTGAAGGAAAACACAAATATTTTACCAACCAAGAATTCTGCACTTAGAAAAGTTCTTTAAAAACTGTAGTTGGCTGTGGTGGCATATGCCTGTAAATCCCAGATATTTAATACCCTAAGGCACAAGGATCTCTGAAGCTAGCATGGGCAACTTAACAAATCCATCTCTATCATCCATCCATTGTCTATCTGTCTATCTATCTACCTGTGTATGTCACAGACACATTAGATTAATGGTACACTGCTTTCCTAACATACATAAAGTTCTGTGTACATTCTCTAGAGCTAGAAATAAAGGACATCCACAGACAAAGCTTAGGAACATATCTCGACCAGACCTTTCTTATAAGAAATACTAGGGAGTTTTCCAAACAGAAAAAAAAAAAAAAGGAGACATTAATGGATACATGGAAATATTAAAAAAAAAACCCAAAAACTGGATCTAGAGAGATGGCTCAGCACTTAAGAGAACTGGCTGCTCTTGCAGAAGACTGGAGTTGGAATCCCAGCACCTATGTGGTGGCTAACAAGGTCCAAATCTAGTTCCAGGAGATCTGAAGCCCTCTTCTGTCCACTTTGGGTACTGCACAATATGGGTTCACTTACATGCATGCAGGCATTAACAATCATCACATAAAAATAAAAATAATAAAAACAAGAAAGAGGGAATCTATAGACAAAACTCTAGATGCTTCAATGCACCTTCCTTTCTTTCACTATTATTTCCTAGCCATGCTGCATGGGTGAGTGATTTGGCTTACTACATGATTTCACCATAAACTTAATGCATTGAGGACAGCTGATCATGCATTTGTATTTTCAAAACTGTTAGTGTTACAGAAAAAAGTCACGAGACCAAAGCCAAAGCCAGGTGAGGAGACAGAGTTTAATTTTACACCAGCATGACTGACCCATGGATACTTCCATATATGGGTCAAACTCTTGACTGAGTCTTTGGGGGCTTTTACATTTCTGTGTGACAAATGCAAACAAGGAGCAAATAACACATAAGTGGGAATCAAGTTAATGGTTTACAGATGATATGTGATCACAAAGGCTACAGAAATGTGGCATCCTGGAGAAACAGACTTCATCTTGTGTAAAGATTACAGGAAAGACTTCCATTCTGGGTGGGCTCAGTGGGTAGCGGGGAAAACTCCAGTTCCCCTTTTCCCTTCTCTTATCTCCTGTCTTAGAGCTCTTCCTGCTCCAAAGTTCTTTATTTCCATAACACTGCAAAGTCTTTTAGCAGCCCACATTTTCCTATTTTCATGAACAAAAATAAAAGTTATCCTTTGGGGAGTGTTGATACTTGATATCTCAAGTATTTGTGATAATGATGGAAACTCAGAAAATTAGTAAGGAGAAGTGAGATGCTGCTGAAACTATATTGGATTACACAGAAAATCTTTTGGAATTGGGTAAGCAAAGATTTTGTAAAGGTTTGAAAGGTCATAGTAGACATAAGCCTAGAACCTTGAAGTAATGAGTGATTCTGGTAAAGTCTCAGAGCAGAATGCTGATAGGAATGTGTACAGAACAATACTATACTAATGGGTTTCAGATGAAAATGTGCATTCCATTAAGAATTAGATTAGAGGCCAATGTTGTAGGGTCACCAGAGGATGTTTTCCATGCTGATACCTTGTAGGAGATGGAAGTTAAAGGCCAAGGAGTAGTTTACCAGCAGAAAAATTTTTGAGATAAAATACCATACAGACACTAACCAGCATAGACTTTCTGGTTAGTTTTACACAAAGTTACAATGAAAATAAGAGCAAAGAGGAACAGAAGTATACAGCAAGGATACTTGACACTTGTGGGATAATTTAGACTTTCTTTTGAATGGACCTTTCCTGAACATCAGACTATTCCTGGATATAAGATGCAGAGGGTGCTACTGAAAGAGAGGTAGAGCTTCAGATCCAGCCACCATCCCAGCCAGTTTATGTAGTGGGAGGGACTAAGGGCTGGAAAAGCTGAGACGCCTCTGAGATCCCCCAGCACAATGGTTTGATGGACAGCTGAGAGTCCTGGCCCAGTATGGATATAACAGAAACGCTCAAGGGACCTTGCAAGGGAAGTCCCCCCCATTCGCTCTGTAGGGAAAAAAAAAAAATGTTAAATTTGCTGGCAACAATCACCTAACTAAATTCTGTTCCTCTGTCCCTCTTTGTTCCTCTGTCCCTCTTTGAGTGTGTGTGTGTGTGTGTGTGTGTGTGTGTGTGTTGGGGGGGTGGTCTGAGTCAGTATGTGCTGCTCTCCAGGGATGGGAAAACTTACTGAGACACCTGTAAGAGGCAGAGGGAATAGTGGAGATATGCCTTGAAGGGGAAACATTTTCTTTTGCTTTCTGACAATGAAGTGAGCAGTGTGTCTCTGCCACATGCTACCATGATGATATGCTGCCACATTTCTGGAGTAACAGAGATATTTAAATGTGATCTGAAATCTTTGAAGCTATGAGACATAATAAGCCTTTTCTCTGTGTAAATTTATTATTTCAGTTATTTTCCATAAGGACAGCTGACTAATAAATATGACATACCCTAACCGGGAACCAGCATAAGCAGCACAAGGAGAAAAGTTTACTATAAACTATACCTACATTAATCAAAGACAATTGTATTAAATTATTCTAGGAAGTAGGAAACAAATCAAAACTAGTAAAAATGAAAAAATAAAAAAGATAAATGAAATATAAAAGAGATTAAAAATAAAATCAGAGGTGAAATGGAAGGCATAAGTAAGATCACAGAAACACAAAAAATCATAAGCAGATTATTCTAAGCAGCTATTTCCTAACAAATTTGATAGCTAAAAGAAATAGACAAGTTCCTGTACATATACACATTATGAACATTAAATGATAAACTAGATGCAACAAAAATAAAAAGTGACACCTAATCAAAACTAGCTTTCCATGTGGGGCTGAAAATTGCTCAGTTGTCAAGAGTACCAGCTGCTCTTACAAGGGACCTGGGTTTGATTCCCAATACCCACATAGTGGCTAACCACCGTTCCTTCATACCTCCGGTTCCAAGGGATCCAACACCCTCTTCTAACTTCCATGGGAATTGTACGACATGGGCACACTTACATAAATGTAGACAATACATTCATACACACACATAAAATAAAAAGAACAAATAAAATATTTTAAAAAGTAGTCTGGGGATGGAGAGATGGCTCAGTGGTTAAGAGCACCAACTGCTCTTGCAGAGGACCTGGGTTCGATTCTGAGCACCCACATGGCAGCTAAGAACTGGAGTCTTTAACTCCAGTTCCAGGGGAATCCGACACCCTCTTCTGACCTACGCAGCATTGCACGACACAGGTGCACCAACCTACATGCAGACAGTACATTCATACACATGAAAATAATAAAATAAATAAAATAAAATTTAAAAAGTAGTCTTCTATGAAAGAAGCACAACCAACATCAAAGTCTTCATTGCTGGGTTTGGGCCAAAAATGTACAGAATTATAACATTAATTTTTCCTAAGTCCTTCAAAAAATATTGAAGTAAGAGCTTGCTAGTTACATTTTATAAGGTCAGCATCAACCTGATCCTAAATAAATAAATAAATAAATAAATAAATAAATAAGACAAAGACAAAACAGAAAAAGAAAGAGACCAATTTTATTGAGAAAATAGATGAAGAATCATTACAAAAAGAAAAAGTAAAACAAAACAACAGGTTAAAAGATAATTCAACAAGGTCAAGCAAAGATCCCCTCAGGGATGAAAAAACCTTCAAACATATGCAAATTGACAAACCTGAGACTTTGTGCTTGTTCAAAGGAGAAATGAACTATCGTATTTTTAAATATATGCAAAATGGACATTTGATAAAATTTAACATCTCCATCATAGAAACACTGAACAACTTAGGTCTGGAAGGAAGGAATTGCAATGTAATAAAGGCTATTACGAACCCAAAGCTAATATTATCTTTAATGGGAAAAGGTAAATCAATTTATGACCTAGAACCACACATGCAGCACGGTTTCAGAAATTTCAGTCAAAGCAATAAGAGAAGAAAAAGAAAAGTAAAGGGCACTCATATTAAAGAATCAAATTTTCAATGCTTATAAAGACATTCTTTTTTATACCATAGGTATTTTATTCTTGAAATTCTAAAAGTAAGATACCTTTTTTTTTTTTTTGGTCTTTTAAAGACAGTGTCTCCCTGTAGCCCCGGTTGTCCTAGAACTCATTCTGTAGACCAAGCTGGCCTTGAACTTTTGAACTCACAAAGATCTGCCTGCCTCTGCCTCCGAGTGCTAGGATTAAAGGCATGCGCCACCACGCACGGCTGAGATACCATTTCTTTCATAATATATAGAATATTTTAAGAATCAGCTCTGGCGTGGTGGCGCACACTTTTAATCCTAGCACTTGGGAGGCAGAGGCAGGAGGATCTTTGTGAGTTCAAGGCCAGCCTGGTCTACAGAGTGAGTTCCAGGACAGCTGGGACTACAGGGAGACCCTGTCTAAAAAAAACAAAAAAAAAAAAAAAAAAAGAATCAGCTCTGTAACAACCTTTTCTTGCAATTATGATTAGGTTTAAAAAATTCAGACAATATCTACTGTGGACAAAGACCAGCATAGCAACAAAGAAACACACAATAAAAATTACTTTAAAGACATCACAGGAAATCTTGAGAAAATTACCAAAAATTCAAAGGAGTAATCAAGTAATTCCCATATAGTTTGTGAATTGTATATCAGAAACTCAGAGAGTTGAGAGAAGAACATAGTCCCTTCTTCAAACTATTGAGGCAAGAATTCTGGAGAGTGGGTCCCACGGCTGCCTTTGGAAAGTTTTCAGGAGGTCTTTATGGTGTCCCATGCTCTACTGTCAGTCATTAGGGTTTGAGTCCAGGGAATTCTCCCAAATTCCTTCTATGAAGCCAGAGTCTAATCATTCTTATATGCAGAAAAACCTAAAGACTCCACCAAACATCTATCAGAACTAATAAAAATGTAAACAAATTCCATAATAACAAAACACACATGCAAAAATCAGCAATGTTGCTATATAGTAAGAGTGAATTATCCAAAACAGAAATAAGAAAACAATCTCAATTTGGTTCTCAGTACCCACATGGCAGCTAATGACCATCCCTAATTACATTTTCAGGGGGTCAGGTGCCCTCTTCTGGCCTCCCTGAGTACTACATGAATGCTGTCATTCATGTAGTACACATATGTGCAATAAAACATTCATAAACATAAAAGTATTTTCATCTTTATAAAATTAAATAAAAATATAAGCTATCCAAAGTTCTAATAATAACTGTAACCAAAGAGACAAAAAAACATTTAAATGAATAGTATATAATATTAGAGAAACGAACGAAGCTTTTAAATTAAAACTGAAAAAGCATCCTGTATTTATGAAAGACATTACCAAAAAAAATAAAAGAATATTCTCCATGTTGTAGCTATCAGATACGTGAGGGGCACACTTGCTGTGAGTCAACAGATCATGACATTCTGTTGCCCCATTTTCAAGACAGAACTTAGAACCCTATCCCCAAGAAACATTTCTTTTGGGATGGGGCCTAGGCATGCAACACGGTGATTAAAAGAAAAAAGAAATTACATTATAAAAGTCTCCATCCTACCAATTTCAATGAAAATCCTATCAAAAAATCAGGTGCATCACCAAACAACATAAAGAAATCATAAAATTTAATGGAACCACACACCTAAACAAAATGTCATCCAAAGGACGAAGCAAGAGAAATTATTTTATCTGACTTCAAAATAATTTACAGGGTTGTAATAATTGAAACAGTATGGGACTTGTGTAGAAACAAAGTGAAAAACAACAAAAACTAAACAGAACAACAACAACAACAGAAAAAAAAATATAGAGAGTCCAGAAAAAGTAAATCCCCACATCCACAGTCAGGAGTCCTGACAAAAGAACATGTACAACAAAAAGGACACTGTTTTCAATGAATGAAGTTGAGAAAGCTCAATCTACTCATTCAAAAAAATGAAAAAAATACCCCTATCATTTGCATATCACAAACATCAACTCAAGTTGATTAAACACTTTAATAGCTGAAACTATGAAATTACTAAAGAAAAGATAGGGAAAATGTTTAAGAACATTGGGACGCACAAGGAATAGGGCTTTACAAGTACAGAAGACAGAATGAGCAACCAACAAATGGATTACCTCAAAGTGAAAAGGTGCTGTTCAATAAAAGAAGTCATTGCCTGAGTTAATAAATTTTATTCAGAATTATAGAATATACTTGCAAACTATGCATATGAAAGAGATGTAATATTACATAAGGAATTAAAAAATACATAAGGATGTAGAAATACACAAGAGCAAAAAAGTACAATCAGAAAAACAGATTCCGGGGCTGGAGAGATGGCCTAGCGGTTAAGAGCGCCGACTGCTCTTGCAGAGGACCCGGGTTCGATCCCCAGCACCCACATGGCGGCCGAGAACTGTCTGAAACTCCAATTACAGGAGAACTCCAGCTCCAGGGGAATCCGACACCCTCTTCTGACCTCCGTGGCATTGCACAACACGGGTGCACAAACTTGCATGCAGACAGTACATTCATATACATACAGAAATAAATAAAATTAATAAAAAAAAGAAAAAAAAGAAAAACAGATTCCTTGAGATCTGACTGTATTTCCATTCATATTCCATTCTGTTGGGTTTCAGATGCATTAGAAAGTAAGCTGTTCTTTCTTAATAATTTCATGACACCCACAGCCATGGTATATGGTTATGGCTTTTGTACATGTGGAAAATTCAGTCTTCTGAAGACATTGAGCTCAGTACTGACATTTGCAAAGATCTTTCTGTAACATACAAATGTTGCTTCTTTTCATTATGATGACTTAGTTTCATGGTGCTCCCTCTCAAATATTAAATCCCAAGGAACGTATTTTTTTTTAAATAATTTTAATCATGACCTCTTATTAAAAATTATTCTTCCTAGCATCTTCAGCAAATGGTGCTGGCAAAACTGGACCACCATACATAGAAGAACAAAGTTAAACCACTACCCCTCACCTTGTACAAAAATCAACTCCAAATGGATCAAAGACCTCAATGTGAAATCCGAAACTCTGAAGGTGATAGAAGTAAAAGTTGGCAGCAACCTACAAGACATAGGCATAGGAAAAGACTTTCTAAATCAGACAGCAGCTGCACAGGAAATAAAGTCAACAATTGAAAGTATGACTTCATTAAACTCAAAAGCTTCCATACAGCGGTACAAAGAAAGAAACGATCAGGGAAGTGAAGAGAAAATCCAGAGTGGGAGGAAACCTTCACCTGTGATACATCTGACAGAGCATTAACTTCCAGAATACACAAACTCCTCAAAAAACAAAGAAGTAAGAAAACAAATGACTCACTCAAAAGATGGAGTAAAGAGCTGAACAGAGACTTCACCAGTGAGAAAGTAAAGATGGCAAATTAAAACCACTCTAAGATAACATCTCACTCTGATAAGACTGGCTAAGATCAAGAAAACAAAAGACACCAAACTCTGGAGAGGTTGTGGGGAAAGGGTAACACTCATCCACTGCTGGTGGGAATGTAAACTGGTACAACCACTGTGGAAAGCAGTGTGGAGAACCCTTAAAAACTCAAAATGAGCCTCCCACCTGACCCAGCCATACCAGTCCTGGATATATATCCACAAGACTCATCCTACTGCAAAGATACACGCACATCTATATTTATTGCAGCCCTCTTCACAATAGCAAGAAGCTGGAAGCAACCCAGGTACCCCTCAACCTATGAGTTGATAACAAAAATGTGGTACATCTACACAATGGAGTTCTATGCAGTGGTAAAGAAAGATAACATCATGAATTTCGCAGGTAAATGGATGGAACTCAAAGCCATTATGCTAAGTGAAGTAACACAGTCCCAAAGAAATAAACAGGGAATGGTTTTCCTCATTTGTGGATGTTAGCACCAAATCGCCCAATTGAAAGACAAACTGAGCAATGTTATTCTTATATTTTTTTCTATCTGAAAACAACTGTGATGTTATAAGGTGAATCTTTGAATGATCCCTAGAGTTAACTTACCACATACTTTCAGACATGATAATTAATGTGTATGGGTGAAAAGTATATATCCATATTTTAGAATAATATAAAATTGAAGGGAAAAATGTGAACTCCTTTTTTTATTTTTATTTTTTTATTTATTTATTTTTTTCACATAAATTTATTTTTATTTTTTTAACAAATATAGACCTGTGTTCCCGCCCATTCCTCCACCCCGCCAGAGCTCATGCATTCTGCCAAACATGATTTTCATCTCTTAGTCTTTCTCAATATTCTCCATGAGGAAGTTGACTGTTTTGGAACTCCTAAACATATATCAGAATTAACATAGAGTTTATTCCAGGAGGACATAACTCTGGTACATGTGTGACTTTTATATAGGCATATTTTGGAGCAATACAATGGGGAGGGAACCACAACAACATAGGGACTGGGTCAAAGTGTGGACTGACATAGTTAAATTTGTCCCCAAACAATGGACCTTTACAGAGAAAAACTTTAAAAAGACTGAGAGAAAGATGAAGGACATGTATGGCAGAATGCATAATCTGAGCTGGGGTGGGGGAAGTGAAGGGGGAATGTGTCTAAGTGGAACTGAGAAGTTATGTCTGAAATATATAAAACATGAACAAAAGTATTATAAAATATTCTTGCATTATTTTGCAATGCAGTTTAATTTTCTTATGTTAGTTTCAAATCTGAATTTTTCTTGATTCATGTCAAATATGGTATGTGATTCCTTTTTTGGTTGCTGTTGTATTGATTTAGAAGGTAGAAGATTTACTTAAAAGGAATCGTAGTAAATGTGTTGCCCATTGGTGGAGTGCATGTTGAACACTTACAAAGCCCTGAATTTTATTCCAAGCCTAGAAAAAAATAAAAAATGAACTTGGCATTATGGTGATGGGCTGAGGCACAGTAGTCCTGAGCATAACTTCAGAGACACTGTTACTGCAGTTACCTGCACTGAACACACCAGTTCCCCAGGCCCCATCCTGTAATTTACACTTGTTTTTTCTGTTCACAGGCAGCTGCCAACATCTGTGCTCACATAGCTCCCTTTACCTGTAGTTTTCTCTGTATTGGTGGTCATATAACATACTGGCCCCTCCTTTACACCTGCTTCCTGTGGTTTTAGAGACTATGCTGGCCTAATTATTCAAATAGGTGATATTTCAGATGATAGGATTAAACTGTATTTGGGTTGAAAACTCCCCTAATTTGGCAATGTGAAACAAATTAGAAATATATTTAAAATGTAGAAAGTCTAGTATGGAGCTGGTACAGTTTCTGTTCGTAAAGTTGAAGGAATGTTACAGCTTTTATTTCCTTCTTCCTCTCCTTACAGTAAGAGAAACTAAACCAACGAATACTGATAAATAGAATTCAGTCCTGTGGGAGAGGACATCAATGCCATACTTAACAGTATTTCTCAAAATACTCTAAATAAAAGAGGATAGTATAGAACTGAAGTTCAGTTCAGAAAAATCGATTTTACTAGCATGAAGGTGAGAAAAACAATATAATATCCAGGATCTGTGATGTTTTGTTTCACTTAAGAGGAGCAAAAGACTGAGAACTAAATATTCTTCAAGCAGAGTGGCACAGCGTCTGTCTTGAACAAGGGAAAACTGCCTCCAGGCTGTTGCAGATTAACACTGGGCTGAGCAGCTGGAGGGTGGACAGTCCCTGAAGCCAATTACGGGAAGCCATATGCTTTACTATTCAGGTAAACTGGGCTTGGGGCTGATATGCTGATTCTCTCTTGTGAAGGCTGATTAGAGGAACAAGGGCATATGCCGAAAAGACAGATTCCCTGTCCATTTGCATTCTGTGGTGTCTCGCAGCAATTCATAAAGCATTGTAAGTAAATATTTGATTAAGATTGTCAGTGCCTAATAGTAAAGCAGTACAAATCAAACCTGCACATTTTGCCACATCTAGCACAAATTAGAAAAAATATTAAACTTTTCTTAATAAACTGGTCTAATGGGATAATCTGAGACTTTTTAACTTATTTGAAAACAATTCATCCAATGTTCTACTTAAAATTACTTTTCATTACTGCTGCACATCTGTTCTTTGCTAAACTATATTTATTTGAATAAAGCCTAATAAGGTTAGGAAAAATTTTAAAAATATTTTATTTTTATGTGTACTAGTGTATCACCTGCATGTGTATGAGAGTATTCATGCCATGCAATGCCTGCAGAGGTCAAAAGATGGCGTCAGACCCCCTAGAACTGGAGTTACAGACAGTTGTTAGCCACCATGTGGGTGGCTGGAAAGCAAACCTGGATGTTCTACCACAGCAGCCAGTGCTATTAACCACTGAGCAATCTCTCTAGCACCCAGGAAAGAATATTTCTGTTTTAGTGTTACCTTTCAAAGAAATCAGATAAATCCTGAAAGAAATGTCCTTTTCCCTCATATACATTTGAATTTCAGGACTAATAATATACCATTTGTTAAGGAAATTTTTCTTCTCAGTACTTAAATTCAGGTGTCAGGGTGTAACTACATGAAGGTGGATGCAGAGAGAAGGACATGACAACTCCACAATCCCTCTGAAATGATCACTGGAATCAGACAGCAGTTTGCTTGTTTTTATGCTTCCCATTAAAATTTTGTCAAAACTCACTAAGATCATTACATGAATCCCTTTGCAGATTGTTTGATTCTTATATGATTGGTAACAGCTTTCTTCTCAGATACATATTTAAAGTATACAAAAATAAACCAGAGGCATGCTGACAAAACACAGTATTTTTATAAGCTCAAATATGATCATTCTAAAATAGTAAAACAATGTATTCTTTTTAAAGAACAAACTATATTTGAGTAAGGATACTTCACTGACACACGCAGGAGATTCTTCCAACACTTTCATGCTTAAATTGTTGATTTATGATTGAGTAACTTCCTATAATTTACCTGATCTTTAATTTTCATTATTAGTATGTAAAAGCAGATCTATAATGGTTTGGATATGAAGTGAGGCCCCAAAGGCTCAGGAACTTAAGTCTTGGTTTACCATACAAGAAGTCCTCAGAATTGGCATTTTGGGGAAGTTGTTGGATCAAGAATGAGGACTCGATCATGAACTAATGAACTAAATAGAATATTAGAAATTGGTGGGAGAGGGAGGTGTGTGCCTGGAGGCATGTCTTGGAAAGACATAATTTATTCTGTTTGTATCCTCCGCTCTTTCCATTCCTTGGTCTCATAGATGAATTTTATTTCCCACACTTCCTAGACAGCATGAGATTCAGTCTCATCACAGACCCACAGAAATGGAGTTAGTGGACCAAAATCTCTGAAACCATGAGTCAATATATAAATCTTTCCTCCTTTCATTTGCTCTCTGAAATATTTGTTACTGCAGTGAAAAGTCTAGCCAAGATCTGATCCTGACATTATTAATCTTGGAAACCCACAAGATGCTATATAAGTCCAATCAGATGAACTATACACAAACATTTTAGAAATGTAATTTACATTTAGTGAATGATCAATCAGTTTCTTCATATATAAAATGGGATGGGTTGATGAGACTATTGTTTGCTTTTAGATTTAAAATAATTTATAGAATATTTAATATATAAAATAATTATAACTTTTGAATGTCAAGGAATTTTATTAGATTTATCCATGAGTTGAATTCCATTAAATGAACCATTGATATTTGATGGAGATAATTAAAATTTTCAAGGTGGGCCAGGCATGGTAGAGCATGCCTTTAATCCTAGAACTTGGGAGTAAGAGGCAGGCAGACCTCTATGAATTTGAAGCCAGCTTGGGGTATATAGAGAGTTCAAGGCTATCCAGGGCTACACACTGAGGCCCTATCTCAAAAGACAATAAACAAAAAGAAAAAGAAAACTTGCCAAGGCATAACAGTACTTCAATGATGTAATAATATTAAATTTTTTATTATAAATATATTTTACATATTCAGACAAGCAAAAATCCAAAACTAAAGGGCATTATGTGTTAGGTTATATATGCTTTATACCTAATGACTCATATTAGGTAGACAGCACATTAAATGCTAATGATGTAGTGTTCATTTTATTTTTTAATTAATTAATTTATTTATTTTTGTATGTGTATGAATGTACTGTCTGCATGCAGGTCTGTGCACCCGTGTCGTGCAGTGCCGCGGAGGTCAGAAGAGGGTCTCGGATTCCCCTGGAACTGGAGTTTTCCTGGAATCGGAGTTACAGACGGTTCTCGGCCGCCATGTGGGTGCTGGGGATCGAACCCGGGTCCTCTGCAAGAGCGTCGGTGCTCTTAACCGCTAGGCTATCTCTCCAGCCCTCATTTTAAACCATCAATGGTGGGGGCTGGAGAGATGGCCTAGCGGTTAAGAGCGCCGACCGCTCTTGCAGAGGACCCGGGTTCGATCCCCACCACCCACATGGGGGCCGAGAACCGTCTGAAACTCCGATTCCAGGAGAACTCCAGTTCCAGGGGAATCCGAGACCCTCTTCTGACCTCCGCGGCATTGCACGACACAGGTGCACAGACTTGCATGCAGACAGTACATTCATACACATACAGAAATAAATAAAAAATTAATAAAAAAATTAAAAAAAAATAAACCATCAATGGTTGTTAGCTGCCATGCCAATGCTGGGATTTGAATTCAGATCTTCTGCAAGAGCAGTCAGTGCTCTTAACAGCTGAGCCATCTCTTCAGACTGGAACATTTTTGAAATATGCTATAATTCTTTTCTATTTGATCACTTCTGCTCTTGGGAGAAATTATTAATTCAGTGTACAGAGTAAAAGTATTATGAAGTTTTTATCAGATTCTGTTTAAGACAAACAAATGACCAAAAAACATAGTTTAATGTCTATTTATCACTACTAATGAGAAAAATGTGAATAAAAATGATGAAATGGGACCTCAGATCTAACAATCAACCATAAGCCTAGCAATCAACAATGAAATAAACAGAGAACCACTTCAAAATATAGGCATAGGTAATAACTTTATGGAAGATTCTAAAAGCTCAAGAAATAATAACTAATCACTAGTGATAGTGCATCAAATGAAAATAAAAAAAACTATAAAACAACAATAATAATTTAAAAAATACCAAGTAAAGAAACCCTCAGAAGGGCAGAAAAACCTGCCAGTTAATACACCAACAGTGGACTGATATCTGCAGAATATGAAGACAAACAAATCAAACAACAAAAGAGCAAATATCCCCATCAATAAATGGACAAACTTACTGACATCATTTTCAGAAGAAGCACAGTAAAACATACACACAAAGGACTTCTCACCTTAGTCTGTGTGGCTACTGATTTTGAATACACACTGAATAAAGGATGATGTTTCTAATCAATGGTGTTGGGAAAATCAGATACCCACAAGCTGGAGAATGAAAGTAGACTCCTTATGGGCAAATCTGTTAAATGCAACTATGAATTCACTAGGAGCAAAAATAGGAGAAATAGCCCAAGATATCAAAATGAGCATGGGTATTTTAGAAAAGTCCCCTGAAAAACAGAAAATAGAAGTATGTAGACAAATTTGAACATAGTACAGTAATAAAGACATGCGTTTAGCAAAGGAAACAATTGTCAGGACCAACATACAAGCTGCAGAATTGGAAAAAAATATTAACAGAACCCACCTGGCAAAGACTTAATATCAAGAATCTTTAAGAACTCTAACAACCCAATAATAAAAAAACAAACAAATGAAAACCACTCAAATAATCATATTAAGAAGTTTGCAATGTACTAAAACAGGCATTTCTCAAAAGTAAATTTATAGTCAAAAAGTTTTGGAAAATACATAATAACTCTAATCATCAAAAACTTGAAATCAAGCCACAATGAGTGTTCACATTAGCCCAGTAAAGCAGGAATTATTAAAATTGACAAAAAAAAAAAAAAAACCCTAGTTGCTACAAGGAAGTGGAGGAAAGAGAGACTTGTTACAGTGAATTAGTACAGTCCATATGTGACACAGTGGGGTACATGGTCACTAAAGTACAAATATCATATGATCTATTAATCCCACAGTTGGATACATATGCAAGAGAAGTGAAACCAGCATGTCAAAGAGACTCTTTCACCCTTATTCTCGCAGGAGAACTATTCATAACAGACCAAAAAATGAAATAAGCCAAAAGTCCATCTACCAAAGAGTGGCATATATACAAGAACCTGTGGAATATGGCTCAGCCACAGGAAGAACAGCATCTTGACATTTGCAACAAATGGAAATGAAAGTTATCTTACAAACTGAAGCATCCAGACACAGAAAGATAAGTACTGGATGTCTCTTTCATGTGTGGGTCTAAAACATTCAGATCATAGAAAGTGAGAACAGAATAGTTGTCAGAGGCTAGCATGAGTAGAAAGGAGGGGAGGATGAGAAAAGCTGGACCAGTCAATAAGTTATAACTAGGTAAAATAAATTCTGGTGTACTATTTATTTCACAGTAAGATGATAAGACACAATAATGAGTTATACATTTCAAAAAAACTAGAAGAAATGATTTTGAATACTTTCACCATAAAATGATAAATATCTTAGGAGATATAATAATATTTTGACACAAATCAATACATAGATATACTGAAACATCCCATGGTAATCCATTTATAAATAAATAGAAAATGTTGTCTTTGTTCCAGGCCAGCTGGGGCTATAGGGAGACCCTGTCTCAAAAAAACAAAACAAAACAAAACAAAACAAAACCAGAAAATGTCTGTCAATTAAAACATCTCCCTGTAGCCCCAGCTGGTGTCAGACTCATTATGTAGACCAGGATGGCCTCGATTTCAAAGACATCCTCCTGCCTGTGCCTAGGAAGTGCTAGAATAAAAAAAACATGTGCCACCATAAAGATGTTATTAAAACTCTCCACCCAACTTCTCATGGTTGATAACTTCAAAGATTCAATACATTAGCAAAGGAAATTAGAGACAGGAAAATACAACCCAGAAGTAATAATGAACAATTTATGGATATTTTCAGGGATACAATAGCAAGTGGAGTGGATGTGGTGTGCAGAGAGTATGCTGCCATGATAGTAAAAAAAAAAAAGTCATCACTGTGTGCCTACCAATTGTCATGCTAAGAAAATAAGAGCCCAGGATGTCTGGCAATCCAGTCTTTAAAGAAAAGTCTGTTTTTATTTCTATGGGTCCAAGCATTCAACATAATTCACAACCTTTCTAAGCACAAAGCTGAATATTGTGGGGACCCATAAAGTGCAGATCAAGAGAAATTCCCTGTTGACTGAGTATAACTCAAGGTCAGAATGTCAAAATCAAACTCTACTCCTAAGATAGTAAAGCAGACTGAGTACTTAAATTACAGGTATTTTCTTTCTGTATCTTCTGCAGTTTTAATGGTGAACTACTAAGGCAAAGAAGGAAAATCAGCATGCCTATTCTTCCTCTTCAGAGTGTGTGTAATACTCATTCCACAACCCTGCCTCCCTCCACTTAGTATGTAACTTGATATACAGCCTTCATTTTATATGCATTTTCCAGGCAAGGCTTTAAGTAAAAAATACCACACTGATCATGGAAATAAAAAGTAATCACAGTGAATACTCATGATTAGAGTATACAGTCTGAGGCATTTGATATAAACTGAGAACACAATACATACATGTATTTGACAAATGTGTATATATGTTTGACAAAATGCATATAATAAATCATTTCTAGATTCAAGAGAAAATGCTTCCCAGCAATAATACATTGCATTATCATATTATGCCTTGTAAAAGTGAATATCCCTTTTGACATATTCAGATTCTGAGGCACACTTTAGAAGCTGTTTCTTCTTCCTCCTTGATAATGATAACTTAGTTGCCCTCACTCTTTACAACAAATCGAACTGGGAAAAACCCCTCTCATACCATCTAATGTCTTGTCTTTTATAGATGTAAAGAATACAACCTATTCAAGTACACATGCAGTCAGTTTTATGACCTTCAGTATCATTTAAGCCTTCATTACATCATTCATAGTCCCTGATCTGCTGCTATCTTTCAGTTACTATGAATCAACAGAAATATGAATTTTAGTATCAAAGTTAGGAAGGATAATTGACAAATGATACAAATATCTTAGAATTTTAAGATGAACAACTGGAAACTGAAAGATAATCCAATGGAAAAGATGAAAAAACTTTTCAAAATGCAAGATACTAGTATTCACCTTGCTTTGGTCTCTCATTTTATACTTGACACTTTGAAAAAAGGCTCTTAAAGTCTCACAAAGACCCCTTTTAGGAGACTGAACCTAGAACTCTCTCTCTCACCAAATACAAAACAATCAATTCAAAATAGACTATCTTGAGCCAGGCATGGTGGCACATGACTTTAATCCTAGCACTTGGGCTGCAGAGGCAGGTAGATCACTGTGAGTTCAAGGCTAGCCTGGGCTTCGTCTATATAGTGAGTTCTAGGACATCTGGGACTACAGGAAGACTCTACCTCAAAAAAAAAAAAAAAAAAAAAAAAAGACAAAAAAAAACCTTAAAGTTTGAAAACACTGAAGGAAAACAGAAGAAACACCCCAAGTAACAGAGTTGGATAATAGATTTTTTATTTAACTTTTATTTTTAAATTGTTTGTATTTGTAAATGTGTGTTTGCGTGTGTGTGTGTGTATGTGTGTGTTTGTGGGGGTGGGGGGGTCTGTATATGTGAGTGTAGTTGCCAGAGAAATTGGATTTCCATGGAGCTGGATAATACAGGCAGTTGTGAGCTGCCTGATGTTGAAATTAGGAATCAAACTCAGGTTCTTTGCAAGAGGAGTACATGTTCTTAACTGCTGAACTATTTCTCTAGCCCCAATTTCAAAAGTGTACTCCAATAGCCTATGAAATAATAGCAAGAAATAACAAATGGGACTGACTTAAAACGCTTCTTGTAAGAAATACAAAGAATAAGTGTAGCGACAACCAGCAAAGTGGGAGAAAGATCTCTAGGTATTAATACAATACGGCATTAATTATCAGAAAATATAGAGAACTCAAAAAAGTAAAGACTAAATGAACAATTAATAAATGGGAAAATTAAATAAAGAGGCATTCTGAAAAAAAGAAATGCAAATTATCTTTTTTTTTTTTTTGGTCTTTTTGAGATAGAGTCTCTCTAGACCCCCAGCTGTCCTAGAACTCACTATGTAAACCAGAATGGCCTTGAACTCACAGAGATCTGTGTGCCTCTGCCTCCCAAGTGCTGGACGCCAGGCAAAATTATCTATTTTTATAGGAGAAATACTCAACATCTTTGGCCAGTGTGGGTCTAAAAATCAGAATTAGCCTGAGACTTTCTGTGTGCAATCAGAATAAGAAAATCAGAGAATTCAAGAAGCGAAAGAGTGAAGAGATTCAGATATTCACAAAAGTGAAAACAGGCAACATATGGACAAGAAGCCAAGCCAAAGACCTCCAGTTGCTAGGCTCCTGAGTGGTGGGGTGGGAGGAGGGGTAGTCTTCCAAAAGGTAGGTGTGACGTCCTGGTGAAAAGTGACTGGCAGCCATTTGAAGCCTCAATACAAGCTACAGAGTTTCTTAGGACAAGGATCTCTCTGGATGTCACGTCACCAGTGGGCTGAAACTCCATTTTGTCACTCTGGATCAGATGGCAGAAGCTAGAAAGGATCTTGAGAATGTATTGTTTGTAATTGAGCTACCATATGATAATGAAATGAACAGATAGTTCTCAGAAAAGAAATATAGATGGTTGATAAACATTTGAAAATATATTAAATATCTTTTGCTATCAGTGAAATAAAATAATAGTTTGAACATTCTATATCATTTCAAACAAAATGACAACCTTCAAAAACCAATAACAATACTGGAAAAAATGAGGGAATACAGGAATCCATATATACTGTTTTTGGAGATATAAATGGGTAGAGCCGTAATGGTAGTTAGGGTGGGTGCTCCTCAAAAAACTGAAAATAGTATATTATAAGTATGACTCACCTGTATCATTCCTAGGTACATAATCAAATGACTAAGACAAGTCACAGAGATATTTGCACATCCATGTATGTTCCTATACTATTCGCACTAGTTAAGAAATGGAACCAGATAAGCCCATCAAGAGAAAAATTATTTTTTAATGTACTTGTGTACAATAGAACTTGATTCAGGTGTAAAGAACAATAAAGTCATGACATTTGCAGGAAAATAGATGCAAGTGGAGATCATGATGTGTGATAAGGCAGATTCAGAAAGAAAGACACTACCTATTTTCTCTAAAAGTCTAGCTTCTATGGAAGCTAGAGTTAACTTTTATAAAAGACAAGAAAGTAGGGGAAGGAAGTTTAATTGGGAAGTTGAAGGGGACAAATGGGAGGCAGAAAAGGGATGGGACGCTGATGTGGGCTGTAGATAAGATCACAGAACATTATCTATACTCTTGAATGTTTTCTCATAATAAAGCCTATTATTTTGTATAATTATGGTGTACTCATAGAAACTTTGAATCTCCTTCACATACAAAACTTGGAATCTCATTGAGAATTAAGAGAATCCCATGAGATAAATAAAAACAAAGTCACTAAATAAACAGGCCAAATGATAAAATAATAGGTCAAGCATGCTTTGAGAGATTTCCTAACAAATATTACCTATCATGTCAAAACCAACAGGAATGTTTTTCAGTTGCCAGAAATTTAGGGAGTTTATTTATTTATTTATTTATTTATTTATTTATTTATTTATTTATTTATTTGTATGAGAGTTTGTTGAGTATGTATGTAAGTGCACTACAGGCATTCAGTGTCCTCAGTGGTCAGAAAAGGGCATTGTATCCCTAGGAACTGGAGTTACAGATTGGTATTAGCTGCCATGTGGTTGTTGGGAAGTAAACTCAAGTCCTCTGAAAGAGCACCCAGAGCTAGTTCCTGCATGCCATATCTCCACCCCCTCAGTATGCACAGTTGCATGTAATGAATAAATACATGGAAGGATAAAGAGGGTTCTCCCCAAGAATGTGGCAGTATGTTAAGAGTGTCTGTACAGGTTAAATTATCAAAAAAATCATAATGGATCAACAAAAACAATTTTGTAAAATCCCCAGTCTAGAGGAAGATTTCCCAAATCAAACAAACCTAACATAGATGGTGAAAGTCATAAGGAAGTGTGGAGAGATTTCTGTTCAATGCTTTGGATTGGGAATAAAATGTTATTGCAAGGTCACAAAGTTAGCTGAGCTCATCTAAGCACCAACCAGAGGAAAGTCTTAGTGCATAAATTATGATATTTGGTTTCTGAAGCAAGGCTACACCATTTGTGAAGGTAGATAAATCAGACCACATCTTCCTAGACACATTAGGGAGTCAAATTATATGATACGATACTTTTGTCCTGTCCTCATTAAGATGGAAAAGTTTTAGACCATCATTGAACTAAAATTGAACTAACTTCCCTGGAAGCTTCTTAGAATGAGAAAAAAATCCAAGAAACACATGAGCATTCTGCCTCTTTTTTTTTTTTTTTTTTCCTTTCTCACCATAACAGTAATACTAATCAGCTCTTTTTTTTTTTGAGCAATTACCATAGCAATCTAACAAATTAATACTAACTTGTTAATTTTTGTTTATTCCTATTTCATTTATTTATTTATTTATTTATTTATTTATTTATTTATTGGTCTTTTTGAGACAGGGTCTCCCTGTAGCCCCAGCTGTCCTGGAACTTACTGTGTAGACCAGGCTGGCCTTGAACTCACAAAGATCTGCCTGCCTCTGCCTCCCAAATGCTAGGATTAAAGGCGTGTGCCACCACACTCAGCTATACTAACTTTTTAATCTCTTACAATATGCCAATGAGGTACACAGTTATTGTTCCTATTTTGCCCAGTAGGAATTTGAGGCACAAGGAAATAATTTGACCATTATCATAAAGTCAGTAAGCTACAAAGACATGAAACTGACCCAAGCAAACAGACTCCCACATCCATGATCTTTCTTAAATGACATTTCATTGCTTCCCATATCATATTAAGGTGACAACTGATAGAAAATACATCTGTGAATTTGTTAGGAGGGATCAGTAACTTGAAATCCCATACCAGTTTTAGACCTTGGGAAGATCACATTTAAGAGGCTTTTTGGGGCTGGAGAGACGGCCTAGTGTTTAAGAACGCCAACTGCTCTTGCAGAGGACCAGGGTTCGATCCCCAGCACCCACATGGCCGTTGAAAACTGTCTGTAACTCCAATTCCAGAAGAACTCTTGTTCCAGGGGAATCTGATGCCCTCTTCTGACCTCTGCGACATTGCACGACACGGGTGCACAAACCTGCATGCAGGCAGTACACTCATACACATAAAATAAATAAATAAAAATAAAAAAGAAGATTTTCTTTCTAGTTCTAGATTTTTTTTTAAGTCACATAATTTTTGCGAGTGATCAGTCCTCCTCCTACACTTTGATACCTTTGTTTACTTCCTGGTACTAAGATTTCCTCTCAAATTCCTTATATTCTCTTGTAATAATCCTGTGTGATGTAGATAACACCCAATACTTTATATTGCTGAGAAAAGTGTTTGCATTAAACAAACACACATTTTGGTAATGAAAATACCAGTGATTTGTATATATAAGGAACTGTTTTTTTGTACAAATAGATGGAACATGCAATAATGTATAATAAATTGTCATTAGAATTTTTATTACAAACACAATGACTAAGGAAAAAAATACCATATTCACATTACTCATAAACACCCCACTCTGAAGTAGATAAATGATACATCGTCATTATCTTTCAGTTTCCTCAGTAATGAAATATATCATAGTCTTCAAATGAATAACAAATCAGTTTCATTTTTAAGTTGTTTTTTTCCCTTCTATTGAAGTCTTCCAAAAGGTCTCATAACTATTTTTCTACCCTAAAGAACATATGTTTTTTGCCTGGTCTAAAGCCAATGATTTTTTTCCCTTAACACAATAGTTCTTGAAAGACTTCATAATTTTGAAATGTCACACATTCTTATGACTATTTCCCAAAAAATGTAGAAATTTGGCAGCATTTAAGGACCAGCTCCCAATTTGTTTTCAGGAAAGTGCACAGCCTGGGTAGCAAAGCAAACATCGGGAGCAGGTGATGTTCTTCCCACTGGCTCGCTGAGTTCCTCATGTAAAAAAGGACATGGCACAAGGTTGGACACCCACTAGCAGAGGCCCAACAACAGATGGGCTGACTAAGGATTGGTACTGATGCCAAAACCTGGAAATGTCAAATAAAGTAAAACACATAGGTTGAAAATATGGGAAAAATATGTGTGAAATGGGAACATGGAATTAGAATCAATCTCAAAGGAAAAACAGCATACTTCTAATTGCTTGTGGACAACAGCAATTTACGTGTTAGGAGCATAACAAAAAAGAACAAATAATGCTGTTTATTTATTTTTGATAATTCTAGATGATTATAATGTAGTAGCTTTCCTGTACTGATTAACAAATTTTATTTTATTAAGCAAATATAAAGGACTGGACCAATATAGAATGTATCATTGACCCTAACTTTAAAGGAAGGTTATACTTTAAATAAGTAGTGGCATGGGAAAGGGACTTATGGAGGGAACAGAGATAATATTGAAAACTACATCTTTTATGAAACGCCTTGGATGCCAGGCTCATGAAGGAATATGGGTGCTATCCTTAAACAAGTGAGAAATCACTGTAGCAGTCTGTTGGTACAGTATAGTGTGTGAGATGGAGAATGAAAAATACAATGAAAGTTATTCTCAGTGTCATAGAGCACAGGTTGAAAAAGGAAAAATCATGTCTAGGTATTGGCCTCTCTGAATAAAGGACTCAACCATGACCTGTCAGACAGAGTCCACCAAGGACAGTTACAAGTGCTGTACTTATTGGCTAAAGTCATGTCAGGAAATATTAGGCAGCCATAGACAATGGGAAAAGTGGGGGGAAATAGGATTCATAATCTTATTAATAAAATTAAAAAGAGAGCAGGAAAGTTGTCTCTCTAAGCCTGAGTATCAGAAAGATGAAAACATTTTTGAAGACTCAGAAGAAAATGTCTAAAATTATTTGACATAGTAATCACACAAATAATTATTTTCTGTTTTACTATAATGTCAAAAATGTATATAATGAATAGAAATGTTTGGAAATGAAAATGTATCTTCTGTGAAGTGATGGAGGTGGGTAAGAAAAGAGCTGAGGACACATTTGAGAATAGAACCATAGCAGCAAATCATATTCCTGTTAGAAAAGAAGAACAAGCATTTTTTGGTTTAAACTTCAGAGCTTTACCAAGATACAAGTGAATAAGACACAGAAAGAAATAATGTTATGAAAGCAAAAGACCCTGAAGAAATAATTGTGGTTACTCTTGAGAATGAAATTACAGTGACAAGACGAGGAGGGATCATGAGACACAGTGGTCAGTGACTTTTGGGAGAATAAAAAGCACAGAATATAGAACACATAGGCTTCCAAACACCAAGAAAATATATTTGCAAAAGTAAACCAAGGCTTGCTATGAAGTTTAAAGTGATTGCAGCAGCATTTTCAGGGTGATATTAAAATATTAGTGCATAAAAGTCACAAAATCAAATTATTCTTCCACATCACTAAGTAGGAGAATACAATTTTACTCATTTTCACAAAAAGGAAATTGTAAAATTCTATAAATACTTTCAGTATAACTTCTTTTATGGTAGCAAAATATGATACGCAATGTATAAAGTCTCCTGATGTAATGTTAACTATAAAATGTTTACAGGAAAATTACTTATTTTTTGATAATTCAAATAGTTTTGAAGTTATGCAAGATGAAGAAACTTACTACAAAACTTACTATGAATTAAATTTATGGTCTTTTATATGAAATTCTTCTATTGAAGGGCTCCAGAATGAGTACAACTGTTTATAGCAGCATAATTTGTATGAAGCAACATTGGAAATGAGCTAAGGGTTCCAAAACAAACTGAAAATTTAGCTATCACGATATAATTTTAATGCCTTAGAAAAATTTTGCCACAAATCTTCCTAACCATAAAAGACAAAATATAAGTATCTACAAAGAATATCAGTTATGTACAGCATGTCGGATTAAGTGTAAGGAATGCACAAAACATAATATTAACAATAGACTCATCGAGGGATCAATTATATCTTATCTGATTATATTTTGCTTTATTAAATAACTTGGCTTATTATTTAAAATTTTCAGACTATTAGAATCAGTAAAAAATGGACATGAAAAATGTTAAATTTTTGCTGGGACTGGTGTTGCAAGCCTTTAATCCATTACTCAACAAGCAGAGGCAGGCAGTTGGTCTCTGTAAGTTCTAAGCAAGCCAAGGGCTACAGACCTGACCTCCCCCAAAATGTCAAACTTTGATGATGTATCAAAACAGAGCAACCTGGAAATAAAGCATACCACAATGATCTGCTTATGAATTTCCAAATAAATTTAAATTGTCTTATTTTTATAAAAGTAAAAGCATATATGTCATTAAAAAATAGCTAACACAGAAAATGAACTACTGACTCAAATTCTTAATATCACTCTGCCATGTAATTAAAGGGAAATTAAAATTCTTACAAATATTACTTAATATTTACAACATACATATATTTGCAATTTTCTACATAAAATAGTGTATTGTAATTCTAATATAATATGTTAGAAATACTTAAAATAATAATCTTAGATGATTTTCACTCAAATATAAAAATAAACTGAAAAATTTGAACTCAGGCTTGGCTACCAGTGTCTTTACTTACTGTTCACCTTGTTGGTCCCTATTTTAACTTTTTACATATGCTATGGCATAAATGGTTTGTCCCTCCTAAATTCTTATGTTGAAATCTTTTTTAAAATTTATTATTTTTATTATTCATATTTGAGTCAGGGTATCTGTAGCCCTAGATGGCTGGTCTGGAACTACCTTTGTAGAACAGTATGGGCTTCATCTCACAGAAGTCCACCAGCCTCTACCACCTGAGTGCCACTGCATGGACATAAATAAATAGATAAATAAATGTAATAGACATAATAAAGTTTTACTTTATATAGCTTTATCTTGTTATGGTGCTTGCAGGTCATTAAACAACTTTATAACATACCCACTAAATTCTAAGTGGCTTTTAGGAAAACTTTATTAAAAAAAAATATATATATAGTATTTATTTTGGTGTGTGTGTGTGTGTGTGTGTGTGTGTGTGTGTGTGTATGTGTGTGTGTTTATGTATATGAATGCATGTGCCAAGACAAGGGAATAGAAGTCAGAAAACAACTCAGGTGGTACTAAAGGCATGCATCTGCACACCTGGCTCTATGTTGAACTCTTATCCAAAATGTTTTATAATTAAGAGGCACGGTCATTTCACAAAGTAATTAAATGAGGAAGATGGAGCCCTTGTAAACAGGCTCAGTGCTATTTTATAATAGGCCTGAACAGTCTGTGAGGGAACATAAAAATTGTCACCTGTGAGAAATAGACGTTCATTGGACATTGACCTACTGGTATTCTGATATTGGTCTTCATCAGACTGAGGAATAAATTTCTGATTTTTTTTTTTTTATAAATTATCTAGTGTAATGTGGGAATGAAACTTTGTGTGTGGCTTGAAGTGAGAACTTGTAAGACCTGTCCCAGAAGATCTCAAGTTATCTGATATCTCTGTGGACATTCAGAGTTATGATGTAGCAGGAAGATTTGGGATATTACAATGATTCTTGCTTCGCCCTATCTCTGCAAAGTTCCAGGCCATTCCCTTGAGGCATTGAGCACAATGTCACACCTCTAGATACCTGTTGCACACAAACTGGAGCTCTGTAGCACACCCACGATTAGAACCAAGGTGGCTCACCTCTCCCTTCTGCCTGCCCCCCACTTCCTTGCCCAGAGCACAGTAGCCTCCAATATATAGACCTCACTGACAGAAAATAAATGGAGTTCCTATTCTCGGCCGTGCATGTGAGTCCGTTCATTTCCACCGGTGATCTCCTGCGGTTTCCCTCCCCCCTTCTTGCGGGAGAAGCCTAGAGACTGTAGCCCTGCAGGCAGGAGATAAGTCCTGGAGCTGATCCAAGAAGGGAAGGACAGCGAGTGGAATGCAGTCATGGGTGACTCAAAGACATGGAACAACGACAGTGTAAGGTATTTTGATATAAAGTCTGAAAAACTGAGAAAGTATATTAAATAATAGTTCTGAAGCAATGTGGTTCATAAAAAAGTAGCTAGAAAATTAAAGCAATGCTACAAGAAATTTAAAACATGATCTATTCTCTAGACATCCACAGACTGTTTTATAAATTGCAAGCTAATATTGCTGGTATATTATATCTCCTATAAACAGGAAAATGATTTAATATATAAACCATAATCATAGGTGGAATTTAAACATAATTCTTAACATTCCATACTTTTTCAGATAAATAACCTTCTTTTGAGATTTACAGACTAAGTGCTACTATAGCTCTGGGGTTTATAGAAACCTGTACTGTTGAAAGCTGATAAGACATTTATTTGCCTTCTCTTAGAAACTCACAAAGGCTCCTAAGTGCCTCGAGCATGAATAATCTGAAGAGTGAATATATGCAGTAAGGCTTTCATTTATTCATTCCCTAAAAACTTTTATGGACAAAGGCTGAGAAGTAGAGTGAGGCTTTAGATCTTGCTCTATTATTAGAAACACAACTGCTTTTGTCTGGTATTAGATAACTATCATGTGAAAGCACATAAGTGAAATGACAATATTTTTTAAAGAATTGTTTCTGCTAGCTAAATTTTTCCAAAAAATTTACTGTTGTAAAGCATGCACATTTCAGAACATGAATTATTGATGACACACAAAGCTGATATCTTTGACAAAATGAGTTCATGACATCCAGATCTTCTCATTCATTGATTTTTGTAGGCCACAACATAAAAACCATATTTGCATGCACCTGGTTCAAGATGCAATTATTCTTACAAGTATTTCAGAAACATAATATTCTGATAATTAGGATACATAAATTTTGAATAAACATGCAGTATAGGAGGTAAGTACTCAGTTGGAATTCAATAACATATTCTATAAGTCTGTCCACAGATCTGAAATGTGGTGCAGATTGTCAAATCCATGATGTCCTTGTTGGGAATTATTAGGTAAACATATATATCGGGATTTGAAACTGCTAGCTCAATCTTCAAATCTGAGAAAATAGTATGAGGTTTTGAGCATTTGAACAGAAAGGACCCTGGTCCTGAGTATGAAGACAAGTGATTATCTTTTCTGTTTAATACCCCCACCCCAAGCAACTCTGGCACCTCAAACAAAAAGGTATCTTGATTAAGGGCTGATACATTAATATTGTTTATTATAAAATTCAATAAGTCTGTTTTAGAAAAAGAAGCAAACATATCTTATGTCAGAATAATATAGGTAAGAAGAAAAACGTTTTAAGTCCCTGAAATAATGGGTGGGAGATCTTTGTTTTGTCAATAATTGCTGAAATTCCAATAACCATTCCTAGAAATTCTGTTTTCTTGAAGGCATATCAAATTCAATAGAAGAAAATCTTAATGAGTAATTACTAGAATGATTCATCTTAACCATTTTGTCATTCAGTGATCATTTATTGCACACTGGCACCAGTCACCATGTTAGGTGATAATGCTGCTCACATAAGAAAAGCTCATTTAAGAGCCTCACAATTGATGAAATGAAAGAGAGACATTTAATAGTTTAACATAATTTGATAAGCTCAACAGTTGGTAACAACATGGGAAGCTGTGAATCCTGCACAGAGCTACTAATAATTAATAAACTTATCTACAATGCAAGTACCTTTGATACAGGGCTTGAAAAATGAAGGACTTCATCAAAAGGAGAGGAAAATAGATACATCAGCCAATGTATGATCAAGGGAGAACCCTTCGAGTCTATGAACTATGCTGTCTTCTATGAAGAACTCTGTATCCATCTTTGTCCTTGATCTTTTCGCCTCTACCTCGAGCCCTTTTGTTTGTGTGCAGTTTATTCAGAAAAACAAACTAACAGAAAAAAATTCATGCAACAAAGTAGTGGTTAGGTTGATGGATATAGATAAATAAATCATCTCAGGGACAGATGTTAAGATACTGAGGAAATAATTAAATACCTATGGGTCTTATTTTTAAATGTTTATTTTTTCATGTGTTTGAGTGTGGGCCTGAGTGTATTATGTGTGCCATGTGTATGCAGATGCCTAAGGAGGCCAGGCAAGGATGCTTAGTTTCCTGGAACTGGAGGTACAAGAAGTTGGGAGGCATGCAATGTGGATGCTGGGAACTGAACTCGAATCCTAACTGCAAGTGTTCTTAATCACCAAGAAATTTCTCCAGCACTAGCTGCATGATAGCTTTAAAATTAGAAGTACATACAGGGGCTCTAGCTGTGGGTCAGTGGTTTAGAGCATTTGATGCTCTTCAGAGGCCTCGGGTTTGGGTTTCACCACCCACATGGCAGCTAACAGCCATCTGTAACTCCCGTTCCAGGAGGTCTGACTTCCATGTGCATTCCCGACACAGGTTCACTTACATACATCTAGGCAATTCACTCATACAAATAAAATAAAAATAGCAAATAAACATTAAAAATAAAGTAAATACCACAAAATTCAAGAGTAAAATATAAAATTATTAAAGGTATGGTATTTTATGACCTGTGCTACTACATGAGATAATTTCTTAATTTTAATGAATTTACCTTTATTTTAGATGTATGAGTGTATTGCCTGTACATAAATGCACCTGTGTTGTGCAATGCATGCAGAGGCCAGAAAAAGGCATGAGATCCCCTGGACTGGAAATACAGATGGTTGGTAACCCCCTTGTGGGTGCTGGGAATTGAATCCAGGTTTTGGGCAAGAGCAGCTAGGATCTTAACCACTGACCCATCACTCTAGCCTGAGATAATTAATTTTTAATAAATTCATAGGTTCTGGCCTGCACAACCTCTTCACATCTCTATTAGGTTTGTGTTTATAGTACTGACAGCAGTGTAAATACTGGATATCAATGAGGATTCTGGACATGATTCTCTTTTTGTGGAAGATCATTATTTTTTTCTACTTGGTTCAAAATATGGGAAGAATTTTGGTAGGTAGCCTGGAACAAGTTTTTATTTTTCTGGGGCTCCTGTTTGGCAATCCAATGTACTGGGCTGCAGGAATCCACTCCTATCTCTAATAATAATTTTCTAGGTCATCTTGGAGGAGCTATTATCTCCTCTAAGACACAACTTTCATATTTGATAAATTAAGGATAATAGCACATACTCTATCAGTAGTTACTGTGAAAAAGGTCATTTGAAATAGCTTTGTCAAGTCAATCTTCAACACATTCTATAATAATTTAACAAAACTCAGACCAGGTAAAATTCAGTAGCAGGTTATATGTATGTTGCAAACATTTATTTTATACCATACTATTAAAAATAAAACACTATTCTTTTTGACATTCTTAGCATGGAAATGTATGTTTCCTTACAGTCTAGAAGAAAGCCCCCCAAAGTTGCCATATATATATATATATATATATATATATATGGTTATGGTCTTGGAACTTTTTTTCTTTTCTGTGTGTATTCACATGTGGTGTGTGCACATGTATGCCATGCATTCTTGCATGGGTGTGGGTGCATGGGTGTGCATGTAGAAGCCAGGGATTCATTGAAGATGAATTTATTCCACAATTTCTCTCAACCACATATATTAAAACAGCATTTCTCACTTGTACACAGAGCTTACTAATTAGGGTAGCGAGTGACCTTGCTCCATGGAGCCTCTGTATTCTGAGCTCAGGAATTAAAGCTGTTGCCAGGTCTCTCCTGGCATTAATTTCTGAATCCAAACTCTGGTCATCATGCTTACAGAGGAAGTGCTTAACCCAGAGAGCTGGCCACCCACCTCAAGACCTCAAGCTCAAGTCTTGAATCTTTTTTTTTTTTTTTTTTTTGGTCTTTTTGAGACAAGGTCTCCCTCCTGCAGCCCTAGCTGTCCTGGAACTCGCTATGTAAACCAGGCTGGCCTTCAACTCACAGAGATTCACCTTCGAGTGCTGGGATTTGAGGCATGCAATACTAATCCTGGCTTAGGTCTTGGATCTTTTAAAATGTGGTACAGGTGCAGTCCCTTGTTATTCTAGATATGAAGGGGCAGCATCCACCATTTCTGGTAAAATGCCATCCCATGAGGAGAATGACAATGGTAAAAGTAAGATGGAGCCTTGGACGACAGAATAAGGCAGGTTTTCAGAATTACATCCTCCCTCAACATACCTGTAGCCCCAGCTGTCCTGGAACTCGCTCTGTAGACCAGGCTGGCCTTGAACTCACAAAGATCCGCCTGCCTCTGCCTCCCAAGTGCTAGGATTAAAGGCATGCACCACCACACCCAGCAGTAATCTTTTCTTAAGAATCATCAGGCTGGGGGACTAGAGATTTGTCTCAGTATTAAAAGCACTGACTGTTCTTGCAGGGGACCCAGGTTTGATTCCCAGCACTCAGATGCCAGCTAACAACTCTCCCTAACTCCAGTTCCAGGGGATCTGATGCTCTCTTCTGACCTTTGTGTTCATTGTACAACATGGGTACACATACATACATGCAGGCAATATACTCATACAAATAAAATAAAGTAAAGTAAAATAAAATAAAGTAAAATAGAATCATCAAGGAGTTGGAGAATCATCAAGGGGCTTGGTGGTTAGGTGGTTAAGAGCAACTGACTACCTTTGAAGATGATCTAGTTTCAAATCCCAGCAACCAGGACAAGAGTAACCATCCATTACTCCAGTTCCAAGGGATCTGATCCCCTCCTCTGACATCTCCAGGCATTGTACAACACGGGTGCACTTAAATACATGAAGGGAAAACACTCATACACATAAAAATTAAAATGATAAAAATTACAAAAAGAGTCATCATACAATTAGATAAAATCAAAAAGCTATACAAAGAAATGTGGCTGTAATAAAATCATAACTACCCCCCATTCTCTCTCCTCACACATACTAGCCTTACTCCTTATTTCAGAACACCTAGAAAGAATAATTCCCTCAAATGAAGAAAATTGATAACATTAAATAGACTTAAGTTCTTATGAATGGGGAGATGATTCTGAGGGGAAGCGTTTACTCAAGCATGGAAGACCTGCGTTCAGCTCTCAAGAGTACATGTAAAGGATGAAAAGGACAAGGTAATCATGATTCCAATCCCAGCTCCTAAAGCAAGATGGGAGACAGAGACAGGAGAATTCCACTGTGTTGGCTATTTAGCCTGGCCAACACAGTGGGAAAACAACAAAAGAAACTTGCCTTAACCAAGGAGAAAGGCTAGAACCAACACCAAAGGTTCTCCTCTGGACTCTCCATGTGCCCGCTTGCAGACAGACAGACAGACAGACAGACAGACAGACACACACACACACACACACACACAATGAATAAAAAGCAAATAAGCTATAAACAAGTAAATTAAAATAGAAGTATATTTAATAAAATTTTAAAATAAAACATCAGATCTTATAAAATCTTTTCAGTAATTTCTTTACTCACTTTATTTTCAGTACCAACATTCACACATTACTTTTCTTTGCTAAAATCATGGACTTTTTCTCAATGTGTGTGATTAGTGATTTTCTTCAATTTAGATATGGGATTTGTGGTTGTCTCAAGAGGTTGAATTTCTGACTTCATTCTTTCTGACCATCCCTGAATTAAAACATCCTTTTAAGGTATGCAATAAAGGGGGCTGGACAAATGGCTCAACAGTTAAGAGTGCTTGAAGAAGCCCTGGGTTCAAATCCCAGTATCAAAATGGTGTCCACAACCCATCTGTGGCTCTAGTTCCAGGGGATCCAATGCCCTGGATTGGATCTTCAGTCCTCCACATGACACGGGTACACTTATTATACATGTAAGCATAATATTCATACACATAAAATAAAAATCAATAAATTAAAAATATTTTATTTTGCATATGAATGAAGGCAACTTATTTCTCAGCCCTTGTCCATTGCTACATTTGACTCCAAATACTCCAGTTCTAGTTTCAGTCTGTCTAGCTTCTAAATGTCATTCAACTCTTATTAGCCTTTTAAGGATCTCTCTTATTATTGCATCATATCACATCCCTATAAGTAAACTGTCCCTCAAATATTATTAAATTGTCTTACATATATATACATACATATATACATACTATTTAGGTCAATGGTTTTGTTTGTTTGTTTGTTTTGTTTTTTGTATTTTGAGATGGTCTCCCTGGAGCTCTGGCTGTCCTGGAACTCGCTATGTAGACCAGACTGGTCTTGATCTCACAAAGATCCACCTGCCTCTGCCTCCCAAGTGCTAGGATTAAAGGCATATGCCACCATGCCTGGCAAGGTCAATGTTCTTAAACAGTTCCCCAAAACCTTGGCTGATAAGCCTGTCTTCTGAACTAGAGTAAGCATCTTTCTTCTGACAATATAGTATATTGTATTTTCCTTTAAGGTACCATCTGTCCTCTAATTTTCAATCTGTTTATTCATTAGATATATTTCTCCTTACTGTGTTTACTGGTCCTCATTTGGTGACCATGAGAAGGGAAAACCTCAGTGTGGAACACAAGGGCAGAACGGACGACGGTTTGAGCTTGCCAAGGAGGAGACTTCAAACATAACATCTTTCAGCCTAACAAAGAAAAATCATAAGCTGAAGATGCTAAAAGCTATGATATATGTGGCATGCATATGTGCATATTTTGGAGTGATACATATTGGAAGGAATAACAACAACAATAACAACAAAAACCAACAGAAAAGACTGTGTTAAAGAACTGACTGAAATGGTGAACTTCTGCTAGAAATAGTAAACTTCTGCATCGAGAATTTTGAGAGAGACTGACAAAAAGGTCTTGGCAGAATGCATGAGCTCTGGTGGGGTCTGGGGGCGCAGGGAGGGGGCGCGGGTCTAGATTTGATTTGTAATGTAATTTTGTATGAAATGCACAGAGCTTCAATAAAACATTGGCTTTAAAAAAATCTCTAACATATTTATGCTATATTGTTCCTGTTCAGCAAAGCTATTGCTACTTTTTCATATCTCCCCCCTCAAATTTCATTCAGTCCTTGATAAAATGATAACCTCCTTCGAAATCAGCATCATGTTTATCTTTTTCTTGTCTTCAATGTATAGTCCTTAGCCTCATCATGACAAATAAACATATTCTAGATAAGTTTAATTCAAAGAACTGTAAATTGAGGATAGGACAGTGATGATAAAAAAAGAAATCTCAAGTATTTCTGATTATCACCTGTAACAAATGATGACATGACAGGATCAAAGCACAAATGAGAACTCAATTCCTCTTGTACATATTTCCTTAAACTCTGTGAAGCTTTCTATAAAATATATTTTATAAATACTTGTTCATAACTTTTCCATGGTAATTTATGATTTTTAAAATAAATCAGCAAACATCTCCTTAATCAAGTTCTGCTTTTCTCCAGCTAAGTCTCTTATATATCAGATTTATTTATCTAATTCTGTGTGTTCTATATGCTGTCTGTAATGATTTTTCAACACTCTCCATTTTAAGACCTAACTACAGAAGTTTCCTAGTGTGTTGAGTAGGGTAGTATCCACATTTTTCTCTTTTGATTCCAATTATTATGTGAGAATAATGAAAAACCTCTTGCTCAGTCAGTTATTCCAAACTTATTAATCCCATGAGCATCACATAAACATGTACCAAATATTTTATTAAAGAGGACTTGAAATTAACCCCCTGGCTATCTTGCACTCTTAACGACAGTTTTACTTTGATTAAGTATCACTTCACACTGCTGAGGACAATGCTCCAAATGATATTTGTGGATCAAGTATAATAAAGGCGTTTTTCAGATTAAGAGTGCATTTCCCTTTCCAGATATAGATCTCATTGGATGCTATCATGTTAAGTTAGATGATCCAACAGTAAGGCACTCGGTCTTTTACTGCTCCAACAGGCCAATGGTGCTCCAGCACATGGAAGCAGTAAGGCAGGTCACCACTGCTCCTGGTCCTGCTTTATTAATATAAATCATTTGTAATAATCTGACTTTTGCATTATTTCCTTTTTTATTGAATTTTTATGATTTTCATACAACATAGTTTGATTTTATTTAAAGTTCCTCACCTATCAGCAACCCCGTCACTACCACCCAACCAATGAATGTACTTTTAATATATATCTTAGATCCACTGGACAATGAATCCCATTCCTGTAAGACATGATGGCAGAGAATTTGATTGCACATTTTCTTATATACCATAATCAATAAAACTTATCCTGAAACTAGAAATAGAAAAAAATCAATTATTATATGTTGTTTTCAAGTAGTTCTATGTGTACATTTGATTTGCTTACTAATTACTAGGTTTCTTCTTTTGTCATTCTATAAATAAGTATGTATAAAGTTATATATTATTTCATCTAATCTTTATCTGATAGTACAACAAAGTTTATGAAAATGTGAAGAAATGTTTGTGAGATGCAATTGATTTTAATCTAATTAAAAAAAGAATGCCCCCGGGGGCTGGAGAGATGGCCTAGTGGTTAAGAGCACCGACTGCTCTTGCAGAGGACCCAAGTTTGATCCCCAGCACCCACATGGCAGCTGAGAACCCTCTTTGACTCCAGTTTCAGGGGAACCCGACGCCCTCTTCTGACCTCCGTGGCATTGCACGACACGGGTGCACAGACCTGCATGCAAACGGTACATTCATACACATAAAATAAATAAAATTAAAAAAAAAAAAAGAATGCCCCAAATGATCAAGTATTGCTGTGTGATATTAACAAGTTTTACAATTATCGGTAAATCTCTTTATGTTTCTTGACAGATTATATTTATTTGTGCCCCTCACAATCTCTATTAACGGCTAGGAAGATGGTTCAAAGGATAAACTGCTTGCAGGCAAGTGTGGGGGCCAGGGTTACAATCCCTGGCAGCAACATGAAAGTCAGGCAGTGCACAGATGCTGGAAACAGAAGATCCCCAAGGCAAGTTGGCTAGGTAGATTAGGTGGAATTGGCAAGCTCCCGATTCAGAAGCCTCCATAAATGAAATGGACAGTGATTGAGGAAGACACCAAATGTCAAGTTCAGAGTTCAATATCCATGTGTACATATGTGTCAACATGCCCAAACACATCCATCCACATTGAACAAGCATACACACATGCATACCATACACACACAAATACACACAAACACATACATGCACACAGACACAATTGCTTTTGAACCAAGTCTTATCATTTTCTTAGTAGATTATACCTAGCCTTAATCTACCTTAGTAGATTATACCTTTATGACCTCCTCATAAAACCAAAGTGTATAATTCTACACATTAGTATATTTAGAATAGCAGTTGACTTAATAGATTCTTGTTGAAATACAATTATTACTGAAGCTTGTAAGTTAGAAAATCTGATTTAATGGACATCAGAAAGTACACTGGAAAGCAAGAAAGAATTAGCCTTGAGCTTCCATCATGAGTAGAACAAGAGAAAAGCAGCAGATGCTTTTGAAACAGCATCTTTAACCTCAATGAGATATGACTTCTAACTTGCATATAATAAAGAAAAAATAACAACTATGTCCTGAGGCTGCATGTTTTCTCATGCCTAAAATTATTATCCAGAAAAAATATAAATTGAGAAATAATTTAAAACTTGCTCAACTTTGGTTGGTAAAGATGGTTCAGAAATTTCATATGAATCTTTAGAGTATAGCACATATTTACATAAAAAGTCAGGTGGAATTCTAGTTGGTTTTGCACTAAATCTGCAGAAGAATTTGGGGCATGCTTCCATTTTAATAAAACATCTATTTTTCTCCATGATTCTGCAATATTGCTCACTTACTTAGACCTTTATTTTCTTGCAACAATGTTTGATAGTTTCAAAAACAGTTTGACATTTCTTTTGTTAATTATTGCTTAGGGAATATTTATTTGTTTGTCATTGTTCTAAGACTAGGTCTCCATGTGACAGAGGCTGGCCAGGAATAGACTATGTTGCAAAGAATGACCCTGAACTCTTTATCCTACTTTTATCTCCAGAGTGCTAGGATTACAGGTCTGGGTCACCACACCAAGTTTATGTGAGGCTAGCCCTTGAGCCCAGCCCTATTATGCTAAGTAAGGATTCTACCATCTGAACTTCATCACGAACTTCATTTTGTCATTGTAAATCCAAATATAAATACAATTACTTTAGTTACTTTATTGGTTCATTGCATGTGCATATAAATTCAATTGATTTTTATTTTGATTACCATCATATACCCTGATGATCTTAATTTCAGTAGATTTTAGCGGATTTCATGGGATTTTCTATATAGATCATGTCATCTGACATCACATGTCATGCTTGCTTTCTTTCTCGCTGTCTTTCTTTCTTTCTTTGTATTTGTTTTGTTTTCGTGTCTTATAATTTGTTGTTGGAAACTGGACAATTTAGACCATCAATTTCAGAAAATATGAGTCATAGTTGTTCTTCTGGAACATATTACCATTATGTTTTGTGACTGGCTAGTTTTTTTGTGTTCTCTTCTGTCCTTCCACAAGGGATCATTTCTAATAGACTCAATGTCTTGGTAGGTGGAGAGTCTCCCTTTAATGACAGAGTTTGGGGACTTTTTCTTTCTCAAGATTTCACCAACTGTTAAATTCTACTAACAGCAGATGATTCTTCTGGTGTTTTTAAGGAATGCCTTGGGCATAAACTGTGAAACTAACTTGACTTTCTTCCATGGGATGATTCCTCATGTCAATGTCTGAAATTTGTTATTACCCTGGGAGGACTGCTTCCAGCTGTCTTTTTCTGTTCCATTTTTCTCCAGCAGACCAGCTGACCTACAGTTCCATTCTTGGCCCTGATCAGCCTATCCATCATTCCTCAATTGCATTTTATGGTGACTCCCACTTTGTAAAAAGTGTACTTAGGCTCCATCAGGTGTTAATACCAGTTCCTTAGAGGGAAGGATTTGGAACTTTCCACTCCAGGGTCAGCTTTTTTCCCACAGAGAGAACCTTGAACCACAGTCTGGTGCCCAACTAAGGGACAGTGCAAGGTTCTGGACAACACAAACCTGCCTTCCAAGTGCTGAACCCAAATGAATGTGGGTGGCAGCAACCTCATGTCTCTTTGCCTTTCCTCTTTCTGTTGGATTCCCTTATGGTTAAGATCACTAAACTAAAGCCATTTTGTCTCTCTGTCCATCTTGTCTCTGTCTTGTTTGTTTTTTCCCCTTCTGACTTCTGAGTTATTCTTTCTCATAATTGCCATAGAAATCAGGGATAGGTTTGATATACAAATATCTTGTGACAGGAGTCTAAAACTAACCCTAAGAAACTTTCTTATCACCAGTATAGCTAGTCTATCATGAGGGGTCAAACAGATCAAGACTAACCAAAACCATCTGCTTTGCTAGCTAAGAAAAATCCATGTGATAGTTAATCTTAATTGTCAATTTATTGAGTGAGAAATGTCTAGGAGATTAGTATAACACACCTGTGAGTGTTGTCTGTGAGGGTCCTTATTCCTGAGTCCACTAGGTCATGAGAACTAGGATCTAATGAATGGTTTCATGCACTGATAGACTGAAACTCTGAACAAACTTTTAAAAGAAGGTGGCACTGCAAAAGATGGGGCTTGTAAACCATGGGAAAAGTAAATGTATTTTTCTATTAGGTATGTCTATATGACATTAGGACAGTGACAACGATAAAATGAACACCCCTTATAGCTCTGCAGACATTTTTCACTTTCACTTTGTTTCTCTTTGGTGTAAACCCTCTAAGCTGCTGTATCTCCTGGAAGATAAGATTTTTGATCCCTGAACTCCCCCCCCCTTCTTCCCAACGTGCCCATGGATTAAAGTTTTTCAAGCCCTTCATCACTGCGTATCACTTGAATGGACACAATGAGACATATGACCAAGCTTGGTCTGATGGGATCTTCAGAACTGGGGGCTCTTGTGCAAAATTCTTCTGATTATGGGATGAGGTGGGTTTACCCAGTATTCTCAGAGGGACTCTGTAAAACAGAGGTTATATCCCATGACTAGGGAAAAACAGAAAGTTGCCTCCAGCAGACACAATGGCCCCCAATTTGCACTTGGTGATAGGTTGCTGGAGGCAGGATGAGAAGTGAAGGATCTTAAATCCTCTGCCTTCCAAAAGGAGAGCACTGACTGGGAGAGAGAGCCTTCTGCTTCTGGCTATCACCTATAAAAAAGTGTGTTTCCATCTCACAGAGCAGTGAGTAGAGGACATCAGAGGATCTTGATTCAGACATTCAGACTCTCTGGGCTCTTAAGAGATTAAGCAGGTCCCCTAAATAACATTTATTCATTTAATGGATGTTCCTGGACCATTTCCACATGCTATACAATGTTTGATTTTCATAAAATGGCATCCGTTTGTTTTCAGGTCTACCTAGTGGATCCCTGGAGCTCCACAGGCTGCTATGCCAGAAGTGAACTCCACAGGCTGCCACACCAGAAGTGTAGCTCCAGAGGCTTGAATTGTGAAAAAGCCTGGATTGTGCTATTTGTTTTCCTTTAACCAACTGGAGAATCTTTTTTTTAAGAGTGCCTAGAATTATAAGCACCTACTTTACAAGAGAAAAAAATAGGTAAGTTTTGTCTATTTTTGTTCCTCAAGGAAAAGCATATTAGAGCCTAGAAAACATATAAGTATTCAACAGTATATAGAATTGGGGTTGGTTCATATTTTTGGAGTATATTATCAGTAAGAAAAAAAAAATACAAAGTTGTCAACCTTTGGGCAAGAAAATGGTTGTAAGTAAAATTTCTTTCCCAGAAGTATGCAGACATTAGTTTGGATTCCTGGAACCTACTTAAAAAACTACCCAGGGAATCCGTGCATATAAACCCAGTCTGTTGGGGGAAGAATGTTGGCAGAGACAGAAAGACTCCCAAAGTCATCGGCCCAATCCATGAGCTTCATTCATATTCAGTGAGAGACAAACCATGCCTCAGAAAATACAGGAGGAGGACCTGGAGAGATGACTCGGTAGTTAAGAGCACTTGCTCTTCCAGAGAACCCAGGATTGCTCCCCATTACCCATAACAGGCAACTAACAATCAGTTGTAACTCAAACTCCAGGGGATTGCCCTTTTCTGGTGCTCACAGGTACCTACACATATGTGGCATATACTCACACAAAACACATATACATAAATAAAAATAAAAACAAATTTTAAAATAAAGATGGAGCATGATCCAGGAAGACATCCAGCCTTGGGGTGTGCACACACACATACACACACACACACACACACACACACACACACCATACACACAAATACATAAGCAAATAAAGGCATAAACAACCATCAATCCTTGATTGGAAATGCATGAAAGATTTGCAGTATGACAGATTTTAGGAAATGCAAGAACTGTAAGATTATAGCTATTAATAATTTTCCATTTCTATTTATAACATCAACGAACATCATGTCTTGAAGCAGCAAATTTTATGGCTTTGTTTTAATTTTATTAATCTCCAGAACACAGAGAAATATTATGTTCTTCATATAAGTAAACTACTATCTAATTCTGCAATTTATTGATTAGGTAAATTATACTAAAGTTTTATTCTCTCATAGTTAGTGATTATCTTTACCTCTTAAGTATAAACAATATTGATACAATAATTTCCATTAAGTGAGACAATAATTCATTAGGAGATGTATTCTGTTTCCATTAGATATCTAGAAAATGTATTCAGACATAAATTCTGTAAAGCTATACTAATCATGAAAATTTGAACACAATTTTTTTTTGTCTTTTCGAGACAGGGTCTCCCTGTAGCCCCAGCTGTCCTGGAACTCACTGTGTAGACCAGGCTGGCCTTGAACTCACAAAGATCCGCCTGCCTCTGCCTCCCAAGTGCTAGGATTAAAGGCTTGAGCACCACGCCTGGATGAACACAATTTTTATTTAACTAGGATTCTCACTTCTCCAATCTATTTATATTTCTTTGAAAATTTATTTTAAAGAAAAATTATAATGAACTCTTTTAGCAATTAAAATATATAATACACAAGAGATCTCTGTAATTTATTCCTTCTGCCTGTCTCAGAACTTGGACCCTTTAAAAAACATGTCTCCATTCCCCATTTCCTACCACAATACAAAACTTCTAGTAATCACCATTTTATTGTCCATTGTGATCTCTGTAATAGATATAACACCCAAATATAATAATATTACTATATAAACATATATCAAAATATCACATTGCAAATTGTAAAAACAAAGAATCATTTGTCAATTAAAATTGTATTATTTATCAATTAAGAACAGTAAGTGAAATGTATTTATAGCTGGATGTGGGGGAATATTCTTCTAATCCCAATTGGGAGGTAGAGACAAAAGGATCTCCATTAGACTGGGGCCTGTCTGGTCTACATACAGAGTTTTGGGCCAGCTGGGGCTACAGGAAGACCCTGTCTCAAATTAAACAAAACATACTCAAAAAAGTATTTATGAAATGAGTTTCTAATTTTGGACTGCAAAGTGATGGTGAAAGACTGTTGCTCTACATCCTCCAATACCCCACAGGATAGTAAAATCTGTACATTAAAATGCACCTACATTTTCAAACATCAAAAATTAAAACTAGCCATAGAGTCATTTTGGTTCTTAATATTTTTCCCTCAAAAATTATAGCTTAGTGCAGGGCTTGGTTGCATACGCCTTTAATCCTAGCACTCAGGAGGCAGACGCAGGCAGATCTTTGTGAGTTCAAGGCCAGCCTGGTCTACAGAGTGAGTTCCAGGACAGCTGGGTCTACAGGGCGACCCTGTCTCAAAAAGACCAAAAAAATTATGAAGTAAATCTAGAACTACAAAATATAGAAGTGGAGCACCAAACACTCCCTACATTTAATAAAATGTCAATTATAATAGTCAAGGATGTCATGATTATAAAAACTTACCTCTGACAACAGTTTTGCTTTTACTTCCCACAATTACATTTTGAAAAGACATAAAGCTATTACAGGGTTTGGCATACACTTAGCACCAGATACTACTAAAACAGATCAGAAAATGTTCCTGAGTAATGATAAAGCTGGAGCACCAGCTAGGGCTTCAAAACACATTTGCTTTGTGAGCACAGACAGAAAAGAAGAAGGAAATCTTCTGGGAATCAACTAAGGTCAAATTTATAAGTTGGTTTATTTGATGCATCCTTAACTTTCTTCTGTTTTAAGGATATCAAAAAAGTATTTGTCATTGGTTTTTTAAATTACATTTAAAAATAATTAATGCTATTTTACCATAGTTATTTTACATATGAGCATCTTATCTTTTCAAATTTGCTCATATTCCTGCACACTAATTTAAAATAACATGTGAATCACATTTGAATCTGCATTTGTGAATATATATTGAGTATGTATCTAAAATTATAACCTAAATCATTATAATGTGAATAACTTAAATTACACAGTCTCTTAAAATAATTACCATGTTCTTCTTGCTCAAGAATGACAGAATTGGGTGCTGGATGGATGACACAGTGGTTAAGAGCACCAGTTTATCTTCCAGAAGACTGGAGTTCAATTCTTGGCAACCATGTCAGGTGCCTCACAAATGTCTACAACTCTAGCTCTAGGGAGTCTGACACACTCTTCTGGCCTCTATGGGAAACCGCTACACATGACATGCACATACAATACATAGTCACACACATGCACATCAATAAAAATAAAAATATATCTTAAACTGTGAGATAAGTATGCATCAGTTTGATAATATAGGCTGAGCTCTTGGACACATATAATCATAATCTTCATAAGCGTGGACACTGGATGAAGCTTTGGTATGATGATAGCATGGGGAAAACAGAATAAATGAAATAATTTGGAACAACTCCCCCTCTCTGACACATTCTGTTCTCTCCAGTTACTACTTTATTTATATTTCATTTTATTTTACCTATATGATGTGTGTGTGTGTGTTTGTGTGTGTGTGTGTGTGTGATGTGTGTGAGTGCTGGCCCTTGCCATGCCATTGCACATGTGTAGAGACCAGAAGACAACCTCGAGTGTCAATCTTCAAATTGTGTAATCAGGCTAGCTGGCCCATAAGCTTCCCAGGATTCTCCTCCCTCTGCCTCCCAACTTCCTGTAGGAATGCTGGGATTGCTGACGCACTACAGCATCTGACGTTACTCAGATAGTAGGGACTTGAGCTCAGCAGGCACTTTTACTCAATGATCCATTTCTCAGACATGTCACTTCTTTCTTTAAAACAAAGTCCCTTAAAGTCAACACTATAGACATTCTTGTATGAATTATTTGTTTTAGCGTGACCACCCTGTGCATCACTGAATGTTTAGCTGCCTTGTTGGCATCTATCCAATAGATCCTGAGTTGTAACAATCAAAACTACCTCCAGACATTGCCAAATGCATTAGTTTTACAGTTCTGTAAGAAAATACTTGAGAAAAGCAACTTTAAAAATTGAAGTTTTTTTTTAGGTGACATTTAATTTTTATTTACGACTTCATAATTTCAGGTGGTAAGCTTTCAAGCTTTGTTTCTAGAGCTGTTAAGTGGTTAATAGTAAAATATCAGGGCACAGATATTGGGATAAGTGGAGTAAAAATTAATGCATTTTGAATAATATCCTGTACAAAAATGAGATCTAATACATTATCTATTATGAAATCATTAATAAAACCATAGCAAAATCAGAAAGTGTATGCACATAGAAACATCAAGACTAACTGTGTACACATCAAGGTTAGTGCCCCCTTTAGGAAAAGCCTTAAACTCTTACCTTCTGTGAAGTTTGTTTTGTCTTTGGGTTTGATTTAGGGTTTTTAGAGGCTTGGGTCCACAGTCAGTTGAACTGTGTGATGGGACTTGTAGTGGGAAAACAGTGTAGGAAGCTGCTTATACATGGCAGCCAGGAAGGAAGAGAAGAGGGGCATGGTTCCAATGTCCTTTTCCTTCCACTGTGCCCAATTTCTTAGGTTCCACTATCTCTAATAGCATCATGGGTTAGATTTCTGTTCTAGTTTTCTCTTTGATTGCTGTGACAAAACACTCTGACCAACATCAACTTGAGGAGGAAGGGGTTTATTCAGTTCACATCTCCTGGGTCACAGTTCATCAGTCAGGGAGCCCAAGGTAGGAACTCAGGGCAGGAGCCTGGAGGCAGGCACTGAGGCACAGGCCATGGAAGAATGCTTCTTACTGGCTTGTTCCTCTATCCCATGCCCAGCCTGTTTTCTTTCTTTATTTTTTCCAGCCTGCTTTCTTATACAGTACACAACAACTTGCCCAGGGTTGGCACCACCCATAGTGGGCTGGGCCCTCCCAGATTGCTCAACAATCAAGACAATACCCCACAGATGTGGCCACAGGCCAGTCCAATGGAGCCAATTCCCCAATTGAGGCTCCCTCAACCCAGGTGTGTCAAGTTGACACTAAAGTTATCTAGCACAGTTCCTTTGGGGATATGTATCCTAAAACACAGCACCAAATATTTGTTAGAAGGTGGTATTACCCCCATATTGATTTAGTATGAGAATTACCCCCATAGTAACCAGTTTTAAAATAACTGATGCTGAAGTTCTGGAGAAATGTCTAAGATAGCAATAAAAGCAGATAAGTATGCTTTTTTTAAAAAATTATGAACTGGATAACTTGTTCTCTCCATTTCCTTTCACTAATCAAAACATACAAACTCCTTGAATTCAGGGCTTGACTGATTTTAGTTTCTTCCTAGGCTCAGGATATTGATAAACCAATGTGGTGAGACAATTGGTTTGAATTGAGATTATTTCTAAATAACTTTACTTTTTGGAGAGGAAAATGCATTAGAGATTTGATTACATCACTCTCTTGAAAGTGAACAAGGCACAAACCTCACTAAACGTTTGCATTTGTAACTCATATGGCAGCTTCTTATGTAAGTGTGGAAGCGCTAAATTAAAGAACTGCAGTGGTGTGAGATTTCCTTCTCATGCACCATTTGAATTGCTCTCAATTTCCATTTCCATCCTGTGTGCTGGCACTCAGGGACCTCCAAAAGCTTAGGATGATAATTTAAAGTTTTGACTGATTGGGACCACAGAAGAAGCTTGACATAAGCAGGAAAAGAACTGAAAAGGAACACCCATTTTAGATTAGTAGTTTTCTTTCCATTCTAGAAGAGAAATCAGAATCCTGTCTTCTTTCACATGAGAAACAAAAGGTAGACTTAAAGCAGCATATTATTATTTTTTATCTTATGTTTAAAATTTTATTGTCCTCGAGTGAACAAGTTTAAAAGTTTGTGAGGAAAATGACACTTTTTTTCCAATTTAAAGGAATTTTGGAAACTATAAAATAGAAATGCGAATCAGTAAATAGTTAGTACCTTCACTATCATAAGTGACCTATAAATTAGTAAGTGATTTTTGGTATGACCTAAGTTCAATAGGAATTTATTAAACAAAATTAAAGTATAATCATTTTACTATCAAAATTAAATGATCCATAAATCATGCAGCTGGAGAGATGGTCAGCAATTAAGATCACTGGCTGCTCCTGCAGAGGACCCAGGTTCAGTTCCCAGCACCCACATAGCTGCTAACAACCATCTGTAATTCCAGTTCCAGGGGATTGGATGCCCTCTTCCGGCCTCTGTGTTCTTTGGATGCATGGGTCACATAAAAGAAATTAATTAAATTAAAAATTATAATCTAAAAAATTATAATCTATAAATCACTTTTCTTTTTGCTTTGGTTCTTTATAAAATACCATATGAATTTGCTATGTCTGAACAAAATGTATTCTGTCACATAATGAAGACAATAAGTCTATAAAAGAGAGAAGAAACTGTTGATGTAATCAATAATTTGAAACACTAAATTGCTTGCATTATGGAAAGGAATATTTGTAAAACCACTATGTGCTCCAGTCACCATTTTTCTTGTGAACTGATGACAGCCTGAACTTTTAATTGAAAACAAAACATATCATCTGATTAGAATCTGAGTACTTTGAAATATAGGCATGCCAGATGTAACTCAGTTTTAATATTCATCCTCTTGTTGAGTTAATGAACACAGTAAGTCTTCTTCAGCCTAATACGTCATTTTATTGAAAAAAAATCACTCACCAAATGCAAAAAAATAATATAGATTATTATATTAAAGTTATAAAGACAAGAGAGCTTTTCTTCATGAATGTGCCTTTGCTTATGTTTGAGTGCTACCATTTATTCACTCTTAAAAGCCTTACAAAATATGCCTCAGGGCTGGAGAGATGGCTCAGCAGTTAAGAGCACCAATTACTCTTGCAGAGGACCCAGGTTCGATTCCCAGCACCCACATGGCGGCTAAGAACCATCTTTAACTCCAGTTCCAGGGGAATCCGACTCCCTCTTCTGACCTCCGTGGCATTGCACGACACGGGGTGCACCAACTTATATGCAGACTGTACACTCATACACATAAAAAATAATAAAAATACTCTAAAAATGCCTCTTTTTATGGTTTAGTTTATTTTATTTTTTTATTGATGCTTTGTGGGTTTCATACATCTTTTTCCAATTCAGTTCAGGCGTATATCCCCTTCCCTTCACCCCGCCCCACCCCTACCCATCCCAGATCATGCATTCTGCCGTAACTTTTCTGCATCTTTCTGGTTTTTTTTGTTGTTGTTTTGTTTTCATTTTTTTTAACAATAAGTGATAATTTGTGAGTACAAGCATCCTTCATGTCAAACCAATTTGCGAGCAGTTGTGCCCAAACCCATACAGCTCATGGGTCCCACCATCCAGCGGGGGGGGGGGGGGCTTGTATGTTCAATCAAGTTGATCAAATGAGTGTCCAGTCTATATTGTTGTAGTTTCACCTTTCACCTATACCAATGTAACCTACCATAACAACTAGTAATGTTTAAATACCTATATATCCAATTGCGAGTGCTTCATTAGTAGGACCGAAAAGCTATATATTATACTGTTTAAATACCTATATATCTAATTGCATATGCTTCATTAGTAGGATTGAAAGGTTATGCCTGGACAAGCTGGCAGCCCATGAAAGAAAACAGCCAGAATTGACTAGAGACCAAAACAACAGCTCCAGAGAAAGTAGACTGTTTTGCATCTCATCCACGTGTGCCCCTTTTCTAAGCCTAGGGAACAATCTGCGGAAGAGGCGGTGCGGTAGAATGTAAGGGCTGCGATTGGGGTGAAAGGTGAAACTACAACAATATAGACTGGACACTCATTTGATCAATACAATCTAGCTAAAACTTATTCTTCTCTGAGGAGAATTTTCTTTAATTTGATGTCTGGAGCACATACTGAGTTCTATTGTTTGTTCTCCAAAGAGCTTTCCTTCTCTACTGCATTTAGAGTTTATATCTGCAACTAAACTTCAAGGACTTTATGTAATTTTATGTATTATTTTTATGTGTTTGAGTGTTTTAACTGCATGAATGTAAATGTGATGTCCATAGAAGTCAGAAGAGAGTGATGGATTCCCTAGAACAGGGGATAAGGACAGTTCTTTGCAAGAACATCCAGTATTCTTAACAGCTGAGCCAACTCTCCAGCCCGATACACTGCAAATTCTTTAAGTGCATCAGTTACTACTCACTAATATATGAGTATCCAATGAGTTCCTACTTCAATTTCTTAATACTTTATAGTTTTTTTTTAATTACGTGTATGTGCAGGAATGTAGAGAGGCAGTGACTTACCACCAACTGTAAGCTTTCACATATAGACCTGTGGGCATCAGATATGGGACCCATGCCAACTGGGACAAGGTTGGGTGGTGTACTGACCCTTGACTAAAAACTATAGGAGACTGAATACTGCTGGGAGAGGAAGAGTATGCCTTACCTAGGATTTCTAGGTGTGTTGAATAGAGTCCATCAGATCTATTTGCACAGAAGGATATCTGGATTTGGGAACTTGACTAGATAGGGCTTAGTATGGATATTGTGATGCATGAATTCTGATGGGGGTTTAGGATATGGAGGGGATTGGGCTTGGTTGGGAACCACTGTATGATATATACTGATGCTAAATAAATAAATAATAAATAAATAAATAAATAACAGAAAAAAATTAAAGTATTGACTTTTCACTCCATCCTGATGGAAAACTAAAACCAGAATAAAGCTTGGCCTCTTCTGCCTTCAAAGTAAAATTGTTTTGCCTGTATGTATGTATGCACATACCTTATGTGTCCCTGGTGCTCAGGAAAAACAGAAGAGAGCATCAGAACCCCGGAACTGTTGTCATAGACTGTTGTGAGCCATTGTGTGGGTATTGGGAATGGAGACTATGTCCTCTGCAAAAGTAGCAAGTGTTCTTAACTCTGAGCCATCTCTCTAGCCTTCATTCTATTTTTCTTATACTGAGCCAATAAGTCATGAGTTTCCTTGATGCTGGTATGGAAAATATGTCCTTTACCTCAACTATTCCAAGGAAATGTATTGTCCAATATTAAAAAAAAAAGAGGAAGGTGTTAGCAGGAATATCACCAAGTGAGGGTTTAATGAGAGAAAACAGGAACTTTATGAATGTCAGACATAGGCCTGTACATTTTCTGACAATGTTATAACCCTGGATGCAATGGCTATAACAGCAGAAGTGTACTTTCACATGACATTCTAGGCCCTAGAAATTCGAGATAAAAATGCACCCTAGTTTCTTCTGAGGGCTTTCCTCTGCTATTTCTGCACAGTGATCCCTTCGGCCTATGTTTTAGTGTGTTTTTTCCTCTTATATGAAAGAACAAGTCATATAAGATTAAGGGCACACCCCAAAGAAATTTTAACTTACTTCTTTAAAGACTCTATGTCCAGATGCAGTCACATTCTGAGATACTGTGCTCAAAGCTTCACCATATTAATTTGTTTTGAAAAAACAAGCCCCCAAATAATGACTACTTGAACTTTTAAATTTCTAACCATTCCCATTTTCTTTTTAATATTTATTTGCCTACAGTTTGAATAAAAGCATCTATGTATCTGTGTTTGTGTTTGTGTATGTGTGTGTGTTCTTTACAATGCTTTTCTACTATATATATTTACTATGATGCTTTAGGTTTTATAAATGTGTTAATGAAATTCAATGTTTTATGTAACTAGCATCTTTCTAGGGATAATAAGAATTCTAGTTCTTCAAAACAGTTCATGAAAATATTCTAAAAATACTCCATAAACACAAACTAATTATATATCTGAATTATATTTTTCTGTGCTTTTGCATCATATCAGTATTTTGGGCTTGACATATAATCACAGAATATGAGATATATATTTGTATTTGTATTTGTATTTGTATTATTTGTATTCCTATCAAACTTGCTACAGAAAAATCCTTTCCTAAATGAGTCAGAACTTATTTTCGAGGTCCCAAATGTGTGCACAAACTGTAAGGGTTTGATTTTGTAGCTAACAATCAATTTTTAAACCAGAGCCTTGGGTCTCTTTGGCATGTCTTATACCCTGTGCTTTACTTTGTCCATAAATATGTAAAATTAATAGGGTAGTTGTGATTTGGCCAGGAACAATTATTTTCAAAATAAAAAAATCAATACAAGACAGTAAATTTATCTAAGTACCATTAAAGAAATAAAAATAGCTATTATATTTAAATGCACCATCTAAGTCTAATACTTGAGTCTACTTGCTTTTTTTTATCTTGGGAAGTTCTAATTTCATTATGAGCATAAAGTAAAAGAAAGAAGACATAAACTCTAAACCACAAAATATAGGAGCACATGACAAAATATTTCTTTTATGTGAACCGTATTATTTTTTTTATTGATGTTTTGTGTATTTTATACATCATTTTTCATTTCTGTTGAGGCATATTCCCCTATCCCTTCCGTCTACCCCACCCCATCCCATCCCAGATCATGCATTCTGCCATAATTGTCCTGCATCTTTCTCTCAGTCTTTTTTTGTGCTTAGGAAATTAACATTTTCTTCTGTTAATTTGATATTATTCTAAAATATGAATACATACTCTCCACCCATATACAGTAATTACAGAGTCTGAAAATAATTGGTGGGTGGATTCTAGAGCCCGTTGAGAGAGTCACATTATAACAACATTGTTGCTTTCAGATAAACAAAAATATAACCATAATGTCATTCAGCTTGCCTTTCGTCTGGGGGATTTGGTGTTAGCATCCACAAATGAGGGAAACCATTCTCTGTCGTTCTAGGACTGTGTTATGTCACTCAGCATAATGGGTCTGAATGAGCTTACCACCTGACCCAGTCATACCACTCCTGGATATATACCCCAAAGACTCATCCTACCGCAAAGATACATGCACATCCATGTTTATTGCAGCTCTCTTCATAATAGCAAAGAGCTGGAACCAACCCAAATGCCCCTCAACAGACGAGTGGATGACAAAAATGTGGTACATCTACACAATGGAGTACTATTCAGTGGTAAAGAAAGATGTCATTATGAGCTTTGGAGGTAAATGGATGGAGCTCGAACCATATTATTTTTGCCTGATAAATTTGCCACCACTTTGGAAACAGTGGTGTATAATTTGTCTTTCTTTGATTATTTTTTAACATAAAATAATCATAAAAACTGTTTCTTTTAATCCACAGTGAATATATTCATATATAATTGGGAATATTTGCCAACATTAGAAACAAATCTAATTCATGTATAAGGAAATACTATATATTCTTCCAACTAATCCTAAGCCACATGCATTTTTAGAAAATGAGAATAAAAGTGACATCTTTCATCTCTTACAGTGTGCTGTGAATATTTATTGATTTTTTTAAGATACCAGAGATATTTTACATTATTGTAGTCAATTTCATTTGCATACTGAGTTCAAGATCAAAATCAATTTCCTTGGGGCTCATATTAATAATAAGGAAAAATTGTTATAAAATTCATATATATATATATATATATGTTTGTATGTTCTAGAAAGTCTCAGTTATTTCTCTAGGGTTTTTACTGTTTGGTAGGTACCATTTTAACTGCATGATTACAACTGATGATCACAGTTAATCCACCACATCATTTGAATAAGTATTCCACTGACTGTGGGTATAAGAATAAGAATTTTTAAATGGGTATAGACAAGTAGTGTATTATCTCTGGCTACAGAAAGATGTACTTTATGCTTCTTGGTATCATGCAAGTGTTACTTTTGGCCTAACAAGATAATTTGGCTCAAAAGAAGCTAGGTTCTACCTCCCTGAAGGAGCTGCATACAGTCCAGAAGGAAACAGTTTGGATGGGTTTGGTAATCCTTATCAGCTTATTTCCCATCTTTAAGTATGTGATATAACTCCTGGCTTTCTGGGAAAACTATAAATCAGGATATGGGGGTCTGGAAAGAAATAGATTACATATTGTAAAGAGTTTACATTTAAGATAGGCCTGAAATTGTTTAATTCTCTCTTGTGGGCTATGCCTGCTCAACCTATGGTGTTAAATTTTTCTTCCAGTCAGTGTTATACAAGGATGTTTGAGCTTTTGTCCAAGCCTTATATAAAATATTATACTGTAATTAAAAGTATCAGGCTGGTATAGCTTAGTCTTTCTGGATGGTTAAAGACCATATTAATGCCCATACCAATCCGGCTGAGGAACTTAAGGGATAACTTTATTCCTTGCCGTCTGAAGTTGACTAAGTCTCAGGGGACTATGCATGGGGGCATCTCTTGAAATGTTCTGCAAATGTGAGTCACCAGTCTTCCTGTGTAGGGAGGTCTTGGACATTCACTAATGGGACTTTAATCAGTGTCCAGTCAAAAAAAGGAAAGACCTGACTTTATCTTCATGTGGATGGAACTGGTAAATGAAAAGCCAAAAGGAGCCAGAGCACCCCCCCCCGAATCCTAACCTGAGTGACCCCTGAGAACCAGATCCTCAATGGAACTTGAAAAAACAAGAGCTTTGGTTAATCTGGGATAACTTTATGGCCTTAAACATCCAAAATAAAACTAGAAATATAAATATAATAAAATATAATCAGAAATAAGGCCTGAGAAATTATACTTCAGGTATAAAACTTCAGATCTTAGTAAAAAGACAAAAGTAGCTAGTTTCTTAGCAGCCTGGTCTGTGCCAAAGGCTTGGGATGCCAAAATTGTGTCTTCCCCAGGCCTCAGAGTAGGGAATCCTGGGCAGCATAACCCCCTGTATCCCCTAATTGGACCCCTAAGTAACCTTAGGCCTCATCCCTCATCCTAGTAATAGGTTTCTGCCTTATCTGGTCTTATCTGGCCTTATCAAGAATACCCAACAATCACCTGTTCCAGTTTTAATCATTTTAATCATTTAATAATTTTTGCTTGCTCTCCCTTCAGACAACTAGGAACTCATTCCTGCTGACAACAGTTACACCCAGGTGTAAAACACTTCACCCTCTTGTGTCATTGTCACCCATCAGCTCGAAGCAGCTAGAATGAAAAACATCACCCCCTATCCCTATGACACAAAAGGGTAGAATAGAAGGTCATAAGCCCACCTAAGGAGGGGATTTTCCAGGAAGCCAACTGAGGTAGAAGTCCCGAGAAAATTGCTTCAATAAGGTTCCTACTGAGACGGGTCACAAGCCTCAGTTTATCTGGAGATACTTCTACTGATACCTGCCACAGTTCCATCTACACCCATTCCCCTCCCTTACCATACCCATTTCATTGTAAGCCCACTTCCTTGTGTGCTTGGGTATAAAAACTGCCACTTTGTGGGAAAAAAAAAGAATTTTTTTTACGTTGATACAAATCTGATATCTGGCAGATTTTTGAGACAAATTCATTATTTTTATCTTCAAACATAGGGTTTTAAGTAGTAGGTCACCTTTCCACCTTCTATAAAGGTCCCCAGTATGCAGGTGCCAAAAACTCACCAAAATATAATGAGCTGTCCAAGGTAAATACAGGAATGTAAGCAACAGTTATTTCATAGGGGGACCAGGACCAAGGACACAACTGGTCGCTGAGTCAGTGCCAATATCTACCCACTGATGTAGTTGTTATCTGAATGTTGATATTCATCTGAACTGAGTAAGCACTAAAGGACATAATACCTTAATATTTTGCTGTTATGCATCTATCCGTCTTGTGCTATATTTATCTGGAAGTTAAATTTCCGATATTATGATGCATTGTCATATCTAGTATTGTTATAACATTCTGCTTATGTTAGATGCTCAAAACTCTAATACAAGGACATTATACCTAGCTTGATGTTTAATAAACATGTTGATGGCTTGCTTAAGTTGATTCAAAGTACAGAGAGTGGTGTATGAGGACAGATCAGCTAAAATACCTCTATTGGTTAGGATGCTCTAGGGGAGCAGAACCAATGGAATGCACACACATTTATCAGATGGACTTACACAGTATGATCTGTGTAGTCCAGCAAGGGCTGTCTCACACTGACAAGACCAAGAACCCAGTTGCTCCCATGAGTCTTGGTGCTTCAGAAGCCCTAATTTGGCCCAGAAGATCTGGAGGACTCCTGGAGAGACACTGATATTCAGTCTAGATGGGAAGGCTAAAGCAACTGGGTTCTGACATCAGCAAAGGAATATAGCAACAACACTGTAGGCAAACTTGTAAGAGTGAAGTTAGGCAAACTTGTCAGAGAGTGAAGTCAAGCAGCCAAAAAGCAAAGCTGCCTTCTTTGATTTCCCTTGTATCTGGGTTGCTCCTAGAAGGTGCTGCCCAACTTTAGCCTAGGTCTTCCCACTTCAAATAATCTCATTAAGAAAATCTCTCATAGGAGTATCCAATAGCTTGTCTTTTAGTTGATTATAGATCCAGTCAAATTGGCAACCAAGACAAACTATCTCAATGCCTTGGGGAGAGGCCTATCTCACTACCCAGAAAATGAAATCCCTCTTGAATCAGAACACTGCTATGAATTTTCTCCACTGATAGAGAACTAATTAAGTCCTAGATTAACTGTAGTCTTTGTTTGTACCCTACAAACAGAAACCATCCCTGGAGAGATTAAGCAATTACAATATTTTCTCTCTGTTTTTTCTCATTTCCCACTAATATTTCAGGCTATTAAATTTTACTGATGTTCTTTATAAGGAAAACAAAATTCCCTGGAGAAGATGGCTAGCTAGGTAGATGATAGGCACACTATTCTTAGGGGTACAATTATGAGATGTGAATGGAATATCTGAGGAATCTTTTTATCTTTACCTAAAGGTCAACACACCTGTTATTCGAACTACCTATGATTTAAAGAACACAAGATTGCAAAACCTCATAGCTTCCTGAATCTTCAAACTGTGGCTGAGAAAACTATTCTTTTTTTTTTAAATTAATTTTTATTGATGCTTTGTGCATTTCATACATTTTTTCCAATTCAGTTCAGGCTTATTTCCCTTTCCCTCCCCCCCCCATCCCAGATCATGCATTCCGCCATAACTATCCTGCATCTTTCTCTCAGTTTTTTTTTTCATTTTTAGCTATAAGTGATAATCCATGAGTACAAGCATCCTTCATGCAAAACCTATCTGCAGGCTGTTGTGCCCAAACACCTACAGCCCCACCATCCAGTGGGGGGTGACAGGTTGTTTGTTCAATCAAGTTGATCAAATGAGTGTCCAGACTACATTGCTGTAGTTTCACCATTCACCCCAATCGCAGCCCTTACATTCTACCACGCCCCCCCTTCTTCGCAGGTTGTTCCCTAGGCTTAGAAAAGGGCACAGGTGGATGAGAGGTAAAACAGTCCACTCTCTCTGGAGCTGTTGACTTGGACTCTGGTCAATTCTGGCTGTTTCCTTTCATGGGCTGACAGTCTGTCCAGGAATGGATGGAGCTGGAAGACATTATGTTAAGTGAAGTAACACAGTCCAGAAAAACAAACGACAATGGTGTCCCTCATATGTGGATGCTAGTACAACAACAACCCAGATATAAATATTTCTCATGGAGAGGGAGGCATAGTAAAAGAACAGAAAGACTGCATCAAAAATGGACTGAAATGGTGAATTGGAAAGGGGGGATGGTGGGAGAGGGACACGGGTGTATATTCGCTTAAGGCATATTTAATTGACGTGAGCTCAGCAAGTACCCAGTTTCGCCTAGACACTGTCTACGGGACACATGGTGTTTTAGGACTTAGTAAAAGTAAAGTAAACATGTGTATATTAAAAAAAATAAAAAAAAAAAAAAAAAAAAAAAAAAAAAAAAAAAAAAAAAAAAAATGGAGATATAATTCGCTGTTGCCCACATTTGCTTTACATAAAATCTGTAGAGCAAGAACTTTGGGATTGACACATACAAATGTTCTCTATAATTTCTCTGTTGTACAGTATCACCTTGTAGCATTCTCTTTAAGATGATTTAACGTAAAAATTAAGTTTGCTTCCCAAGTTAATCATATATAGTCACCCAAAACAACATGGGTGAATTTGATGAAATCTATGCCTTGACTCCACCCTATAGTCATGTATAATACAACTATCTTCTGGAGACTCATGAGAAAACTATTCTAAGCCCACCATCATCCAGTTATTTGATTTAACATGGGTTTTATACATATTTTTATGATAATACCTTTCTTATACTTTTCACAATTGGGAGAATATCCTGCTGATGAATGCTATTAGAACAGCTGGCTTAGTTGTGGTTGAGTGTCCTCCCAAATGACAATAAAGCACCCTTATGTGTTTTGATCAAGTTGATGTGGCCACCTGCTGCTGATTTCTCAGCATCCTGATTTCACCTACAGTTTACCTTTTAGAAAACGGGAAGAGCACAGTAAATGAAGACCCAGCTCTAACATTCTCCTCTAAATATCTCACAAGGATAGCATGGCTGATAGAGATTTTTGTTTGCGAAAAGTCAAGCCACTAATATCACAGAGCATGTTGTAGGGACACCTTATGCTCTGACAGCGAAATGGACAACTGATATATCTTATTAATTATACTTTAATAATTATTTTTATTTCATGTGTATGAGTGTATTGCCTACGTCTAACTGTGTCCATGTAATGCAATGACTTAGGAGTCAGAAAGGGCATCAGATTCCACTGAAACTGGAGTTGCAGATGGTTGTCAGCTGCCACATGGGTGCTAGGAACTGAATCCAGGTACTCTGCAAGAGTAGCCAGTGCTGACAACTGCTAAACCATCTCTCTAGCCCAGATATATCTTAATTATACAAGGTTAACTGAGGAATTCTCATTTTTGTATGAATAAACAATATGAAAATTCTAATCCCCAATCTCTTCTAACTTTCTCCATAGTTGTTTTTCTTCAAATATAATCTTCCCTCCCTGCCCTATATCTGTGCTTTTTGCCGCAGCCTTTGAACCAATTTTCTGTTCTTAGGCAATTACAGATGTTTCCAATCATGAGTATTGTGTGATGGCTGAGGCATGGATTCTGAAATGAGAAAAATCTGCATCTGAAACTCAGTTCTGAGGAATGTTACATAATTTGTCAGTGCTTCAAACTTCCCTCATTTGTAAAACTGCAATTAACATAACAGAAAATTAGCAATGCCTTTTCTTTTAGAATAAAAAAAAATTTTTTTTTGGTCTTCTTGAGACAGGGTCTCCCTGTAGCTCTGGCTGTCCTGGAACTCACTTTGTAGAACAGGCTGGCCTTAAACTCACAGACATCTGCCTGCCTCTGCCTCCCAAGTGCCAGGCTTAGAATAAATATTTTTAAACCACTTACCACAGAGCCTGGTATACTCAACTGCTTAAGTTATTGTCACTATTATTATGCTGATATTAATACACAATCATTTCCTGGCTTCAGATATCACATGTACTTTCATGAACTCACATTTCCCATAATGTATATGCTGCTCACTTCTAAATTAAGATTCATTTCCCCATACAAGCTCTGAATAAAATTTAGTATATTAAATCCAACAAAGTAAAAAGAAAACTATAGGCCATAAACAAGTAATACATAAGGATATTAAATACTCAAAAATTAGAGAAATTCAATTTAAAAAAATGGAAAAAAAGAAATGTTCCAAAGTATGAATTTATGGCTGATGCTTATTTTGCAAATATGATTGGCACTGCTAGCTATTAAAAATGTATGCAAATAAGCAAATACAATTTTTAAGATCTCAGAAAAAACTCACAATTTAATGTAATTCATCATATCTTAAAAAAATCATACAGATAGTTACAGATATAGTCTTGCAAACTCAAAAGCCACCCATTAAAAAAATAATCTTGGGAAAGTGGGATGAGAGGGAGACACTCCGATAAAGATAATCTGATAAGGAATATCTGTCCAAATCCAGCAGCCCAAACCATACACACGGGTGGGAAAGAAGAAAATGGCAGCGACGCGAACTCTTTCCTGCTCAATAGCATGGCAAATTTTTAGCTAGTACAAAACAGAGCAAAGTTACAAAAGGCATTCAGGTTGGGAAGAGGGAAATGGAACTGTATCAATCAGAGATTTCTAGATTAAGATCAAAACAAACTATTACAAATAACTTTACTCACAGACAAGATGAGAAAAACAAAACTAATGTTAAAAAGTATCTGATATTACTCAAAATTTTAGCAGTGCTGCAAGATAAAGTTAATAAATGAGAAGCACTAGGTCCTGGGCATGGCAACACCTGGAGCCAGAGGCAGGAGGCATGGAACGATGAGGTCCAATAAAATTCTTTCCTATATGCAAGTATGAACATTCTAAATTTAAACCTAAAACATAATACCATGTAACTTTATTATTATGAGAAAAATAGAAATTGTAAAAGTTAAATTCTAAATAGAAATAATGCAGAGCATGGACAGAAAGACTTATTAAGATATCAATTCTTCCTAATTTGAACTGTGAATTCATTGCAACCTCAGGCCAAATCCCAGTGAGTTATTTTGTGGATTTGAACAACTAATTATAGAGTTTATAGGGGAAGTCAAATGACCCAGAAAAGGCAAGAGATTCCTGAAGGAGAAGAAGGAAGTGGGAGGACTGCTACTACACTCCTTTTAAGATTTACTATGTTGGTACAATAATTAGGAGAGAGAGGCAGTGTGGATTTTACAAATGAGACAGATCAGTAAAAACTGATAAATACCACAGAAATAGGCATGTACAAATACCTTCAATTGATCTTGAAAGGAGCAATGATAATTCAATAAGGAAAAAAATTTTTCAACAAATGCAACAAATATAACTAGCTTAGCTAAATATGCATATGTATAAAAGTCAGCATGTCCCTAATGCATTTATTTTTTACCGCTCTGTCTTTATGTCAATCTTGCCCATGTTGTCACTGCTTGTTGGGTATTTCACAGCCCTGAGCATGATTTTAGCATTCGTAAACAAAATATTTATTCTATCTTGTGGACTTCATAAAGGATGGCCATCAAATATTTTCCATCCTAATATTTAATTAGATTTATAAACCATTCTCCTGACCATTTATTTTTCTGAATTAATCACCTGTCCTCTAATCTACTATATAAACCTCCAAATAGAAGTGCCAGACCTTATCCTTCACACTCCTACACATTCTTCACATTGCAGCCTTGATAATTTTAAGGCAAATATTTAATTGCAATTATTAGATTAAGTTCACATTTCCCTCCAGAAAAACTTTTTTTTCTCCCAAGGAAGATGCAGGGTACTTTTGATGATTTAGCCTTCCTACCTCCTCAGCCTTCTCTCTTCATACAACACATATATTCTGTCTCTTGAATTTTTCTATAGACTCTCTGCCCCCACAAGCCACTCACTCCTTCTGAGTCAAGTTTCCTATCATTTTTTTAACCTTGATATTTCTCACTGAGCCTTTGAGTCATGAATCAAGCATCACAAAGTCATGTCCTATCCCACACTGCTCAAAGTATGTGCAGTGCTTTTGCACTACTTCTGAAACCATCACAAAGCAGATGTGCTTGGAATCAGAAATAAGTAAATTGACATCAAGGATAACATAAAATTTAAGGATAATATGTTTTCTTTATGCCATAAAATGTGCTCATTAAACACTGGTAAATAACAAAGAAAGGCATGGAGAAATGCCTGGGGGTGGGGATAAGAGGGCACAAGAGTGACAGGATGAAGAGGGGAGGAAGAATTTTGCAGATTCTCCTTTGGAAGATCATTAAAACAAACAGAAATTACAGCATGCGATGGACAGTTTTCTGTCAACTTGACACACCTGGGTTGAGGGAGGCTCAATTGGGGAATTTCCTCCATTGGATTGGTCTGTGGCAACATCTGTGGAGTATTGGTTTGTTGTTGAGTAACGTGGGAGGGCCAAGCTCACTATGGGTGGTGCCACCACTGGCAGGTTGTTTTCTATTGTATAGGGTTGGGGGGCTGGAGGGATGGCTCAGCAGTTAGCACCAACTGCTCTTGCAGAGGACCCAGTTTTGATTCCTAGCACCCACATGGCAGCTAAGAACCATCTTTAAGCTGGGCGTGGTGGCACATGACTTTAATCCTTCCACTTGAGAGGCAGAGACAGGTGAATCTCTGTGACTTCAAGGCCAGTCTAGTCTACAGAGTGAGTTCCAGGCCAGATGGGGCTATAGGGAGACCCTGCTTAAAAAAAAAAGCAGGTTGAACATGGGCCAGGGGAGCAAGTCAGTAAGCAGTGTTCCCCCATGTCACATGTGTCAGCTCCTGCCTCCAGCTTCCTTCCCTGAGTTCCAATGCTGACCTCCCTCAGTGATGAACTGTGACCTGGAATGTGAGCCAAATAAACCCTTTCCTTCCCAAGTTAGATTTGGTCAGACAGGTTTTGTTACAACAAATGAAAGAAAACTAGAATACAGTGTTTAGTAAGTTTCAGGGACAATAGAGAAATGAAACAGGATTTAGACCCATTCAAATACCCAGAGTAGTTTGGGAATTAATTCTAAAACTATTTAGTAATGTCAATAACTGCATCCCTTTCAATCTATAAAAGCATTCCTCAAGTTGTAATAATATATTGATATTTCATAGAATATAAAATAGAATATATTTTATACCCCTAAAAGAAAAAGGCATGACTAAGGTTAACAATAAGATGCATCATTATTTCAGAAATATTTAAATATAAAAAATTCTACATTGTAGAATCTATGAAATTTTTGTAGATGTAAAATAAATAAGTTATTGTGAACTATTCTGTATCACCCCAAAGAAAAGAGAAGCTATTTTCCATTTACCCATGGATATTAGCAAATATCATCTAAAGGGCCATGGAATGATCATTAACTAAACTAACTTTGGTTCTAAAGTTTTCACAATCATTCATATAATTCAGAGGATCTATAATATATTTTCAGGCACTTATAAAACATTTTAGTCTAGCTATAAAGGCAAATACAAAAGGATTGAAATTATTCCATGCATTCTATCAGACCACAGTGCAATAAAGCTCAATATTAACATGAGTGTAGGCCCTACTAACTATAAGAACACATGGAGACTAAACAACACAATACTGAAGAATGAGTGGGTCAGAGAAGAAATAAAGAATGAAATAAAAGCATTCCTGGAACTAAATGAAAATGACAATATAACACAACAAAACATGTGGGATATATTAAAGTCAGTCCTAAGAGGGAAATTTATAGCCCTAAGTGCCCACATTAAAAAAACAGAAAGAGAACAAGTAAATGATCTAACACAGCAGCTAAAAACACTTGAAAGACAACAACAAATGAACCCTACACCCAACAAACAGGAAGAAATAACAAAAATCAGAGCAGAAATCAATGAAACAGAAATAAAGAAAACAATACAAAAAAACAACAACAATGAATCCAAAAGCTGGTTCTTTGAAAAGATAAACAAAATAGAAAGATCTCTAGCCCAGTTAACCAAAAGAAAGAAAGAGCAACTCCAAATCAATAGCATTTGGGATAAAAGGGGAAACATCACAACAGTTAAAGAAAAGATCCAGACAATCATAAGAGAAGACTTCAAAAAACTATAGTCTACTAAATTTGAAAACCTAAGAGAAATGGATGAGTATCTGAAATCCTGGGATTCGCCAAAGCTTAACCAAGAAGAGATTGACAGCTTAAACAGACCCATAACACTTGAGGAAATTGAACATGTGATAAAAAGCCTCCCAACTAAAAAAAAGCCCAAGCCCAGATGGTTTCACAGCAGAATTCTATAAAATATTTAAAGAGGTCTTACAACCATCATTACTCAAACTTTTCAGAAGGATACAGACAGAGGGAAATATCCCAAATTCCTTCTACGAAGTCAGCATCACTCTAATACCAAAATCGGGCAAAGACACAAACAAGAAAGAAAACTATAGACCCATATCATTGATGAACACAGATGCAAAAATTCTCAACAAAATACTTGCAAATCGCATATAGACCTACATCAAAAAGATCATCCATCATGACCAGGTTGGATTCATACCAGAGATGCAGGGATGGTTCAACATACATAAATCAATAAATATCAAAAAACTCATAAAAGGACTTAAAGACAAAAACCACACAATCATCTCAACTGATGTGGAAAAAGCTTTCAACAGAATCCAGCATCCCTTCATGCTTAAAATCTTAGAGGGAATTGGACTGGAGGGATCATTCCTCAATGTAATCAAAGCCATATACAAGAAACCCACAGCCAACATAATCCTAAATGGAGAATAATTGGAAGCATTCTCCTTAAAGGCAGGAATACAGCAAGGCTGTCCCCTATCACCACTCCTCTTCAATACAGTGCTTGAAATGCTTGCTAGGGCAATAAGGCAAGAAAATGAAATGAAAGGAGTACTAATTGGAAAAGAGGAAGTAAAACTATCCCTTTTTGCAGATGATATGATAGTTTACCTAAGGGATGCTAAAAACTCCACCAGAAAACTCTTAGAAATGATCAAAGTTTCAGTATAGTGGCAGGATACAAAATAAACCTAGAAAAATCAGTAGCATTCCTTTACACCAATAATAAGCAAGTGGAGAAGGAATATAAGGAGACCTTCCCAATCACAATTGCCCACAAAAAAAAAAAAAAACCTGAGGAAACGGCCTAACCTAACGGAGACCCAAAGATGGACAATGTAAAAAAAGGAATAAGGTGAAGAAGGAGAGGGTAAAAGGACAGCAAAAAGGGAAAAAAGAACCGCCCTATGCGCAGGGCGGGATAAAAAAGGAAGCGAGGAAAAAAGGGCCAGGGGGCGACCCAAATAGAACGATACAGATGCAATGCTCCCAATCAAAATCCCATGAGCTTTTTCACAGACGGAGCAAAAACACCCTAAAATCATATGGAAAAACAAAGACCCTGAATAGCTAAAAAAACCCTGAGAAAAATCAATACAGGGGGCATTACATTTACCAGAATTCAAACTTATATCACAGGGCATAGTCATAAAAAAAAAAAAAAAAAAAAAAAAAAAAAAAAGCAGAACGAGGACCAGGAAACAAAGGGAAGAGCCAAACTTGAGCTCATATAACTTCAGCCACCTCATATTTGACAAAGGGGCCAAAAAAGCTCAATGGAGGAAAGATAGCATCTTCAGCAAATGGTGTTGACAAAACTGGATCACCATTTGTAGAAGAACAAAATTAAACCCCTACCTCTCACCCTGTACAAAAATAAACTCCAAGTGGATCAAAGATCTCAACCTAAAACCTGAAACCCTGAAGGTGATAGAAGAAAAAGTCGGCAGCAACCTACAAAACATAGATGTAGTAGGAAAAGACTTTCTAAATCAAATACCAGCTGGACAAGACATAAGGACAACAGCTGACAAGTGGGACCTCATCAACTTCAAAATCTTTTGTACAGCAAAGGAAACAATCAAGGAAGTGAAGAGAAAACCCACAGAGTGGGAGGAAACCTTCACCAGGGATACATCAGATAAAGCATTAATATCCAGAATATATAAGCTACTTAAAAAACAAAGAAGTAGGAAAACAAATGATCTACTCAAAAGATGAAGTAAAGAGCTAAACAGAGACTTCACCAGTAAGGAAGTAAAGATGGCTGAGAAACATCTTAAAAAGTGTTCAATATCATTAATAATTAAGGAAATGCAAATTAAAACCACACTAAGGTATCATCTCACTCCAATAAGACTAGCCAAGATCAAGAAAACAAGACACCAAATGTTGGAGAGGTTGTGGGGAAAGGGGAACACTCATCCATTGCTGGTGGGAATATAAACTGGTACCACTGTGGAAAGCAGTGTGGAGAATCCTTTAAAAACTCAAAATGAGCCTACAACCTGACCCAGCCATACCACTCCTGGGTCCCACAAGATGCATCCTACCGCAAAGATACATGCACAGCTATGTTTATTGCAGCTCTCTTCACAATAGCAAAGAGCTGGAACCAACCCAATTGCCCCTCAACTGATGACTGGATTACAAAAATGTGGTACATCTACACAATGGGGTTCTATGCAGCAGAAAAGAAAGATTACATCATGAGCTTTGTTGGTAAATGGATGGAACTTGAAGCAATTATACTAAGTGAAGTAACACAGTCCCAGAAAAAAGAGAAAGGTGAATGGTTTCCCTCATTTATGGATGCTAACACCAAATCCCCAGTTGGTAGACAAACTGAGCAACTTTATTATTACATTTCATTGTATCTGAAACCAACTGTGCTATTACAATGTGAATCTATAAATGGGCTCTAGAATTGTCTTACCACTTATACTCACACAATGTAATTACCATATACAGATGGAGGTTATGTAGTCATATTCTAAAAAAAGAATGTAAAGTTACATGACTTTATACCTGCATGCAAATTTACTGTTAAAATGTGAATCTCTAAATGTATTTTGGAATCAACCTACAGTTTATTTTCAGAATTTTTAATTTTGACTTATGTGTGTAGTGTACATATGCATATTTTGGAATATTATAAAATTTAAAAAAAGTATTGATAGCTTTATAGAATAATTTCAGTATAATCCCTGAGTTATTGAAATATTACAGTAATGTAGAGTTTATACTGTAAACTGATTCTGGGAGTTGGGAGCTGACGTTTGAACTCAGAGGCTGTGGGCATCTGGTCTCCAAGTGGGGGCAAGCAAACAACTCAACCACCACCCCCCCCAAACTGAAACTCCGGCAAGAGTGGTTGGCAGCAGAGGGAATACAGTGTTCAGAAGTTGTCTAGTCATCTGGGTTGTTACCTATCCAGTTCTTACAGAACAGAAAGGGAAGTGTGAAGTATATCTTCCAATATATAACCAAAATTGAAAGCCTGAAACCTAGATAAGCCAATACTCCATACATAAGGAGAATACAACGAAGGCACCTGAAGGAATAAAGGAAAGCAATCCTTCAACAAGGTGAAGAGGCATACAAGATTCGCATTCTATCAGACCATAGTGCAATAAAGCTCAATATCAACGAAAGGATAAGCCCTGGTACTTACACAAACATATCGAGACTAAATAACACACTCCTGAATAAAGAATGGGTCAAGGAAGAAATAAAGAAAGAAATAAAAGCATTACTGGAACTAAATGACAATGGCAGTACAACACAACAAAACCTATGGGACACATTAAAAGCAGTCCTAAGAGGGATGTTTATAGCCCTAGGTGCCTACATAAAAAAAAAGAAAGAGCACAGAAAAATGAGCTAAAACTGCAGCTAAAAACACTTGAAAGACAACAACAAATAAATACTAAACGTAACAGACAGGAAGAAATAACAAAAATCAGAACAGAAATTAATGAAATAGAAACAAAGAAAACAATGAAAAGAATCAACGAATCCAAAAGTTGGTTCTTTGAAAAAATAAATAAGATAGACAGACCCCAGCCCAGTTAACCAAAAGAAAGAAAGAGCAACTCGAAATCAATAGAATTCATGATGAAAGGGGAAATATCACAACAGACAGTGAACAGATCCAGACAATTATACGGGAATACTTCAAGAACCTATACTCCACTAAATTTGAAAACCTAAGAGAAATGGATGAATATCTGCAATCCTAGGAATCGCCAAAGCTAAACCAAGAAGAGATTGACAGCTTAAACAGACCCATAATATATGAAGAAATTGAAAATGTATTAAGAGAACTTCCAACTAAAAAAAGCCCAGGTCCAGAAGGTTTCACAGTAGAATTCTATAAAACATTTAAGGAGGACTTACAACCAATATTATTTAAATAGTTCAGAAGGACACAAGCAAGGGCAAGGATGCAACCAAAAAAGAGAACTACAGACCCATCTCATTAATGAACTCAGATGCAAAAATTCTCAACAAAATACTTGCAAATCGCATACAGACCCACATCAAAAAGATCATCCTTCATGATCAAGTTGGATTCATACCAGAGATGTAGGGATGGTTCAACATACGAAAATCAGTAAATATCATAAAACTCATAAATGGACTGAAGGACAAAAACCACACGATCATCTCAATTGATTCAGAAAAAGCCTTTGACAAAATCTAGCATCCGTTCATGATTAAAGTACTAGAGGGAATTGGACTGGAAGGATCATTCCTCAACATAATCAAAGCCATATATAAGAAACCCACTGCCAGCATCATCCTAAACGGAGAAAAGTTAGAAGTATTACCCATAAAGGTAGGAACCCAACAAGGCTGCAATTTGTCACCACTTCTCTTCAATATAATGCTTGAAACACTGGCTAGGGCAATAAGACAAGAAAAGGAAATTAAAGGAATACTATTTGGAAAAGAGGAAGTAAAATTATCCCTTTTTGTAGATGATATGATAGTTTGCCTAAAGGATGCTAAAAACTCCACCAGAAAACTCCTAGAAACAATTAAGAGTTTCAGTAAAGTGGTGGGATACAAAATTAACCTAGAAAAATAAGTAGCCTTTCTTTTCACCAACAGCAAGCAACTGAAGAAGGAATACAAGGAGACCTTCTCAATCATGATAGCCTCAAAAACAGTAAAATACCTAAGAAAAAAACCTAACCAAAAGCACCAAAGATCTCTACAAGAAAAAGCATAAACTCCTGAACAAGGAGACTGAAGAAGACATCGGAAGATGGAAAGACCTCCCATTCTCATGGATTGGAAAAATTAATATGGTAAAAATGTCCATTCTACCCAAACTAATATACCAATTGAATGCTATTCCAATTAAAATCTCAAGGACATTCTTCACAGTCTTGGAAAAAAATTCTTAAATTCATATGGAACAACAAAAGACCCCAAATAGCCAAAGCAACCCTGAGTGAAAAGAGCAATTTGGGGGGGGGGGTGTTTCTATACCAGACATCAAACTATATTACAGGGCTATAGTCATAAAAACAGCCTAGTACTGGCACAAAAACAGACATGTATACCAATGGAACAAAACCAAAGATCCAAACTTGATCACATACAATTTCAGCCTCTTCATATTTGACAAGGGGGTCAAAAAGACTCAATGGAAGAAAGACAGCATCTTCAGCAAATGGTGTTGGCAAAACTGTATCACCACTTGTAGAAAAATAAAATTAAATCACTACCTCTCACCCTGTACAAAAATCAACTCCAAATAGATCAAAGAACTCAATGTGAAAACCAAAACTCTGAAGGTGATAGGAGAAAAAGCTGGCAGCAAAAGACATAGACTTAGGAAAAGACTTTCTAAATCAGGCAGCAGCTGCACAGGAAATAAGGTCAACAATTGACAAGTGGGACCTTATTGAACTCAAAAGTTTCTGTACAGCAAAAGAAACAATCAGGGAAGTGAAGAGAAAACCCACAGAGTGAGAGGAAACCTTCATCAGTGATACATCTGACAGAGCATTAACTTCCAGAATATATAAACTACTCAAAAACAAAGAAGAAAACAAATGACTCACTCAAAAGATGGAGTAAAGAGCTGAGCAGAGACTTCACAAGTGAGGAAGTAGAGATGGCTGAAAAAGTGTTCTACATGGCTAATAATTAAGAAATTGCAAATTAAAACCACTTTAAGATATCATCTCACCCCAATAAGGCTGGCAAGGATCAAGAAAACAATGATACCTAATGCTGGAGTGTGGGAAAAGGGGAACACTCATCCTCTGCTGGTGGGAATGCAAATTTGTACAACCACTATGGAAAGAAGTATGGAGAAGACTTAAAAGACTCAAAATGACCTACCACCTTACCCAGCCATACCACTTCTGGGAATATATCCACCAGACTCTTCCTACCACAGAGATACATTACAGCCATGTTTATTGCAGCTCTCTTCACAGCAGCGAAGAGCTGGATCCAACCCAAGTGCCCCTCAACTGACGAGTAGATAGAGAAAATGCTATACATCTACACAATGGAGTTCTATGCAGTGGTAAAGAAATATGACATCATGAAATTTGCAGGTAAATGGATGGAACTAGAAGATTTTATGCTAGGTGAAGTAACACAATCCCAGAAAAACAAAAGATGAATGGTATCCCTCATCTGTGGATGCTAGTACCAAGTACGTAGTTGTAAGACAAACTGAGCAACGTTATTGTTATAGTCCTCATGATCTAAAGACAACTGTACATTGTGAATCCCTAAATAGGTTCTAGAGCTGACCTAACCTTTATTTTCAGACCTTGGGTTTTTGGTATATGATGGAGGGTACATGTGCATCTTTTAGAGTAACATGGGATTAAAATGGAAAGATGCAAATCAATAAATATGATATTGAAATAACATATAGTTTGTTTCCAACAATTTTAATATAGTTGCAATGTAACAGGCTTGTGCAACTTAGCCTTTCTGGGTGCTTAACAACCATATTTAATGCCCATACACATTTGGCCAAGGGACCTAAGGGATAACTTTGTTCCTTGCCCTCAGACATCAACCAAGTCTTAGGGGATTATGCATGGGGGCATCTCTTGAAATGCCCTGCAAATGTGAGTCACCAGTCTTCCTGTTCAGGGAGATCTTGGAGAGCCACTAATGGGACTTTAGCCAGTGTCCAGTCTATAAAGAGGAAAGTCTACTCATGCTTCAGAAAAGGAAGTCTGGTCTAGCAAGACCTGATTTTATCCTCAAGTGGATGGAACTGGTAAATGAAAAGCTGAAGGGAGAAAGGCACTCCCACCCTTCTCTCCCTCCAAAACCCCAAGAGACCCCTGAGGATCAGATCCTCAACTGACCTTGAGAAAACAAAAACCTCGGTTAATCTGGGCTAACTGTGTGGCCTTAAGCATCCAAAAGGAAAGTACAACCAGAAATAAATAATCATTAAGACCAGAGAAACTGAACTGCAGACATAAAACTTGAGATCTTAGACAAAAAGAAAAAAAGAGACAGTACTGTGGTTTGGCCTGTCTTCAATTCTTACTGGCAAGTGCATCTACCCTGTGGCTGCCACCCCTTTTGGCACTCCTCAAAGACATGAGAAACAGTTTTTTAACCATCCCATATGGTCTGAAGACTCATGTATCTCCAAGAATCCTCTAAACCTTCAATGCCAGATGGGGACTACTGACATATCCAGGTTGCGGACTAAACAGCTAAGGGGATTTCAGCCTAGTCAGAATACAGACTGCCATTGTTGGACTACCTGGGCTGTATAATGGAGGCCAGTACAGGGGTATCAAGATAGGACATGTGCTTACTGGACTTCACTTGGGGGACCATGGGAGGGAAAGACCCCAATGTGGAGCAAAAGTGCAGGATTGATGGTTGTTTGGGATTGCCAAGGAGGAAACTTCGAGCACCTCCTTAAGGAAAACATGACATCTTTTGTGGAGAGCAGGTGTGGTGACAGTCCTAAGAAGGCACCCGAGACTTTAGCAAAGTTTTATGACTAACACCTGAGTCTTATGATTAACACCTGATTCCCTCCTACCTCAAAGTAAAGTCACGCTCACCGTTTGAGCTGTGCAGGTGCACCCTGTATACAAGATCAGACCAGATGATACCAATAGACTAAGGCCACGCAACCTGGGCTGGGAAGGTGGATAAATAGAGGGACTTTCTAGATAGAGGAAAACTCTCTCTCTCCTTTCTAGTCTGAGAGAGAAGCTTGCTTGCCTGAGGAAGGAGAAGGCTTAGAGGGAGAAGCTTGGAGAAGGAGAAAAGATGTGCTTGAATAAACCGTTCTGACAAGACCTGCCTGCTCGAATAATAAACAGCTTTGAGAAGAACGAGTGAGAGGTGCTTTGTTGCTGCGGCTTCATACAAGTGTTTCCTACAAGTGTGCAAGTGTTTCATACAAGTGTTTCATACAATCTTTTAGGGAAAAAAGTCTTCTAATTCAAGTGATATGTGTATGTGTGTGTGTGTATGTATTCTGTAGCAATACAAGTTGAAGAGAACAACAATAGAACTGAAAGGAAAAAACTCTGGAAAGACTCAGAAAAAGATGCAGGACATGTAGGGCAGAGTGCAGGGACTCGGGTGGGGTGGGGTACATGGAAAGGGAAGTGACTCTAGATTCGATTGAGAAATTATGTATGACTTATGGAAAAAGTTTAATAACAATTTTAAAAAGGTAAACAAATCAACCCCTTTACCAGAAGCTGGCAAACTTTTCCTGCAAAGAGCAAGATATCAAATATCCCTAAGCTTTTCAGGACTACCCAGTCTCTAATGCAAAATACCTCTGCTGTTGTAGGACAAAAGTAGTCACTGATAGTAAGGAAACAAATGAACACAACTATGTTTCAATAAAACTTTATTTATAAAAGCACATGGCAAGCAATATTTGACCTGGGACCATTGCCCTAACTCTTGCTTTAAATCAAATCACAACTAAACACTGGCTATTGAAAACTAGCCACTATACTAAGAAGCCCAAACTCCATGGGGAGGCCAACTGGAGAGGAACTGGTCTCCTCCTTGATGGTCTGTTTGAACGCCCATTTGATGAAATACACCAACCTGCTGGTCATATTGCTGCACTATTTTGGAAATGGGTCCTTTGATATCAGTTCAACATCCCCAGATAACGCTGCATGGAGCAGATATAAGCTACTCAGCCAAGCCCTGCCCAAATGCATGACCCACAAACCATGATATAAAACTAAATTGTAAAAACATGAGACACAGCTTTTCAACCTTCCAATATGGACTGAAGACTCATGTCTCTCCAAGAATCCTCCAAACCTTCAGTGTCAGATCAGGACTACTGAGACATCCAACTTGTGGACTGAGCTACTACTGGGGTTTCAGCCTCTTCAGAGTATAGACTACCATTGTTGGACTACCCAGGCTGTATCACGGAGACCAGTACAGGAAGATCAAGACAGGATGTGGTGTTTACTGGACCTCATTTGGTGACCTTGGGAAGGGAAAACCCCAGTGTGGAGCACAAGGGCAGAACTGATGGGGGTTTGGGCTTGCCAAGGAGAGGCCTTCAAACAGTACATCTTTTAGCCTAATAAAGAAAAAAAAAAGCATGGGCTGAAGATCTAAAACCTATATGATATATGTGGTGTGCATATATACATATTTTGGGGTGTTGCATATTGGAAGGAATAACAACAACAACAACAACAAACAACAAAAAGACTGGATCAAAGAACTGACTGAAATTGTGAACTTCTGCTCGAAACAGTAAACTTCTGCATGGAGAATTTTGAGAGAGACTGAAAAAAAGATGAAAAACATGTTTGACAGAATACATGAGCTCTGGTGGGGATGGCAGGGAGGGAGGAAAGCATGGGTGTGGATTTGATTTGAAATTTTGTATGAAATGCACAAAGCTTCAATTAAAATTGGCTTTGAGGGCTGGATAGATGGCCTAGCGGTTAAGAGCGCCGACCGCTCTTACAGAGGACCTGGGTTCGATCCCCAGCACCCACATGGCGGCCGAGAACCGTCTGAAACTCCAATTCCAGGAGAACTCCGGTTCCAGGGGAATCCAACACCCTCTTCTGACTTCTGCGGCATTGCACGACACGGGTGCACAAACTTGCACGCATACAGTACATTCATACACATACAAAAAATAAAATTAATTAAAAAATTTAAACAATTGGCTTTGAAAAAATTAATTAATTAAAAAAATAAAAATATAAATATAAATAAATAAGTAAATGAAAATATAGGTTTCCAAGCTTCACATCTCAGATTGCATCTCCAAATCATGTTGGAACACTAGATTTTAACAATTATATCAACCTTGTCTTTTCCGGATCCTATCTTAAGATCCTTATACATAACAGAGCCAGAAAGCAACTTTATTACAATAAATAGCTCAATATACTGTTAGGAAGGCTTAATCTGCATTTTACAGTGATGAGGACAACTTCTGGATTAAATGACAATAAACTTGACACTTCCTACATTTCTGCTTAAATTTACTTATATTGGAAGATTTTAAAATGTTATAGAAAATTGCCTCCAATAAAATATCAAGATAAATAAATTATTCAATAGCTAATTGCAGAGAATTAAGATGACAATTGCACCATTCCTTGCAGAAGGGTTCAGATCTGAGTGGTCAGAAACTAACCATGAAGTTAATGTAACATTGAGATGTAATTAGAAAAAATACAGGAACATCTCAAGTTATAATGAGGTTACTCACAGTAAATTGAAAATATCTTAAGATGAGAGCACCTTTAGAACATCTAGACTCCCAAACATCAGAGCGTAGCCACACAGTGCCCCATAAAACACTTGTTGCTCATCCTGTGATCATACAGCGAATAGTAACAGGGCTAAGCATTTGTGAGAACATCATACTCGATACTGATAGGGCACAAAAAGAGCAAAATCCGAAAGTTACAGTAATCTTTCTACTGAATGGGAATTGCTTTTGCGTCATTGTAAAGTTAGAAGTTTCTAAGAAGAATCATCATAAATCAGGAACTTTAAAAAATTAATATCTACACTAATGTCTACTTGTATACTGAAGCAACTTTTAATAGTGTTAACTACCATTTTAATGTCCAAATTACACAAATCCAAACTTGTGGGTGAGACTCACAGAGATTAAGACTGGAAGAAACCTCATCATTTTACAAAACCAAAACATAGATGTTACGATAAAAGAACAAAAGAGTCAGAATTACTTATGTGGAATCCATTATACATTATTGGTGTTAGATGACACAACTTCCTTATGTATTGACTGATAAATTAGTTTTAAAAGATTTTGGACAGAAATGATAGAATATATGAATTCCTGTGGGAGTGGGATTTTGGAGGGGCCGGTGGGGAAGCGGGTGTAGATGATTGAGAAATTCTGTGTGAAATACACGAAAATTCAATAAAAATTGAAAAAACTTAAGAATACTAAAGCTTTAAAATGTATTTTTTTCTTATTATTTTTTATGTGTATGAGTGTATAGCCTGTATGTATGTAAGTGTACCTGCATCTTGGAATGCCCATGGAAGAATCTCCTGGAACCAGCTTTATGGACAGTTGTTAACCCCTATGTGGGTGCTGAGAATCGAACTTAGGTACTCTGCAAAAGCAGTCAATGCTGTTAACGACTGAAAAAATCTCTCCAGCTGCTTTGATTTATTTCTTAATACTAACATTTCCCTTTAAACATATTTTAAATGCGCCGCTACCACTAATATTTCTTGTAATCAATATTTTATATTCATCTATAATGCTTTTTAGTTTGCATATTCCAGGAAGTGAATTGGTTTCAAGATGTAATATACACATGCTAGATTATTCAGCTATAAAGGATAAAATTATATAATTTTGTATTAATATGGGTTGAACTTCATGACATTGTACTAAATGAAATAAGCCAGACACAAAAAGATGCATAATATATGTTCTCATTTTTAGCAGCTAGAATTGCTGATCACACAGAAACAGGGTAGAGTAGGATAGAGGTCAGTAGTGAGGAAGCTCTCCTTATAATAACAATGGGGTACTATATAGTCTATAACAACTAACTACACATTTAAAAATGAGACCTTGAAGCCTTCAATAAGTAGAGGTAATAATATTTCAGGATATACTTGCTAATTACCTGGACTTCATATTGTACACTGAATTATAATACTACATAATGTACAAGTGTAAATATGTCAATTCAAAATAAAAATGTTCATCTTTAATTATGGGAGATATTTTTAATAATATTTTCTTTAATATCATATACCTATAAAAGACTCAATAAAAATATTGATAGATAAAAGTAGTCTTGGGATGTAATAAAAATAATGAAAACACACTTGAATTTTATAATTTTAATAATTGGGATTTCACATAATTAAATTTAAAGTATGATGGACAAATCTTTTTAAATATTTTTTAAATTTTATTTATTTATTTTCTATGTGTATGAATGTACTGTCTGCATGTAGGTTTGTGCACCCGTGTCGTGCAATGCCACGGAGGTCAGAAGACGGTGTTGGATTTCCCTAGAACTGGATTTCTTCTGGAATTGGAGTTACAGACGGTTCTCAGCCACCATGTGGGTGCTGGGGATCGAACCCGGGTCCTCTGCAAGAGCAGTCAACGCTCTTAACCGCTAGGCTATCTCTCCAGCCCCAACAAATCTATTAAGTAGTAAATACTTTCAGTGTTTTATATTCACCTTCAGGAATTATTGTTATGCTAAAAAATACAAACAGCATCACTCTGGATCATTGGGACAAAATACAACTAGTCATTAAGTTTTATGAAAATAAGATAGACCCAAAAATTTGATCCAGAATATATTGCAAATATCAAACAGGAGAGACAAATATCTTGGGAAATAGAAGTGGACAGTGCAGGGCCTGAGTATCTTGCATAGAGGAGAATGGTGTGAGGAAAGGGTGGGGTCTTAGCACAATGAACACATACATTTAGGCCTATTTTAAGTGGTTACAGAATTCACAAATATGGATGGAGTTTCTAAAAATATAGGTCTCTATTTGTTATTTGGAAAAGTATGCTAATATTTGAGTTTTTGAAACTATGCTGCACTGGCTATTAAGGCATCTTTTATGTTTCATCTGCTGAAAGTAACTTCAAAGGCAATAGCATATATATATTTGAGATAAATATATATTAAAATACAATTAAAGGGATGGGGGATAGTTCAATTGGTAAACTGCCACATAAGCATGAAGACCTGAGTTTTGATCCCCAGCTCCCATGTGAATGCTGGCTGGAAGGTATGCATCTGTAATCATAGCACTGGAGGGTGGAGCTAGGCAGGTCTCTGAATTTCACTGGCCAGTGAAGCTTGCTGATCATTCTGCTCTAGGTTCAGTGAAAGGTTCTGTCTCAAAAAATATACATATTTATATGTATGCATATACACACATATATATGTACATGTGTATACAAAAATATACAATATGATACAAACACATGTAAATAGACAAAAAGGAAGAAATACCAACCAATGACAGAGTTGATGATGTATATTTATCGCCACAGACTTTCTAGTTTTAAAATATTAAATTATATAAATCATAAGAATAAAATCATGAGACATTTGTATTCTAATACAGATAACAGTGTCTATCAGTCATTGTTTTTAATGATTTAATTTTAAATGTTGTATGTATATGCCTGTTAGATATATGTGTACCATGTGTATGCCCTTCCCAAAGAGTACAGAAGAGGACATCTGATCACATGGAACTGGAGTTACAAGAGATTGTGAACTGCATGAATGCATTCTGGGAACTCAGGTCCTCTGAAGAGCAGCAAGGGCTCTTAACCATTGATCTCAGTTCATTATCTTTAATAAAATGACATGAGGGTAGACAGGAATGTATCTCCCTAATCATATGTATTATCGACAGGAGATTGGAGTGGTATATCTGAGGTAAACAGGAAATAATCTTGGTGGCTAGAAAGGGAGAGCTAGGCCCCCTGAGAGGAATCTCCAAGTGGAGATATTGAAGAAAAGTCAGGATCAAGCCAAAGATGGAGACCATCAGAAGACCATAATCCAGGTTCTCCAATTAAATAGGAAGCAGAAAAGGCAGAACAATGAGAGCACAAATAAAGTCACAGCATAGCGTGATCTGGGTAAAAGAACATTAAAGTCTCCAGAAAAATGTGCTGAGTCTGAGACTGTAGGAGATAGAGGTTAGTGTAATCAGTGAGAATAATTCTGAATTATTCTCATAATCTCAATAACACTGAACATGGAATAATAATCTGAAGAGAACAAGTAAGTCCAATGTTTTTGTTGCTTTTAGAGCAGGACAACATTCATTTTCTGTACATTAATTTTCTGTACATTAATTCATCTCCGCCTCAAGGAAAAAAATAAATAAATTGCCCTGGAAAAAAATTTGCAAAGTAGCAAAAAAAAAAAAATCATTGCCAATGAGAGGAAGTGACAAATGTCATTTAAAAAACCAAACCCAAACTTGATAAATACTCTGAAAGCCCTCATTTGTAAAGTATATGTGAATCCATTGCAACCACTCCAGATGCACCTTCCACCAGTCTCTCCCTCTCATTTCCTACATAGCTTCATGGTGAAATCAGGATGCTGTTTATGCTTGGCTCTGCCATGGTGCTCAAGCTACTCTTTTGTGACTGCCATTAAGCTACATGCAATTACCACTCATTCTGCCAGCAATGCCACCCCAGTATGCTGCTCAATACTGATTGCTCTCTGCTACAGCTTCCAGAAATTGAGCTTGAAGCTGCTTATCTGCTGCTAGCCACTGCTCAGTGCTTCCTGCAGTTCAGGGTCTTTCATTCTCCCCCACTATGTTCTCTGTTCTAACTCACCCATCCTCCAAGTTTCATTTCTACAGATGTACTCTACAGAGTACATATGAAGTGGCCAAAGTGTCAGGGCTTGTTAATGCAATAGGATTAGGCATGGCTGGCCCTGGACTGCAGGTTCTGAACTGCTACTCCTTTTCACTTCTTTATTCTACATTGCTAAATTCAGCTCCACATGTTGTAAAGTTTTAAAGTTAATTGTATATATTTCTCTTATGGGGAATGAAATACTTCCTAATGCTTTGTTACGTTTTTCACTACTGCTGTCAAACACAAACTGGTGATCTAGACTATTTGGTAGCTATATTGGTATTTTGTCAACTTCTAGAATTATTTATTTTTCCAAACTCATTTGTTTCATTCAAAATTATTAGGTATACCAATACAGATGAATGGGTAGTGGATTGATTTATATTGTAATATCCAAAATTAATGTTTTAAAGTAACAAAAATCATCTCATGTTTTGTAGAAATCAGATGTCCAGGAAAAACACAACTGTATTCTCTGCTTGCAATTTATGAAGCTTGAAATCAAGGTGTTGGATGAACTATATTCCTGGTTTCAGCTTGAGATCTCCCAAGTTCTCAGTTGTTGGAAGAATGTAATTCCTATGATTTTTAAGTCCAAAGCCCTCACTACATGAGGCTTCCTGCTGGTGTTTGACATAAGGCCCTCTCTACAACACAGAGATATGCCTCTTTATACTCATCTTGGAAACAACACCTGTTCCTGCTGTCTGTTAAAGGCTGGAATGATTAGTCAGGTGAGGGCAATACTCAGTCCACCTGCACACAGGCTTTCCCCTCCCCATATGATACAGTATCATGAATGATGTGATAACTCATGTTTTTGTAAGTCCAGTTTTCATCTAAAGAAGAGAAGTATACAAGGTGTGTATGTGGGGGAGGGGAAACAACCTTAGAGACCATCTTAAAATACTTCCTATCATCAGGAGACTGTTTATCTAACTACTAATGTTAACCATACATGAAAAATTTAGTACCCATCTTGCATAGTTAGACTTTTCTCGTTCCTGAAAAAATATGATGTTTACTTTTTCAATTACTTTTCATATTATTTAACATGACTTCTCAATTAGACAGTCATAAGGCATTGGCTTTAAAGCTAAGTATAGTCCAAAGTCAGCTCAGGATACACTCTGTAACCATGTGGGTGGATTGTAGTGTTTGGCCTGCATTATGAATATATAAGAAATGACATATCCTAATCCTATTTTTGAGGATACAAAGCTATTTTGACATCAAGGTTATATATTTTAAAATTTGGGAATTTAAACATTGACAGTGAAGAAAAGGTAAAGAGTTTTCTACTACCTTACTCACGTCAGAATAAAAAAATGATGCTTGGTGATGAAGAGCCAAATGACATGAGGTTAATGGTAAGCTTTCAAAACTTAGAAAAGTATATTTTGAACCCATCTTCATGAAAAAAGAAACCCATCTCACTCTCAAGGATAGGCATCAACTTAAGGTGAAAGGAGGGGAAAAAACTACTCCAAGCAAATGGTACCAAAAAAGCAAGCAGGAGTTGCTATTTTAATATCAGACAAAGTAGACTTCAAAGTGATAGTAATAAGAAGAGACAAAGAGGGCCATTACATCTTTAACAAAGGAAGAATTAACCAGCAAGATTTAACAATCATGAATATATGCACCAAACTCTGGTGCACTGAACTTTATAAACACAATTCTTCAGGACCTCAAGGCACAGACTAACCCTAGCACACTCATAGCAGGGGACTTTAATACACCACCGAGTGCATTAGACAGGTCAACTGGACAAAGAATAAACAGAGAAACATCTGAACTGAACGATAAAATACACCAACAGAACCTCACAGACATCTACTGAATACTCCACCCAAACAACGGAGAATACAGTTTTTACTCACCACCCCATGGAAAATTCTCCAAAACTGACCACAAACTGGGACAGAGAAAAAAACCTCAACAAGAAAAAAAGACTGAAATAATTTCCAGTCAAAGAAGAAATAAAGAAAGAAAAGCATTCCTGGAACTAACCAAAAATGGCAATACAACGCAACAAAAGCTATGGGATACTTTAAAAGCAGTCCTAAGAGGGAAGTTTATAGCCCTGGGTGCCTACATTAAAAAAAAAAAAAAAAAAAACCCGAAAAACAAACAAACAAACAAACAAAAAAACAAAAAACATAAAGAGCACAAATAAATGATCTAACACTGCAGCTAAAAACACTTGAGAGACAACAACTAATGAACCCTAAATGCAACAGACAGGCAGAAATAACAAAAATCAGAGCAGAAATCAATGAAATGGAAACAAAGAAAACAATGCAAAAAAGCCAATGAATCCAAAAGTTTGTTCTTTGAAAGAATAAAGAAGATAGAGAGACCTCTATCTCAGTTAACCAAAAGAAGGAAAATGCAACTCCAAATCAATAGAATTTGTGATGAAAGGGAAATATCACAATTAAAAGATCCAGGCAATCATACAGGAATAGCTCAAAATCTACATTCTAGTAAGTTTGAAAACCTAAGAAAAATGGATGAATATCTGAAAATTAAACAAGAAGAGATTGACAGCTTAAACAGACCCATAATATATGAATGATCTGATAATCTAATAAGAAACCTCCCAACTAAAAAGCCAAGGTCCAGATAGTTTCACGGCAGAATTCTATAAAACATTTAAAGAGGTAATACAACCATTATTACTCAAATAGTTCAGAAGGATACAAGCAGAGGAAAATTTCCCAAGTTCCTTCTATGAAGCCACTGTCACTCTAATACCAAAACCAGGTAAAGAAACAACCAAAAAAGAGAACTATAGACCTATCTCATTAATGAACACAGATGCAAAAATTCTCAACAAAATACTCACAAACCACATATAGACCCACATCGAAAAGATCATCCATCATAACCAAGTTGGATTCATACCAAAGATGCAGGGATGCTTCAACATATGAAGATCAATAAATATCATAAAATGCATAAATAGACTGAAAGACAAAAGCCACACGATCATCTCAATTGATTCCAAAAAAGCCTTTGATAATATCCAGCTTCCCTCCATGCTTAAAGCCCTAGAGGGACTTGGACTGGAGGGATCATTTTTCAACATAATCAAAGCCATATATAAGAAACCCACAGTCAATCATCATCCTAAATGGAGAAAAGTTAGAAGCATTCCTCTTAAAGGTAGGAACTTGCCAAGGCTGCCCCCTGTCACCACTCCTCTTCAATACAGTACTTGAAACACTTGCTAGGGAAATAAGGAAAGAAAAGGAAAATAAAGGAGAACTAATTGGAAAAGAGGAAGTCAAGCTATCCCTTTTTGTAGACGATATGATAGTTTACCTAAGGGATGCTAAAAACTCCACCAGAAAACTCCTAGAAACAATAAAGACTTTCAATAAAGTGGCAAGATACAAAATTAATCTAGAAAAATCAGTAGCCATTCTTTACACCAACAACAGGCAACTGAAGAAGGAATACAAGGAGACCTTCCCACTTGCAATAGGCTTAAAGACAATAAAATACCTAGGAACAAACCTAACCAAAGACACCAAAGATGTCTACAACAAAAATTTTAAACCCCTGAAGAGGGAGATTGAAGAAGACATCAGAAGATGGAAAGACTTCCCATACTCATGGATTGGAAAAATTAATACAGTAAAAATGTCCATTCTAGTACTTAGTACTCAGGAGGCAGAGGCAGGCAGATCTTTGTGAGTTAAGGCCAGCCTGGTCTATAGAGAATGAGTTTCAGGACAGATGGGGCTACAGGGAGACCTTGTCTGGAAAAGACAAAAAAAAAGTCCATTCTATCCAAATTAATATACAGATTCAATGCTATCCCAATTAAAACCCCGAAGAGTTTCTTCACAGGCTTGAAAAAAGAATCGTTAATTTCATATGGAAAAACAAAAGACCCGGAATAGCCAAAACAACCTGAGCAAAAAGAGCAGTATGGAGGGATCACTATACCAGACTTCAAATTATATTACAGGACTAGAGTCATAAAAAAACAGCCTGGTACTCTCACAAAAACAGACCTGTAGACCAATGGAACAAAAGTGAAGACCCAAACTTCAGCACATACAATTTCAGCCACCTTATATTTGACAAGGGGGCCAAGAAGGCCCAATGGAGGAAAGATAGCATCTTCCGCAAATGGTGTTGGCAAAACTGGATCACCACTTGCAGAGGAATTAAATTAAACCTCTACCTCTTGCCCTGTACAAAAATCAACTTCAAATGGATTAAAGATCTCAAAATGAAACCAAAAATGCTGAAGGTGATAGAAGAAAAAGTTGGCAACTACCTACAAGACATAGGTATATGAAAAGACTTTCTAAAAAAAAAAAGACTTTTTTTGTTTGCTTGATTTTTCGAGACAGTGTCTCCCTGTAGCCCCAGCTGTCCTGGAACTCACTGTGTAGACATGACTGGCCTTGAACTCACAAAGATCCACCTGCTTTCTAAATCAGACAGCAGCTGCACAGGAAATAAGGTCAACAATTGACAAGTGGAAACTCATTAAACTCAAAAGCCTCTGTACAGCAAAAGAAACAATCAGAGAAGTGAAGAGAAAGCCCACAGAGTGGGAGGAAACCTTCACCAGTGATAATCTGACAGAGCATTAACTTCCAGAATATATAAACTACTCAAAGAACAAAGAAGTAAGAAAAATTACTCATTCAAAAGATGAAGTAAAGAGCTGAACAGAAACTTCATGAGTGAGGAAATAGAGATGGTTGAGAAACATCTTAAAAACTGTTCAACATTAATAATAATTAAGGAAATGCAAAGCAAAACCACTTTAAGATATCATCTAACTCCAATAAGACTGACTAGGATCAATGATACCAAATGCTGGAGAGGTTTTGGGAAAAGGGGAACACTGATTCACTGCTGGTGGGAATGTAAACTCGTACAACCACTATAAAAACCAGTGTGGAGAACCCTTAAAAGACTCAAAATGAGCTCAGCACCTGACACAGTCATACCACTCCTGGGTATATACCCACAAGACTCATCCTACAGCGGGGATACAAGTACAGCCATGTTTATTGCAGCTCTCTTCACAATAGTGAAGAGCTGGAACCAACCCAAGTGCCCCTAGATTAATGAGTAGAGAAAATGTGGTACATCTACACAATAGAGTTCTACACAACAGTAAAGAAAGATGACAACATGAAATTTGCAGGTAAATAGATGGAACTAGAAGATATTGTGTTCAGTAAAGTAACACAGTCCCAGAAAAACAAACAACAAATGGTTTCCCTCATCTGTGGATGCTAGTACCAAGTACCTAGTTTTAAGGCAAACTGACCAATGTTAATGTTATATGCCTTGTGATCTGAAAACAACTGTGCTCTTATATTGTGAATCCCTTACCAGGTTCTAGAATTAACCTACCATTTATTTTTAGACTTTGGAATTTTGGTATATTGGTGGAGGATATGTATGCATATTTTAGAGTAATCTAAAATCAAAATGGAAAAATGTGAATCCTGAAATATGATTTGGAAATAATATACAGCTTGTTTTCAGATGACATAATCTTAGTATAGGTGAGACATGCATATATAGGTATANAATGTGTAAGTAGCTTCTCTTGCTACGATCAGGTACAGCTCCGTCCTGCCCCCCCCCCCCCCCCCCCACGCTTACCGGGCCGCGGAGGCCTCGTGTTACTCTCAGGCCACCTGAGTCCCCTCCGGCACCGACGTCCGTTGGATACTTTTGTAAACCCACCCAACCTGCCGAGGGTACTGCCTACCCCCACTCCACATTTCCGTCTGCGAGTTTGGTGCTACTGCTGGTCACTAATCCACTCACATCTATCCCAGGTTGGTGATCTGATAGACGCCCAGTCCAACTCACTAGCCAGAACTCAAAATCCAGGCCTAGCTTGGGCCTGTAATTCATGCAAAATAAGAACCAGGAATTCTGTGTTACTGAAGAGTTAATGGAAGAATTCGATTATGCCTGCTGCAATCATGTTCTTTTTTTTTTTTTTTTTTTTTTTTTTTTTGTGCTTTTTCGAGACAGGGTCCCCTGTAGCTCCCAGCTGTCCTGGAACTCACCTCTGTAGAGCCAGCTGCCTTGAACTCACAAGTCCCGCCTGCCCTCCTGCTCCCAAGTGCTAGGATAAAGGCGTGCGCCACCACGCCCGGCCTGGCCTTAAGTCACTTTATAGCAAAATGATCGTCACTTCCCAGAGCAATCACAGACCCCCCAGTCTTTGCTACCTGTATACTGCTTTCCTGGGCCTGCAATCATGAGCCTGGGCCACATTGCTCCCACTTGGGGCATAGGACAGTAAGAATCATGATGCCCACATTGTGTCACTGAGGGCGCTAGCTGAGATAGACCCCATAATTCTACTGGATCTTCCTACAAATATGGAAACAAACTTCTTCAGAAAAAGTGTTTAGAATTCAAGAGTGTTAGTCTTGTTTTCCAACAGGTGATAGCATAGCTGTCTCTGCATCTTGGAAGAGCAATGGACTCAACAATGGTTCATTTCCACTCAATCTCTTTTTGGGGCCCATGTATTGTTTAGGTGATAGCTGAATGTCACACAGCATGATTTCAGGTGAAGGACTGAGAGAACTGAGATGCTAGAAAGGAAAAAGCACAAATATCCTGTCAGAAGTTGATCCATGCATTTTACGGGGTGGGGAAAAAGTACATTTTAAAAGGGAGGTTCCTACAGGGTAATTGTTAAATGGATTTTTCCTCTTCCAAAGTTTGGCATTTCTCTCTCAAGGGAGGTGGAGGTGCCATTTAAGGTAAGAACAAATGACCTGGACGATTCCCTGTTACAAATACGCAGTGGCCGGGGAGTGTGTAGTCTCTATGCGTTTTAGGAGGACATCTATATATTAGAAACCTTTTGGTTTCTCCCTGTTCATTCTATTTTATGCACTATTAGCTCATGTCTTGTATAACGCAGAATTTTGATTAGTGAAGAATTGAAAATGTACCTTTGCTGAGCTGAGGTATTGTTTCATAGGCCCATGCCAGGTGTTGGGTGCTAAGTTTTACCAACTATTTTCTTTCATCATAATTGCAATGCTTTCGTGAGACACTATATTCATTAAAAACTTGTGTTTAAAAGCATGGGGTAAAAACAGAATCAACATATGCCTAGCCAGGGCTTGTGGAAGTGTTACTTTAATCTAGCACGTGGGGAGGCCGAGGCAGGCAGATCTTTGTGATTTCATCAGCCGTGACCTGGTCTAACGAAAGAGTGGTTCCAGGCCAGCTGGGGCTACCAGGGAGACCCTGGTCTCGAATAAGAACAAAAAAAAAAAAAAAACACACACACCCACACACACAAAAACCCCAAACTACAATGCAAGGTGCTCCTGCTTTGGTTCCATCTGTTGCTTTTAAATATTTGATTTTTCTATTTTGTGTCTTATATTTACCCGTACATCATTTCTATTCATTCCTCATCAAGCACAACCTATTAGTGTTTTTTGTTTCTGCTATGTGTTGGTCTATGAACATCTCCCCCACCCCCTGCCCTAACATTACTTTACTCAAACTGTACTATAGTGGCTATTATTGTACATTCATGAATCAGTTTTGCTGAAATTATAAGGTTTATCCTACAATTTGACTAGAAGTTTTTTCAGCACAAGAGAATCACTCAAAGAACCATGTTTATTTACCATATTTACCTCCATATAAAGGAGAAATCACTTTACTATTTAACGTTGAGGACTTTGCTCATAGAAAATCATTTATTAAATTTGAATGCTTTATTTAGCAGTAAAGTGTTTGGCAGATAGTAGACTAATGCAATTCAATTTGGTAATAAAGTAAGGTACTTTCTATGCCATTGCGAATTTCATACAAGAAAACTCAGGACAAATGTCCATTGAAATTAGTAATTTATATTACTTTGTAAAATGTCAAGGTCACACAGTAGAGTCTTTAAATAGCAAATGGCTATAGTTTTTGAGATATTCTTATAAGTCACCGTAGAAACAGGATGTGTTTTAGAAACTTAACAAATGAGGCAACAGGCTAACTTAGATGGTCTGAGATGACTTCATGGAGGAGATGGAACACTGGGCCAGTCTAAAAGATAAATTCCAATTGAGTAGTTGGTGACTTTGTAAATCTATTGTAAATACACAAGTCATGTGCCAATAGAAGTGACCCAGCTACTTTTGTGATTACAACAGGAGCAGGTTAGAGTTACAGGATGAGGCATTTCCATTTACCTTAATGTGTAACAGAAAATTTTCAACTTGTAAACTTACACATTTCCCTGTGTTGAGAATCAAGTAGCTTCCATAGGTTAGATATTTGGCTGTACCTACATGGGAAAATTTCTTTATACATTTTTTTCTTTAAGCCTAAGTAGTATTTTCTTAGGTTTATTTATTATTTAATTACAAAATTTCTATAAAACTTGCTAGGACGAAGCTCTGGTAAATTTTTACTTTAATATGATAAAAACATTAGCTCCTACTGTAATTTGGAAATAGATTAAATCTACCAGTGGTACACATAAAATTCTTGAAAATAATCGTAGTGAGTTTAGGTAGTAAATTCAGTGTAGTATTTGAACGTTCCTTCACTCGTAAAGGATTGTGGATGCCATGCTCTTAAAATGAGTGGCAGGGGGGGCGGGAGACATGGTCTAGTCGGTTAAAAGCACAGCACCAACTTTCTTGAGAGTGGGATGGGTTCGATTCGATCCCAAGCACTCCGCCAGGCGCAGCTAAGAACCGTTCTGTAACTCCAATCAATTACAGGGAGACACTCCAGTTTCAGGGGAATCTGGGATACTGTCCTTCTGACCTCCGCGGATGTGCAACGATGGGTGCACAAATCTACATGCAGCGCACTCCATATATATATATCTAACAAGTACATAATAAATAAATTTATGACAAATTTTAAAAAATCGATGGGCAGGAGAAGAGAAGAACAAAAAAGAAAATTCTATCATATTTGAATGATCATCTTTTCTAAATATTCCCACGAAGGACATTCCATCCTCGTGACTTATGCAAATGGCGGCGTTAAGTGTTGATGCTAGGAAAATTAGGATTTAAGCATGAACCAGAGAAAAAAAATTAGTTGCAATGCTTTGAATTGTAGCAGCTCAATAGAAATTTAATTTAAGGCATGTGATAATGAGGTAAGATGGAATTAAATCTGATCTGTGCCTCACAGATAAAACTCCTTTAATAGATTTATGTCACCAATTTGCATAATTTGGACTCTCTCCCAAGTATTGCTCAAGCCATTTTCTATTTAATGGATATACATAGACTCAGATATTATTTAGATCCAATTTACAGATCTTGTTCATAAAATAAAATTGAAAGCATCTACGATAAAACCCAATTTAATGATTACATAGAGAGGCACATTTGTTCAGTTCAATTAATATTTTTCATGGACTTACGAGTTTAATTTCTTCGAGATGGAGATTAGAGATAGGGTCGCACTGTGTCTTGATTTCTGATACTGTTTTATTTTACTTGTGGCTTAGCAAAATTGGATGAAATAGTTAGCATTGCTTGGTAGCTGTGGGACAGACTGTCTCCATAATCATATACTGAGTCCCACTATATGAGGACTGTACACTCATTAAATGATCGTGAGATCAACTTTATGTATATAAGTTTTTTATCTTAATGCAGTAAATCCAGAATGCCTTAGTATGAAACCAAGTATATTTGGACACATCCTGAATGATATCTTTTTAAAGTATTTGTTATTGTTATTAAACGTTTTTCAAATTTATCATGACATCATGTTTCACATCCACATTTAGTACTCATTTCCTTCCTTCCGTTTTCCCCTGCACCACCACCGAGATTCATGGCGTATTCTCTGCTATTTGTTTCTTGTTATCTTTTTCTGAGGTTCTTTAAGAGGTTAATTTCCAGCAGGAGGATTATTGTTTTTGGTGAGATATTCACTGGGTGTCACTTTTAAGTCTTTTTTTTTTTGTCACAGCTTTCTTTTTTTGGTTCCTTCCACACTTGTATGCTTCAATGTATGCATCTAAGGGATATATATATCTCATCAATATCTATATCTATATCTAATCGATAAAGAAAGAATAGAAAGCAAACCTTTCTTTCTCAAAAGAGGTTTCCTCAGGTGTTTTGGCATAGGGAGAAGATTTGTCACTCTGATCACTTAAAAATCCTTCAAAGGTTAAGAAGGTGGATGGCTTAGTGAAAAACCATTTTCAGAGCAAGCATAGAGACCTGAGTGAATCCCTAGGACTCACAATAAAGCAGAATCCTGGGAGGTACTCACTGCAAATCCTATGCGCAAGATGGGAGATTGATGACAGGAAATCCACCAAAGCTCAACAGATTAGTAGCTAGTATTAGCAGGAAACAATGAAAAAGAGAGATCTTCTCATACTAGAAGGTTAAGATAGACACCCGAGATTGTCCTGACCCCTGCACTGGATCCATGACAGATTGGTGCCTACATACACATACATGAAAGAACAGGCATGCCTGCAAGCATGCCAAAAGCACATATATAATTATATACCACCCCCCAAGACAATAAACACAGCAACAACCAAAAAAGAAAAAAAAAAGTCTTCAATAACTTAGCAGTTACTCTTAGAGAGAAAGTCTTAATCCTTTAACACAGGCAACTTTGTTTTCATGTCTTTTGAAATACCACCCTATACCACCAACCATTTTGTTCAAACAGGAGGTTCTTCCTCGAGTTGTCACTAACTCTCTATTCCCTTATCCTGGTATAATTCAGGTTTTCCTCCAATAACACTTAGAACCACCTGGCATCATCTATACTTATCTACTTAGTTTTAATTATCTGTCTTCCCAGGACTTCAAATCAGCTTTGTTCATAATCATCGTGTTTCTCAGAATAGCACCTCATAACAGATGCTTGGTGCTTGTTTAAAAAAGAAAAATAAAATGACAAGCTTCCATTTCCACGCCCTGCGGGAGGGTCATAAGCGCTCCTGCTTTTCCTGGCTCATCTCATCTCAACATTGTTATTCTTGGATCCCCAGGCCCATTCCCCTTCCGCACATTCCTTGTTCCTGTGTCTGAGATGCATTTGCCTCAAAATCCATTTTAATCCATGCTTGTTTATTCCACCCTATCACATGGCTCCATTACAGTCAGTTTTCCTTGTCCACCTGCTCTGCTCAGTTTCTCTTATCAGTGACCTACAGAATGGATGACACCATGAGGAGGCCCAGCGCATTGCTTGTGAACAGTGCATCTTAGGTTTTGTGTTTTAAGTTTGTTCGTTTTTTTTTTTTGTTTTTTTTGTTTTTTTTTGTCTTTTTTTGAGACAGAGTCCTCACCTGAGTTAGGCCCCAGTTATCCTGAAACTGCTAGAGGTGGAGCAAGCAGTAAAAAGGCCAATGGCCTCAACTCACAGAGATCTGCCCTATCTTTTTCCTGAAGTAACTGGTGGTTAAAGGTGTGCAATGACCTGCCTAAGTCGACAGCCATATGTCCATCTATTGAAAATTAAAATCATAATTCAATGCGGGCCTGGAAGATGGGTTCAGTAGCTAAGAAAACACTGGCTTCTCAATTGCAGAAGTATCCCAGGTTAGTCTTCTTGGGTACCCACAATGCTGTTAATAAACCGTCTATAACTCCAGTTATAGAAGTGCCATTGCTCTCTTGTAACCTTTGCAGGCTTTGCATGTACATGGTTAGATTGCAAACATCCAGCACAACACCAACAATACACATAACAAGAAATCAATGCCCTTGTATTGACTGGTTCGTATTTTGAAGGGTCCCCACGAGCAAATGGGTAAAGTCAGACAATCTATTAACCCCGTCATAAAAAGCTCCATTGACAAATTGTCCTTCCCACTCGTGTGGTTTGCAATGGGAATTTGGCGTGACTTTTACAAAGTTAATGCTTTTAGTGCAAATCAAGTAATTGAATTCTCAAAGCTTTCAGAAGGGACCATATTGAAAACGCTGGTTAACTTTCTAGATTTAAGTGAGATAGAATTAATCTTGAAATATTTTATAACAATAGAAACATTTTCTTAGGAGGAAAAGGCCTATTTAGAATAGGGAGAGGCAATGTGTTCATGTTAGAAGCTGCATAAAAGTGGCACTTCACCCTCCTTTCTGTTCTCAAGGGCATACTCTGTCTCCTCAAACTAGAATCACATTACTGAACAAGAAGGCTGAAATGAAGCCTCAATTCTGATTCAATCCAAGAGCATTCACTTCTAGTGAATCACATAGGCTCATCTAGGGTGGTTCCTCCGTCAATTTAAACTCAACAGCAACTTCAATATTTAGGGCATGCTGACAAAAAGGACGAATCAGAGACTCCTTGCTAAGGGCACAGAGAGCTTTGATTTTTTTCCCACAATCCACCCATTCATCATTCAAGATCCAATCAAAATATTCTCATATTTCCTCTGAATACAATTTCCAATAATGAAGTCCTCTTATTGAGAACAGAATTTTAGTAAATATCTCCAATGAATGAGTAGTATTAAAAATATTATTTTATTTGTATAAATATGACAACTTTATGTCCCAGAAGGCATGGAAATTAACTGGAAAATTTGATCTCCAGAAAAATTGACATATATAAATCGGTTATAAGGATTCTGTGGGTAAATGATAGTGTAAAGAGGATTGGGATTGTAGAAAGAAAATGGTGTGGGGACAATTTAACCTGGAGTGGACACCCAGGTCTGATCTTCAGATCTTCACCTACTGTGACTCTAGTACAAATCAGGTAAGTTGTTGAAATTATTTCTCATAAAGACCTAAGAGAAACTAACGTAATTACTCTTGTGGTGCAAAGTCGTAAATATTTTTGAACAGATCTTAGTGGTGGGATGTCTGGAACTGGATGAAGTAATATACTTGATTATATTATTTTTTATTTTTTTTATTCTATTTTGTATCGTTGTGTGTATGAATTGTACTGTCTGCATGTAGGTTCTCAGCCACCCGTGTTGTGGGCAATGCTGCGGAGGTCCGAAGAGGGGCTCTCCAGAATTTTCCCTGGAACTGGAGTTTTCTTGGCATTGGAGTTACAGTCAGTTTCTTAGCCCCATGTGGGTGCTGGGGAATTGAAACCTGGGCTTCCTCTGCAGAGCAGTCGGTGCTCTAACCGCTAAGGCTATCTCTCCAGCCCCTACTTCAATTAATATTTTAATAATTTCAGACACTTTGTTGAGTATCGAACAAAATGAATATTTTTCTTTTCGTATTTTATTACTCAAATATATTCTCATAGACACTGAGCTATAGCTGTGTCTTCATGCGTAAGAGATAAGTAAAGGAAGTAAAACCCAGAGATATAATGCATTATATTTGTAGTGATTACAATTCATCTTGATAGTTGTAACATATGTAATAATACTAATAATATTGTTTTTTCTTTCAGGCAACAATAAGAACAGCGCGAGGACTTACTAAAAGTTGCCGACGCCTTTTATAGAGGACACACGAGTTTGGGATCCCACAGCACCCACATGGCGGCCAAAGAACAGTCTGAAACTCCAAACAGGAGAACTCCAGTTCCGGGGGTCCAACGCCTTTTCTGACTCGTACGGCAATTGGGCACGACGCGGATGCACAGACTTGCATGACAGTACTTGATAAAATAAATTATAAAAAAAGAAAGGCAAGGAAAGACTAACTACCCTAACATGCTTTGGAGGCACTCACACACCCATCCAACATTTAGTAATTGTGAATTTTGGGCAGTGCTTGTGTTCCTTGGCAACAATGTAAGTCAACTTCTATCTGTTCTTACTTGATGGAGCCAAGAGTCTAATCATGTAGAAATGTTTTCATTTTTGAATTTAAGGTATTAATAATCTGCTTAAGCATATAGCTAGTACTGAGACAACTCCCTAAGAAAGACAAAAGCCTCCAAGCTAGAATTTTTTTATGCAAGGAGTATGATAAAATATTAATATCAAGAAAATAAAAAAAAGAAATAAAATTCTCCATCCTGATAAAACAGATCTAACAGGAAGTGTTATTTCTTCGCAAGGAAACAGAACTCTTAATTATCGCGGCTCACGAAAGTGAGCCAAGACTGAGCTAATGTTCAGATAGGCAGACAGAGAGAGCAATAAAATGCGAGTCTTCTGTCTTTGGAGGTCATGAGAAGGGATTAAAAGCTCTATATTATCAGGTAACTTTAACCTGCTGAGAGACCATGTACATATTGGTTGCTTTTATCTTCCCACCAAGAACTTAGACTCATGCCAATAATAAGATAGAACAAGTATTACTTGTAATTTAATAAAAGTTCACCAAGGTGTAAGAAACAACTCTTGTGTTGGTGAAAGAAATTAATCGATCACAAAAACACTATACTTATTGATGAGACGTATACCTTAAGCCTCGGGGCATACAAAAGTAAAGAGGCTTTGGAGAGGTGTCTAACACATCTTGATGAAATGGAGACATCATCATAACTTCACATCTGTTATTCAACGAAAACAGTGTTTTTAAATAGATATATTAGTAAAAATTTCTATAGACACCCTAATTCTCATTTTTATTTTGAGTCCGCATTGACTGTACCACTGATCTTTTGCAAGGTCAAAAAAAGCATTTCTCTTATTTTGAATAATTCTACTTATAAGAATAAGCTTTTACACTAAGTTAACTATCAGTAGAAAATCAGGTGAAGCTCCTTGCTTTTCGCTTTGGCTTTAATAACTCAGGAATTCTTTGAGATTGTGCTTAACCTTAGTCTGGTCACTTTGAACTTCATTATTTATTACTTAATTAAACTCATCAAAACGAACTCATATTAATAAAACCATGCAACTGGATAAAATATTTCATCAAACAAGTAACGATAATCTATGAGTTGAATGTTTGTACCAAGAAAGTATTGATACTAATCGGCCATGAGAGTAATAAGACATTAGAATAACGAACGTCAGTCTTTATATTAAAATTAGTTGTATTGACCTATGGTAATGATATAATTGTAAGACTAAACTTAATCGAGCACCTCACCTGTGTAAAATAGATATTGTTCGCACAAATACTAGGGTTTGAGCTAAAAATTAACTGGATGTCATTTCTTGTAACAGACAGTTTCAGTTCAAGAGGAAGTATACCACCTACAGCATGGGCGAACATGAATTTCAGCACTTATTGAGTTTATGTATAATATATTAATTGATATAAAAAAAAGTGTTACGCAAAGACATTTATGTTGTGGAGGTTCTATCTAATGCCCATGAGAGTAATAAAACTAAACTTGGAAAACATCGCGCTACGGCTATAAGTGTCTCATCAAATTAGTTAGCACTAATAGCTGGATGTTTTAATTTAGTTAGAAATAGCATTTGTCAAAAAATAAATAGCATTTATCACATTTTAGCTTATGGACGTTTCGGTAGCTGATTAATGTATTTTTCTTGCGCATCAATCAATGGCAAATGCGCGAGACTTAACGAAATGTAGCATATTAGGCAATGGGGATCCATGGGTTGTTTTTTATTAAAAGTTCGTTAAATCAAAAGATGGAGTCAACTAGTGTGGGATGTGATAGAAGTGAAACAGGACATTGTTTCTTAAATAATAGGGTTTTATGGATGTTTGTGTATTTTCAGACGATGTCATTTCTCGAGCACTCTCAGTTTTAGATATGTCCCTTTCCCGTTCCCCGTCTCCACTGGGTTCCGGAGAGGCGGCCCGAGATCATTGCACTCTTTGCCAGGGGTAACTATCTCTGTATCTTTCTTCCTCCATCAGTTCTTTTTGTTATGGTTTAGGAATTCACATTTTCCCTTCTTTAATTTTATATTACTACTCCCTAAATAAATATAACATGGAGCGATAACTTTCTACTCATATACAGTAAATTACAGAGTCTGAAGCTAAGTGGTGGTTTGAAATCCTGAGTCAGTATAAAAGAGATTTAACATTATAACAACCATAGTTGCTTTCAAGATAAACAGAAATAATAACAATAATGTTATTCAGCTTTGCCTTGTCTTTCAACTGGGATATTGGTGTTAGCATCCACAAAATGAGGAAGAGTCTATTTTGCCCCACTTGTTTTTTCTGGGACTGTGTTACTCTTCACTTAGCAAATGGCTTCGAGTTCCATCAATTTACCCTGCAAAGTTCATGATGATCATCTTTCTTTACACTGCTGATAGTACTCCCATTGTGTAGATATACCACAATTTCTCTATCCACTCAGCAGTTAAGGGGCATTTGGGGTTGGTTCCACTAATTTGCTATTGTGAATAGAGCTGCAATAAAACATGGATGTGCATGTTAATCTTTTTTTTTTGCATGGTAACGGAATGAGTCTGTGGGTATATAACCCGGGAGTGGTATGGCTGGGTTCAGGTGGTAGGCTCTTTTTGTCTTTTAACAGCCTTCACAAATGGACCAACTCATGGCCTGATTGGCTCACCCAAAGAGTTCCCATAAGAAAAGAAATTTAGTCCTTTAAAATCTCTGGCTTGGATTCTGGAAAAGACTGTGATTCTACTTAACAATTACATTTGGTGATAGCACTCATGTTCTGCAGGTTGTTTTTAGTTTCAATAGAGTACATGATGGCGTATTGATTTTTCAAATGGTCTTTAAGCAAGTAAATGTTTTTATGTTTTTATTTTTTTTTTTTTTTTTTGAAGAACAGGGTCTCCCTATAGCCCCGGGTGGCCTCCCACGTTAACCCACTCTGTAGACCCAGGCTGGACCATCAACTCACAGAGATCTACCTGCCTCTGCCTCATCCCAGTGCTAAAAGTGCTAGACTTAAAGGTGTGTGCCACTCACTTTTAAAAATTAATTAAAATAAAAAAAAAAAAAAAAAAAAAAAAAAAAAAACAGTGAACTGCTCAAAACAGTCAACTTCCGCATGGAAAATATTGAGAAAGAACTAAAGAGATGAAAAAGATGGTTTTGGCAGAATGCATGACTCTGGCGGGGTGGGGGAACGAATGAGCAGGAAACATGGGTCTTGGATTGTGGTTAAAAAAAATAAATAAATAAAATAAATAAACTAAATAAATTTATGTAAAAAAAATAAAAATAAGAATGGTTTCTTAGCATGCCATGTGGGTGCTGGAAAATCGAACCTGGGTCCTCTAAAAGGGCTGTTGGCAACTCCTTATATCTGCTTAGAGGACGCATCTCTGGCAGCCCAACAGTATTATGATTTTTTATAAGAAGTCATCCAATGAAACACAGCATACTAAAAGTTGGCAACATGGATTACTGAGTAGTTTCATAGGATGTACTTTATATTGACTGTTGATTGATTCTATCTTTAATGAATGGGACCCCACGGCCAAAATTTCCATTACATTTGTTTAGGTAATATTTTCTGATACCCCTCTATTAAATTATGTCAGTATATGTGTAATTACAGTTGAGACTATTAAACATGAGAAACTTCCTAGATCAATGACGTACTTTCCTTTTTTTTCTGTAAATACACAAATGGCAAATGCCAACTTATAAAGAAGTCTGCTTCATAATATTTTGGATTGAGAAAGTCCTCTTTCCCGCCAAAGTACTTTTTTAAATGTTAATAACAAATCATCTTTATAGTTTTCAGATACATGACAGGTCATCTACTGCACCCATGTTTGCCTATACCATGTTTTATAAGTAAAAAGCAATATGATAAATCTGTTTCATTAAATATCCTCAGGTAAATTTTGATTATGTGGTATTCTCTGTTGGTTCCTAGCTTTAATATAAAATTTCATATAAATATATTTCAAACTAATTTGTGAACAGTGTAAGAATTTGAGTAAATTGATGTTTTCTTCAATTGTGAAATATTGCACTTGCTGTACAACAGGGAATGCAGACAAGAAGTTTCATTCAGAGATATTCCCAAAACATCACTGAATCACAGAGGGCTTTAGGCAGACACAGTAAATTGGAACCTTAGCAGCTGTCTAAGGGAGTAGCAATAAAGATCAGGAAGAGTTAATAAAAGTGGAATTGTAAGGCTAATGGACTAGAGACAGGAAAAGCTGAAATAAAAGGGAAAGGAGGAGTAAAATCGTTTGGATTTTAAAGTCTAGATAATGAAGAATTATGATGTCCTGATCAAAGAAATCAGAGAGTGGCTATTTAAGAAGAGCTATACCATTACATTGAACAAATTTGAGTTTGAGGCAACTGTGAAGAAAACCATAGATAAGGAAAATTACAAACATTTGTTTCTCAGGAAGATAATTAGAAATTTCCAACTATAAAACATTAATATACTGAACAACATAGTACAAACAATTTAGAGATGGAAATAGTTAAAATGAGTTCAAGTAAATCAAATAACATGGGCCCCTTCTCAGAGATCCTGGCACAGTGAAAACTGAAACTCGATTTTCATTTTTTTCTTCTCAATTTTTTTCAATTTCTAAATATTTTTCATTGAAGAACAACAAGCCCCATGGGTCTATTTTTTTTTTATTATTCAGTGCACATAAAAGACACAAGAAGGCCCAGGAAGACCAATGTATCAACATGTGCAAAAAGGAAAGGAAAAGAATGCCAGAAAATTGTGGATAATACTATGGAGGAAGAAAACTCATTTCCATTCTAATGTCCTCATGCCCTGGCAGTTGTATGAACTGTTGTCTTTGTTTTCAATACTCTAATGTGAAAAATGTGCTCCTCATAAAGTATTTAAGTGTTTCCCATAATTGAGGTTCTCTCATGAACTCTGGCTATTCTTGTATATATTTTTATATCTAGTTTTTTTGATAGAAACCATAACAATACCTCCACAAGAAAATCTTTATCATGTAATTATTATAAAAAGCCAGGGAGCCAAGATATTTTTTTCCCAGAATTTTTTCTTCAACTTGCACTAAATATATTATCTTTTTTAAGACCGATGATTGATTTACAATCTTTTAAAAAATTGAAATAACATATTCTTTTTTGTCTTTTCAAGACAGGGTTTCCCTGTAGTCCCAGCTGTCTGCTCTGTAGACCAGGCTGGCCTTGAAATCACAAAGATCCGGCTGCCTCTGCCTCGCCGAGTACTAGGGATTAAAGGCGTCCACCACTGTGCCGCTTTGAAATAACAATTTTAAATATCACACCTGGGTATCATATATTGTAAAAAAAAATATCCATATTTACTAAGGGTCCTATTTACTCTTCAAGTAAATCTTAAGCCAAGCAATTTGCTTCTAAAATCCCACACATACATAATTATTTGTGAAAATAGTTAGTTACAAAGCCATTGACTTTACTCTTACTTACTTTCCAAATAACAGGCAGTAGAAATGATTATACCCTTTGTGTATTTATTTGGAAGTTAATTCAAAAGCAGAAAATCATAGAGCTCAAGCTATTGATATTCCCCACCCTCACTCATGAGAAGCTATATTGATAGAAGTTGAAAGGGTCCTGGTATATAATTAATGACAGAAATTGAATGCTGTCTAACCAGAAAAGAATCTATTCTTGTCTAAAAGACACAGATGGAAAAGACAAAAGGAGAGGGAGACAGAGAGACAGAGTACAGAAGAAAGATATTAAGATGTTATGTTGACATAATGACAATATATACCATTGTTATTCAAAGATTAATACATTTAGAAGCCATTTCTTCTTATATTTTTGATATTAATATTTTTATCACCTCTGTCTCTTGCAAGTAAACCGCTATTCTTAAAGAAAGCATAATTCATTATAAATAAGTGTTTTTCTCCACTTGCTTTTCTGGTCAAGCTATTACAGTTTCAATAACCTATGGATTCTCATCTTTCCTTTATTGTTGGCTGGGCATCTAGAACTTTTACATATCAGATTATTTATCTATCTGTAAAAACTAGTATTAGGTAGAAATGTTTAGCTTGGGGCTGGAGAGATGGCCTAGTGGTTAAGGCAGCTGATGACTTGCTCTTAGCCAGAGGACCCGGGTTCTAGTCCCAGAACCCACATGGCAAAGTTGCTGAGACCATCTGTAACTCCAATTCCGGAGAAACTCCAGTTCCAGGGAGTCCGAGCGTCGACGCCCCTTCTTCTGACTCCGTCGGCATTGCATCAAACACGGTGCAACAGACCTACAGCAAGACAAATAACATTCAACATAATAAATAATAAATAAATAAATAAATAAGAAATGTTTAGCTTGGTTAAATGTATATAATTTTTATAAACAGTTGAATTTCAACTTTCATATAAAATTGTGTCCTAAAATATAGGAGGAAAATACGCCCTTTTTTTTTTTCCTTTTTTTCCTTTGCAATCAGATAATAAGTATGCAAAATTATCTAAAGTTTGCCCTAGAAGGGTTCTATGTAAAATCTTCATGTGACATTCTGTTACCTTCTTAGCACAGGGGAATTTGTTGCAAAGTCCTTTACAAAGTGTGATGTATCAGCTTCCTATTGAACTGCCTCAGAGCTGAAGGGACAAACATGACACATCTTTATTAAGAAGAGAAAGCATGTTACGCATGCTAAGGTACAGATCTTTAACAGGTAATTCAAAACAAAATGGCAGCTAAGCCAAGAATGAAAGTGTGAAGCCAGGCCTCTTGACAGGGCAAATGGTGTTCAGCTGGCATTGTAAAAGGCTTCTCTATAAAGTCTCTTCATGTTGGGTTCAGGGATCAACTTTTGCTACTTTTATTATTTCTCTCAGACAAACCAGTATCGCTTTCTAGGAAGGAAAAAATAATTTAAATCCCTTTAATTTGTTTCTTTTTCTTTTTTTTTGTTTTTGAGCCTGAATTATTTCTCTTAACATGTGATCTCCATTTCCTTGCATTTACCTAGACATGAGATTAATCCATTGTTCTTTATAATTGTTATTTACTTTGGCTAAATATGATACTGTTTCCCTTATTGCATATTTATACAAAATAATATATAATACTTCAATAACAATGTTCACTTTAAAAGAAAATGATATTTCACAGACAAGTAGAGAAGTTTAGTTCCAAATTTGGGAAATATTTTTTAAATTTTTAAAAAAATTTATTTTATTTTTTTAATGTGTACATGTATTGCCTGCACATATGAAAATCCATCCATGTCATGCAATGCTAGTGGAGGTCAGAAGAGGGCATCAAGAAATTCCCCTTGAAACTGGAGTCAAAGACGGTTTTTTTTTTTTTTTTTAAGTGGGTGCTGGGAATCAACCCGTCCTCTTCAAGAACAGTTGGAGCTCTTAACTGCTAGGCCATCTCTCCAGCCCCATCAAAATCTTGGATGTTTACTACATAGTTTAAAGACTGTGAAGTAGTGGCCATTTTTATTACATTTTCACTGCTTTCGAAGTGTTCTTCTGAGAACCTCCAAACTAAATGTGTAAGTAGCTTCTCTTGCTACGATCAGGTACAGCACAGTCCTGCTAAGGGAAGAGGAGCATAGTGGTTACTATAAGGAACTGAGTCCTCGGCACAGAAGTCAGTTGGATACTTTTGTAACCCAACCTGAAAGGTACTGCCTCACCACACAATTCAGGTCTGCCAGGTTGGTGACCTGACTGGTCACTATCCAACTCCATACTACCAGGTTGGTGGTCTGATAAGACTCTCGTCCAACACACTAGCCACCAACCAACCTTGATCTCAGGTGGGGGTGAATGAGATGGGCCTCTCTAGGCTTCAAAAATCCAGAGCCCTGCTTTGGCCTGTATTCAATCGCATAATAACACGGAATTCTGTGTAATGAAAGGTAATGGAGATTCGATTTATTGCCTGCTGCAAGTCATTTTTTTTTTTTTTTTTTTTTTTTTTTTTTTTGGCTTTTCGGAACAGGGTCTCCCTGATAGCCCCAGCTGTCCTGGAAACTCACGTCTGTAGACCAGGCCTGGCCTGGAACCTCAACAAAGATCCGCCTGCCTCTGCATCCCAAGTGCTAGATTAAAGCATGCGCCTGATCCGAACCGTACGCCCGGCCTGCAAGTCACTTTATAAGAAAAATGACAGTCATCGACTCCCCAGAGCCAATCCAGACCCAGTCTTTTTGCTACTCGTAATACTGCTGTTCCATGGCCCTTGCCACTCATGAGCCTTGGGCCACTTTTGCTCCTCATTGGGAGCAAGGACCAAGAAAGAATCCCATGACTCCCACATTGTGTCCTGAGGGCTGCTAGCTGAGAACTAGCCCCTAATTTCAACTGGATCTTCCTACAAATATGGAAACAAACTTCTTCAGAAAAAGTGTTTAGAATTCAAGAGTGTTAGTCTTGTTTTCCAACAGGTGATAGCATAGCTGTCTCTGCATCTTGGAAGAGCAATGGACTCAACAATGGTTCATTTCCACTCAATCTCTTTTTGGGGCCCATGTATTGTTTAGGTGATAGCTGAATGTCACACAGCATGATTTCAGGTGAAGGACTGAGAGAACTGAGATGCTAGAAAGGAAAAGACAAATATCCTGTCAGAAGTTTCCATGCATTTTAGGGGGGAAAAGTAATTTTAAAAGGGAGGTTCCTAAGGAATTTCATGGATTTTCCTCTTCCAAACTTTTCATTATCTCTCTAAGGGAGGGTGATGACATTTAAGGAAGAACAAATGACCTGGCGATTTCCCTTTTACAAATACCTATTGGCCTGGAGTGTTTATCTCTATGCGTTTTTAGAGACACATCAATTAGAAACCTTTTGGTTTCTTCCCTTTCATCTATTTTATTGCACTAATTAAGCTGCCAAAAATTCTTAGTATAAAGCAGAATTTTGATTAGTGAAGAATGAAAATGTACCTTTTGCTGATCTGAGGTAATTTTCAAGGCACCATGCCAGGTGTTGGGTGCTAAGTTTTACCAACTATTTTCTTTCATCATAATTGCAATGCTTTCGTGAGACACTATATTCATTAAAAACTTGTGTTTAAAAGCATGGGGTAAAAACAGATCGGAAAATCGCCCTGCCAGGCTGGTGGAGTTGTACCTTTAAAATCTCCTAGCACGTGGGAGGCAGAGGCAGGCAGATCTTTGTGAAATTCAAAGCCAGCCTGGTCTATCAGCAGAGTGTTCCAGGCCAGCTGAGGGCTACAAGGAGACCCGTCTCGAAAAGACAAAAAAAAAAAAAAAAAACCACACACACCAAAAAAACCCTCACTACAAATGCAGGTGCTCCCTGCTTTGTTCATTACTGTTGTTTTATTGATTTTTCCTATTTGGTGCTTAATATTTACCCACAATCATTTAATTCATTCCTCATCGTCAAGGCACAACACCTACTTAAATGTGTTTTTTTTTCTCAATTGATGTGGTCTATGACATCATCCCCACCCCCTGCCAATAACATTACTTTACTAAACTGTACTATAGTGGCTATTATTGTACATTCATGAATCAGTTTTGCTGAAATTATAAGGTTTATCCTACAATTTGACTAGAAGTTTTTTCAGCACAAGAGAATCACTCAAAGAACCATGTTTATTTACCATATTTACCTCCATATAAAGGAGAAATCACTTTACTATTTAACGTTGAGGACTTTGCTCATAGAAAATATTTATTAAATTTGAATTGCTTTATTTTAGCAGTAAAGTGTTTGGCAGATAGTAGACTAATGCAATTCAAATTTGGTAATAAAGTAAGGTAAATTTCTATGCCATGAGAATTTCATAAAGAAAACTCAGACCAGTCATGAAATTAGTAAATTTATAATTATTGGTAAAAGTCAAGGTCACACAGTAGAGTTAAATAGCCAAATGGCTATATTATTTGGAGATATTCTATAAGCACAGAAACAGGATGTGTTTTAGAAACTTAACAAATGAGGCAACAGGCTAACTTAGATGGTCTGAGATGACTTCATGGAGGAGATGGAACACTGGGCCAGTCTAAAAGATAAATTCCAATTGAGTAGTTGGTGACTTTGTAAATCTATTGTAAATACACAAGTCATGTGCCAATAGAAGTGACCCAGCTACTTTTGTGATTACAACAGGAGCAGGTTAGAGTTACAGGATGAGGCATTTCCATTTACCTTAATGTGTAACAGAAAATTTTCAACTTGTAAACTTACACATTTCCCTGTGTTGAGAATCAAGTAGCTTCATAGTTAGATATTTGGCTGTACATCTGGAAAAATGTTCTTTTTATACTTTTTTATCTGAAAAAAGAAAAGTAGTAAGAGTTTTACTAGGTTATTTATTTAATTTTATAAAAATTTCTAATATAAAAACTTGCTAGGAAACAGATCTGGTAAAATTTTACTTTAATATGATAAAAACATTAGCTCACCTACTAGTAAATTTGGAAAATATTAAGTCCTACCAGTGTAACATAAAATCTTGGAAAAATAATAGTGAGTTTAGGTAGTAAATTCAGTGTAGTATTTGAACGTTCCTTTACTCGTAAAGGATTGTGATGCATGCTCTTAAAAATGAGTGGCAAAGGGGGGCTGGAGACATGGCCTAGTGTTTAAGAGCAACCGACTTTTGCAAAGGACCTGGGTTCATTCCCCAGCAGGCTCCGCATTGGCAGCTAAGAAACCGTCTGTAACTCCAATTACAGGAGAACTCCAGTTTCAGGGGAATCTGGGAAGAACTGTTTTTCTTTTGACCTCTGCGGCATTGCAACGACATGGGTGCACAAAAATCTACAATGGCAGACAGTACATTCATATACATACAAAAATATTTAAAAAATTTTTAAAATGAGTGGCAGGGAAGAGAAAACAAAAGAAATTATATAATATATATGAATATATATATTTATTATATTAAGGAAAAAATACCTCTAAGATGTCATTTTTCCAAATATAGACCTACAAATTTAAGTAAAACTATTAAAATAAATGTGTTTTTTTTTTAAAAAAGAGAAAAAAAAATTAGTTGAAATGCTTGAATTGTAGAGTAATAGAAATTTAATTTAAGGCATGTGATAATGAGGTAAGATGGAATTAAATCTGATCTGTGCCTCACAGATAAAACTCCTTTAATAGATTTATGTCACCAATTTGCATAATTTGGACTCTCTCGTCCAAGTATTGCTCAGCCATTTTCTAATTTAATGGAGTATACATAGAATCAGATATTAATTTAGATCCAAATTTACAAGAATCTTGTCAATAAAATAAAATGAAAGCATCTAAGAAAACCCAAATTTTTATGATCTACAATAGAGGACATTTGTTCAGTTTCCATTAAATATTTTTCATATTGAAGTTATAATTTGCCTTATATAGAGAGATATGTCGACTGTTTTGTTTTGATATTTTTATTTACTTGTGGCTTAGCTAAATTGATGAAAAAGTTAGCATTGCTTTTTTGAGGCGGGGACAGGAACTCTCCATAATCAATATAATGAGTTCCACTTAATGGAGGACTGTGAAACATACTATAATGATAGTAGATACAATTTATTTATTATAAGTTTTCTTAAAGACAGTAATTCAAAGTAATGGCCATAAAATGAAAAAACAAAGTCATATTTGACACATCCTAAGATATACTTTTAATATATTTTATTGTTATTAAATCTTTTACATAAGTCATACATCACTTCTCATCCCACATTTTAGACTCATTTCCTTTTCCCATGCGCCCTGCCCCACCAGAGTTCATGCATTCTGCTATTATATGTCTTTGCATCTTTTTTCGAGTCTTTCCAGAGTTATTTTCCAAGCAGAGGATTAATTGGTTTTGGGGAGAACTTCAAACTGGACATCGTTTTCAGGTCTTTTTTTTTTTTTTTTTTTTTTTTTTTTTTTTTTTTTTTGTATATGAATGTATTGCTTCAATGTATGCCTATACATGGATATATATATAATATATATATATAATATATATATAAATATATATAATATAGAGGCAGGTTGACCAGCTCTGTGCTGGGCAGAGCGCACACCTGGAGAGGCAGGTTGACCAGCTCTGTGCTGGGCAGAGTGCATACCTGGAGAGGCAGGTTGACCAGACACAGCGCTCCCAGCTCTCCCCTCTCTTTGCTTGAACACTCTCCAGGAAGATGTCGGCTGAAGCCTACCTGGCTGTCTTTTCTCCTGGCTTCCACGATGCCCTGGTTCCTGAACAGTTTGAGATACTGGCTGTTCTGTACGCCTGGTGCCCAGCTAGGCCATGCAATCTGAGAACAAACACTGTGGTTCTCTGTGCATCCAGTCTCCCAACCCCAAACAATGTCTCAAGTGTGGAGATGCTCAGGGATGTGCACAGACAGGATTCCATTTGATCATGTGCCCTCCTGTGCCCAGGAGTCGGTTCTGGTTGTTTCTTGGTTGTTTTGTTTTTGTTCGTTTGTTTGGTCTTTTTGAGACAGGGTCTCCCTGTAGCCCCTGCTGTCCTGGAACTCACTGTGTAGACCAGGCTGGCCTTGAACTCACAGAGATCTGCCTGCCTCTGCCTCCTGAGTGTTAGGATTAAAGGTGTATGCCACCATGCCTGGCCTGGTTTTGTTTTTTAACTTATCCATCTTGCTATGATTTCTGTCAGCAAGAGCATAAATGGAAAAGAAGGTCTATTTGCTTCAAGAAGAATATTGTAACACATGGGTATTACACACACACACACACACACACACACACACACACACACACAAGACACAGCTATGAAGATCCTTATTGAAACCAAAGTGGTAGGCATGTAAAAAAGAGCTATGGAAGGAGAAAGCTGTGTGTGTGTTGAAAGGTAAATTGATGAGGAGCAGTAGAGAGTGGTGTCCAGGGAAGGCGACCTGCCCTCTGGATACAAAGGCTATGCTGGGCTGAAGACCAACTGGCAGGTGCATGGTCATCTTAAGACACCCCACAGGGACCCAGAGAACATTTTTTCTTCATTCACTTTCTCCAGACACCAATGCTTCCAACAGATTTCAGAGAAGAAGGGTGAGTGAAGTAGGAGTGACTCTGGGGGTGCTACCAGCTTCAAGGCTGAACAGGCAGGAGGGGCTAACCAGAGTGGAGCCTGTCTCTAATCCAGATGGAGACCCTGTGCCAAGGCATCTCAAAATGGTCAAGCTCCTTATCTCCTACAGGTCCTTACTTGGGTGCCTCTTCCTTGAGAAGCCCTCCTGTGGTGCCGTCCCTGGCTTCACAGAACACAATACACTCCTGTTCCGATCACTCCCAGGTCTGGTTTTCCTTGCACTGCCTGCACTTAGTGTGAAGAGACAATTATTGGATAGCTAAACAGATGAATGCTGAGATGCTATAGGTGCTTCTTAGAATGGCAACTCATTAAAATAAAATCAAAATGGAAAAATGTGAATCCTGAAATATGATTTGGGAATAACATACAGTTTGTTTTTAGAGAACATAATTTTAGTATAGGTGAGACATGCATATATAGGTATATATATATATATATATATATATATCCATGTATATGCATACATTGAAGCAATACAAGTTGGAAGGAACAAAAAAAGAACTGTGACAAAAAAAAAGACTGAAACAGTGAAGTTCTCCCCAAAACAATAATCCTCTGCTTGGAAAATAACTCTGGAAAGACTCAGAAAAAAGATACAAGACATATATAGCAGAATGCATGAACTCTGGTGGGGCAGGGGACACGGAAAGGGAAATGAGTCTAAATTGGATTGAGAAATGATGTATGATATTTGAAAAAGTTTAATAACAATAAAATATATTAAAAAGTATATCTTAGGATGTGTCAAATATGACTTTGGTTTTCATATGGCCATTCTGAATTACTGTCTTAAGAAAAACTTATAATAAATAAATTGTATCTACGATCATTTATAGTGTCACAGTCCTCATATAGTGGGACTCATTATATGATTATGGAGAGTCTGTCCCCGCTAAAAGCAATGCTAACTTTCATCAATTTGCTAAGCCACAAGTAAAATAAAAATATTCAGAAACAAAACAGTCGACATATCTCTCTATATAAGGCAAATTATAACTCAATCCATGAAAAATATTAATTGAAACTGAACAAATGTCCTCTATTGTAGATCATAAAAATTTGGGTTTTCTTAGATGCTTTCATTTTATTTTATGACAAGATCTGTAAATTGGATCTAAATAATATCTGAGTCTATGTATATCCATTAAATAGAAAATGGCTTGAGCAATACTTGGGAGAGAGTCCAAATTATGCAAATTGGTGACATAAATCTATTAAAGGAGTTTTATCTGTGAGGCACAGATCAGATTTAATTCCATCTTACCTCATTATCACATGCCTTAAATTAAATTTCTATTACTCTACAATTCAAGCATTGCAACTAATTTTTTTTCTCTTGTTCATGCTTAAATCTATATTTTCCTAGCATCACACATTACCGCCATTTGCCATAATCAATCTGGATGATTCTTCTGTTGTAATATATAAATATACATATTCATATATATTATATAATTTCTTTTGTTTTCTCTTCCCTGCCACTCATTTTTAAAAATTTTTTAAATTTATTTTTGTATGTATATGAATGTACTGTCTGCATGTAGATTTGTGCACCCATGTCGTGCAATGCCGCGGAGGTCAGAAGACAGTCCCAGATTCCCCTGAAACTGGAGTTCTCCTGTAATTGGAGTTACAGACGGTTCTTAGCTGCCATGCGGGTGCTGGGGAATCGAACCCAGGTCCTCTGCAAGAGAAGTCGGTGCTTTTAACCACTAGACCATGTCTCCAGCCCCCCTGCCACTCATTTTTAAGAGCATGCATCACAATCCTTTACGAGTAAAGGAACGTTCAAATACTACACTGAATTTACTACCTAAACTCACTATTATTTCAAGAATTTTATGTGTACACTGGTAGATTTAATATTTCCAAATTACTAGTAGGAGCTAATGTTTTTATCATATTAAAGTAAAATTTACCAGATTCTGTCCTAGCAAGTTTTATATAGAAATTTTATAAATTAAATAAATAACCTAGTAAAACTCTTACTACTTTTCTTTTTCAGAGAAAAAAATGTATAAAAGAAATTTTTCCAGAGGTACAGCCAAATATCTAACTATGAAGCTACTTGATTCTCAACACAGGGAAATGTGTAAGTTTACAAGTTGAAAATTTTCTGTTACACATTAAGGTAAATGGAAATGCCTCATCCTGTAACTCTAACCTGCTCCTGTTGTAATCACAAAAGTAGCTGGGTCACTTCTATTGGCACATGACTTGTGTATTTACAATAGATTTACAAAGTCACCAACTACTCAATTGGAATTTATCTTTTAGACTGGCCCAGTGTTCCATCTCCTCCATGAAGTCATCTCAGACCATCTAAGTTAGCCTGTTGCCTCATTTGTTAAGTTTCTAAAACACATCCTGTTTCTGTGCTTATAGAATATCTCCAAATAATATAGCCATTTGGCTATTTAACTCTACTGTGTGACCTTGACTTTACCAAATAATATAAATTACTAAGTTCATGGACTTTGTCTGAGTTTTCTTTATGAAATTCTCATGGCATAGAAATTTACCTTACTTTATTACCAAATTTGAATTGCATTAGTCTACTATCTGCCAAACACTTTACTGCTAAAATAAAGCAATTCAAATTTAATAAATATTTTCTATGAGCAAAGTCCTCAACGTTAAATAGTAAAGTGATTTCTCCTTTATATGGAGGTAAATATGGTAAATAAACATGGTTCTTTGAGTGATTCTCTTGTGCTGAAAAAACTTCTAGTCAAATTGTAGGATAAACCTTATAATTTCAGCAAAACTGATTCATGAATGTACAATAATAGCCACTATAGTACAGTTTAGTAAAGTAATGTTATTGGCAGGGGGTGGGGATGATGTCATAGACCACATCATGAGAAAAAAAACACATAATAGGTTTGTGCTTGATGAGGAATGAATAAATGATGTGGGTAAATATAAGACACAAAATTAGAAAAATCAATAAAACAACAGATGGAACAAAGCAGGGAGCACCTTGCATTGTAGTTGAGGGTTGCTCTGCTCCCAGTGGCTAGATTAAGGCTTGCCACTACGCCCAGCCTAGTTCTGTTGTTTTCCCTCCAACTTGTATTGCTTCAAGCGTATGCATAGTAATATATATATATATATAATATATATATAGATCAGTCTTCCCATACTAAAAGTATGTTCTCTAAAAACAAACTGTAATGTTATTCCCAAATCATAGTTCAGATTCACATTTTCCATTTTTGGATTTTATTTTAATGAGTTGCCATTCTAAGAAGCACCTATAGCATCTCAGCATTCATCTGTTTAGCTATCCAATAATTGTCTCTTCACACTAAGTGCAGGCAGTGCAAGGAAAACCAGACCTGGGAGTGATCGGAACAGGAGTGTATTGTGTTCTGTGAAGCCAGGGACGGCACCACAGGAGGGCTTCTCAAGGAAGAGGCACCCAAGTAAGGACCTGTAGGAGATAAGGAGCTTGACCATTTTGAGATGCCTTGGCACAGGGTCTCCATCTGGATTAGAGCAGGCCTCCACTCTTTAGCCCCTCTGTCCTTTTCCAGCCTGGAAACTGGTAGCACTCCCCAGAGTCATCTACTTTCACTCACCCTTCTTCTCGAAATCTGTGGAAGCATTGGTGATCTGGAGAAAGGGAAATGAAGAAAAAATGTTCTCTGGGTCCCTGTGGGGTGTCTTAAGATGACCATGCACCTGCCAGTTGGTCTTCAGCCCAGCATAGCCTTTGTATCCAGAGGGCAGGTCGCCTTCCCTGGACACCACTCTCTACTGCTCCTCATCAATTTACCTTTCAACACACACACAGCTTTCTCCTTCCATAGCTCTTTTTTACATGCCTACCACTTTGGTTTCAATAAGGATCTTCATAGCTGTGTCTTGTGTGTTGGTGTGTGTGTGTGTGTGTTTGTGTGTGTGTGTGTAATAACCATGTGGGTTCAATATTACTTCTTGAAGCGAATAGAACCTGCTTTTCCATTTTATGCTCTTGCTACAGAAATCATAGCAAGATGGATAAGTTAAAAAACAAAACCAGGCCAGGCATGGTGGCATACACCGTTAATCCTAACACCCTCAGGAGGCAGAGGCAGGCCATCGCTGTGAGTTCAAGGCCAGCTGGTCTAAACACACAGTGATTTCCCCCCAAGGGACAGCAGGGGCTACAGGGAGACCCTGTCTCAAAAAGACCAAACAAACGAACAAAAAACAAAACAACAAGAAACAACCAAACCGACTCCGGTGCACAGGAGGGCACATGATCAAATGGAATCCTGTCTGTGCACATCCCTGAGCATCTCCACACTTGAGACATTGTTTGGGGTTGGGAGACTGGATGCACAGAGAACCACAGTGTTTGTTCTCAGATTGCATGGCCTAGCTGGGCACCAGGCGTACAGAACAGCCAGTATCTCAAACTGTTCAGGAACCAGGGCATCGTGGAAGCCAGGAGAAAAGACAGCCAGGTAGGCTTCAGCCGACATCTTCCTGGAGAGTGTTCAAGCAAAGAGAGGGGAGAGCTGGGAGCGCTGTGTCTGGTCAACCTGCCTCTCCAGGTATGCACTCTGCCCAGCACAGAGCTGGTCAACCTGCCTCTCCAGGTGTGCGCTCTGCCCAGCACAGAGCTGGTCAACCTGCCTCTCCAGGTGTGCGCTCTGCCCAGCACAGAGCTGGTCAACCTGCCTCTCCAGGTGTGCGCTCTGCCCAGCACATAGCTGGTCAACCTGCCTCCCAGGTTGTTGCAGCGCTCTGCCCAGCACAGATCTGGTCAACCTGCCTCTCCAGGTGTGCGCTCTGCCCAGCACAGAGCTGGTCAACCTGCCTCTCCAGGTATGCACTCTGCCCAGCACAGAGCTGGTCAACCTGCCTCTCCAGGTGTGCGCTCTGCCCAGCACAGAGCTGGTCAACCTGCCTCTGCAGGTGTGCGCTCTGCCCAGCACAGAGCTGGTCAACCTGCCTCTCCAGGTGTGCGCTCTGCCCAGCACAGAGCTGGTCAACCTGCCTCTCCAGGTGTGTACTCTGCCCAGTACAGAGCTGGTCCAACCCCCAGATAGAGTAGGCCACTCAGGGACAGGTCCCAAATATGGGAGAGCCCTCTGCTTCCCAATCTCAGCTATTCCTCCAGGAGAATGTCACTGGCCAGGCCTGTGCTGTTCCTCACGGGCTGCTTGGTCAATAGATGCTCAGCACCAAGGCGTCTACCTGCTACGGAGCCAGAGGATGCTGTGTGGAGGGGTGAGGCAAAAGTAGACACTGACCAGGTAGGGAGATGAAGTGTATGCCCAGTAGAAGAAACAGCGCGCACAGGGCACCTGGCACAGGAAGTCCAGCAAAGGGCACCTGGCACAGGAAGTCCAGCACAGGGTACCCGGCACGGGAAGTCCAGCACAGGGCACCCGGCACAGGAAGTCCAGCAAATATCAAGGACTTCAAAAAAGGCCCAGGGGACTGGCGTTGATCCGGTGGGAAGGCAAAGAGTGGCTGTGAGGCAGGAAGCCAATGCTGTAGGACCTGCGAACTCACCCAGGATAGCGCAGCTTCCCAGGGCTGTGGGATGCCACTCAGGTTTAGGAATGGAGGTGACAAGTCAGATTCTTGGTCTTCTTGAAACGAAGCAAGAAGCTCTCTCCACTACCATCGCCACTTACAACTCATCAAAGCTATGTCCACTGGAAAGTCAAGAGGAAGCCAAGGGACCTCCTGGGGTGCACGGCCGCAGGCTGACAGGCCCAGGACTCCAGCTTTGGTCTATTGGCTAGCTCCCAGCTCCCTTGTGGCCCCCTGACCGTCCTCTGTCTGCCTAGCTACCATGTCCCTGCCTGGCCTGGGAGGCCCACTTCTGGGAGTCGAAGGCTCATTAGTGTCAGAGGCTTGGCCTGGGGACCATCTCATTTAACATCTCTTTCCCACAATCCATCCATCACATGGGACCAGCCTCGCTCCTCCACATGTTTCTGATTCTTTTAATGGCCCATGCTCAAGTGAACACTCTCTCAACCCCCCCCCAACCCCTGTCTGATAGGTTCTGGCGCTCAGGAATGCCCTGTGGGATGGTGCCCCTGGTCTCCTGAAGCAATCTTCCAGAAAGCTTTTACTTTTTTTCCCATGTATAAGGGTATTTTGCCTCTGTGCATGTAAGTGTACCTATGGTATCCAATGCCCATGGAGATTAAAAGAGGGCTTGGATCACCCAGAACTGGAGTTTAGATGTAGTCAACGCCACCACGTGGGTGCGTGGGAACCAGCCCAGATCCTCTGCCGCAGCAGCCAGTGCTCCTTATAATTGAGCCATCTCTCCAGCACCCCAGAAAGAACTTCTCTTTTAAATAAGAATTTTGTTTTCTGATCCTTTGAATTTATGCCATGTTCTTCAAAGGCACTTTCAAGTAAACCAGACTTGACCGCTCTATAAAACTATCAATGGGACCTAGCGAAAAAGCAAATCTTGGAGCTGCAGATGTAGCTCAGCAGAAGAGTGCGTGTCCACCAGGCTGAAGCTCTAGGTTCCAGCCAGCCCACATACATCAGCAGGTGGCACAAGCCTTAATCCCAGAACTTAGGAGCGTGAGAAAGGAGGAACAGAGAAGCTCAAGGCGCTCTCAGTTACGCAAGGGAAGTTTGAGGCCAGCCTCAAAAACAAAAAACAAGCATTTTTCCATACCCAGGCCCCATCAGGAAACGGGTCCTGCTCACCACCTCTCCCCATATTCCAGACGAGGGTACCCCTGAACCCGAATGTGGCCACGTCTACACATTGGAACAGGTTTTGACTTGAAAAAACAATCAAAGCTTCCTAGCCAGCAGGTGGTGGCGCACCCTTTAATCCTAGCACTGGGAGGCAGAGGCAGGGAATCTTGTGAGTTCAAGGCCAGCCTGGTCTACAGAAGAGTCCAGGCCAGCTGGGAGCTACAGGGAGACCCTGTCTCGAAAAAAGCCAAAAAAAAAACCTAGTCCTACTTTAAAATCATTTCCCCAGGAATCCTCTAAGTTGAAAAAACACAGCTTCATTTAGTGCACAGCCTCAGCAGCATTGCTGTGAACCCTTCTTGATGGTGGAGGTCACCCTGTGTACCGCAGAATGTTGACTCTTGTCCCGGATTCTGCTCACTCGATGCCTCTAATGACATTGTCTTCACTTAGTTTGGACAGCCAAAAATGACTCCAGTTAATGTCATGTATCTTGGGTGCAGAGATGAAGGAGAGTATTCTTCAAAGGACAGCCACTGATTTATGACAGTTATATTAAATGTCTTCTGCTTCTCATATTGGCAAAGGATTTTGTCTACTTACAAAGATTCCAAACTCCAGTACAATTTAACATAAATGTTTGACTATAAGTCTAAAGTTATCAGAGGCTTGTGATGGATAGGTGGGGTTTCACTACACTACAATTGCTATTCTTATGTCTGTTTGGATTTTTAAAAGATGAAAAGGTCAGTATTTACACTGTCTTTGGAATTTTCATAATGGAGCTGGTAAGTGTTTGTGGAGGTTTGAATGAGAAATGCCCTCATAAACTCAAGTACTGAATACTTGGTACTCAAGTACCAAATACTTGGTACTCAAGTACTGAATACTTGGTACATGGGCCCCAGCTGGCACTGTTTGGGAATATCATAAAATCTTTCTTTTTAATATTTTATTTAGTATATTATTTTGGTAGTTTTGAGACGGGGGTCTCCCTTTAAGTCCCCAGCCTGCCTGGAGCTCTCTTTGGAGACCACACTGGCCTTGAACTCACAGAGATGCACCTACCTCTGCCTCACCGAGTGCTGGGATTAAGGCGTGCACCACTGCCTGGCACTACAGAAGATTCGTAGCTGCCATGTGGTGCTGGGGATAGAACCTGGGTCGTCTGCAAGACAGTCATTGGTCTTAACCACTGAGACATCTCTCCAGCCCTTATATTTTTATTGTTATGTGTAGGAGTCCGATTGCCTTGCATGTGGTAAGTGCAATTCCAATACCTTCGGAGTCAGAAGAAGACGTCAGATTCGCCTGGAACTAAAGTTTTAAGGATGATTGTTAGCTGCCAAGTGGTGCTGGTAATTGAACCGTTCCGCTGCAAGAGCCCAGTTTGGTGCCCTTTACCACGGGCCATCTCTACAGCTCCTGTCATAGAATCTTTAGGAAGTATAGCCTTGCTGAATAAGGTGTATAGCAGACTTTGAGAAATCATAGCTGTCTCGGTTCGTTCTCTCTCTCTCTCTCTCTCTCTCGTCTCTCTCCTCTCTCTCTCAGCTGCCTGCCTTGCTGCCACACTGTCTCCCTCTGGAACAATAAGCCAAAATAAACCATTCCTTCTANATACCATTCATACACATAAAATAAATAAATAATATTTTAAAAAATTGCTGTTTGCTTGCTTGCTTTTTTGTTGTGGGAGAGTAACAACACTGATCAAAAACAAACATTTTTCATGAAAATTTTCAGAAATGTATTTCCCCAAACAGCGTCTTCTAGAGAACATTCCTGCTGGAGGTGACTGATGCGGCAGAAGGCGAATAAAATCATGATGTTGAAGTGGTAAGATATCTCAGAATAAAACTGCTATAAAATACATTATATGAAGATATGTAATCCTAAAAGGTGTAAGAAACTATTGTGGGAAAGAATTTGAAAAACTACTGCGGTCTGAAGGGGCATAAAATTCTTAGGAAAACTATAAAGACTATAACTTCACATCAATTTCAACTCAGTTTTAATGTATATTGTAAAAATCAGCTTTTTTTGATGCATTATGTATGATCTTGGTAAAAGATTTTCTATTTGAAAATCACTTAATAATCTTTACTTACATAAAATATGCTCTCTCTTATTTCTACCTCTCATTTTCTATTAAACTACAAAAACAACTATATCAAGAAAAATCCCATAGATATCTTACTTGTGCCGAATATTAACTAATCGGGTCTATTAAAATTGTTCTAATTATATTAACTAAAAAGCATTTATAGATATTGTGAATATTTTGTAAAAATTAACTGGTCATTGCACAGAATTCAGCACTATAGTTTATTATTTGAATCAAAATATTAAAATGTTGAGTATTTCAGAGTAATAAACTACTGTAGTCCTATCAATCTTTAGCATCATTTAATTTAGTTAGAAATAGCATTTGTCAAAAAATAAATAGCATTTATCACATTTTAGAACTATGGATTTCGTAGCTGATTAATGTATTTTTCTTCGCTCAATCATGTCCAGACTTAACGAAATGTAGCATATTAGGCTGGGGCATCAGGGTTGTTTTTTATTAAAAGTTGTTAAATCAAAAGATGGAGTTCAACTAGTTGTGGATGTGATAGAAGTGAAACAGGACATTGTTTCTTAAAAATGTTTTATGGATGTTTGTGTATTTTCAGACGATTCATTTCTCACACTTCAGTTTTAGACTATGTTTCCCCTTTCCCGTTCCCCTCTCCCGGGTTCCAGCGCCCGAGATCATTGCACTCTTGCCAGTAACTATCCTTTATCTTTCCTCCATCAGTTCTTTTTTTATGTTTAGGAAATTCACATTTTCCTTTTTAATTTATATTATACTCCCTAAGTATATAACATGACATACTTTCTACTCATCATACAGTAAATTACCAGGTCTGAAAGTAAGTTGGAGTGGGTTTGAATCCTGAGCTCATGTATAAAAGAGATTTACATTAAACAACATAGTTGCTTTCAGATAAACAGAAATATAACATAATGTGTATTCAGCTTGCCTTTCTTTCAACTGGGGATATTGTGTGTTAGCATCCACAAAATGAGGAAGAGTCATTGCCCACTTGTTTTTCTGGGACTGTTGTTACCTCACTTAGCAAATCGGCTTCGCGTTTCCCATCATTTGCCCTGCAAAGTTCTGATGTCATCTTTCTTTCACTGCTGATAGTACTCCCATTGTGTAGATTATACCACTTCGCCACTCAGCAGTTAGGGGCATTTGGGTTGGTTTCCACCTCTTTGCTATTGTGAAGGGTAGGCTGCAATAAACATGGCATGTGCATGTATATCTTTTTTTGCATGGTGAATGCGTCTGTGGGTATATACCCGGGTGTGGTATGCTGGGTCAGTGTTTTGGTAGGCTCTTTTGTCTTTTAAGCCTTCACAAATGGACCAACTCATGGCCTGATTGGCTCACCCAAAGAGTTCCCATAAGAAAAGAAATTTAGTCCTTTAAAATCTCTGGCTTGGATTCTGGAAAAGACTGTGATTCTACTTAACAATTACATTTGGTGATAGCACTCATGTTCTGCAGGTTGTTTTTAGTTTCAATAGAGTACATGATGGCGTATTGATTTTTCAAATGGTCTTTAAGCAAGTAAATGTTTTATGTTTTTATTTTTTTTTTGTTTGAGAACGCGGGTCTCCCTTAGTCCCCGGGTGGCCTCCACGTAACCCACTCTGTAGGACCCAGGCTGGACCATCAACTCACAGAGATCTACCTTGCCATCGCCTCATCCCTGCTACAAAGTGCTAGACTTAAAGGTGTGTGCCACCCCACGTTTACACCAAAAATAAAGATAAAAGAAACGAAACGAAAAAAAAAACAGTGCAACTGCTCAAAACAGTCAACTTCCGCTATGGAAAATATTGAGAACAGACTAAGAGATGAAAGCATGTTTGCAGAATGCATGACCTCTGGCGGGGTGGAGGACGAATGAGCAGGAAACATGGCGTCTTGGATTGTGGTTAAATATAAAAATAATAAATAAATAAATTTATGTAAAAAAAATAAAATATAAGATATGGTTTCTTAGTGCATGCCATGTGGGTAGCTGGAAATCGAACCCATGGGTCCTCTGAAGAAGTGCTGTTGGCACTTCCTATACTGCTTAGAGGCCATCTCTGGCAGCCCCAACAGTATTATGATTTTTATAAGAAGTCTCCAATGAAACACAGCATACTAATGTTGGCAACATGGATTACTGAGTAGTTTCAAGATGTACTTTATATGACTGTTGATTGATTCTTATCTTTACATAATGGGCCCACGCCAAAATTTCCATACATTTGTTTAGGTAATATTTTCTGATACCCCTCTATTAAATTATGTCAGTATATGTGTAATTACAGTTGAGACTATTAAACATGAGAAACTTCCTAGATCAATGACGTACTTTCCTTTTTTTTCTGTAAATACACAAATGGCAAATGCCAACTTATAAAGAAGTCTGCTTCATAATATTTTGGATTGAGAAAGTCCTCTTTCCCGCCAAAGTACTTTTATTAATTTAAACAAATCATCTTTTATATTTTCAGATACATGACAGGTCATCTACTGCACCCATTGCCCTTTTGCATTAGCCTGTTTTATACAGTAACAAAGCTAATATGATAAATCTTGTTTCATTAAATATTCCTCTAGGTTAAAGTTTGATTATGTGCGTATTCTCTCGTGGTTCCTAGCTTTATATAAAATTTCATATAAATATATTTCAACTAATTTGTGAACAGTGTAAGAATTTGAGTAAATTGATGTTTTCTTCAATTGTGAAATATTGCACTTGCTGTACAACAGGGAATGCAGACAAGAAGTTTCATTCAGAGATATTCCCAAAACATCACTGAATCACAGAGGGTTTAGGCAGACACAGTAAATTGGAACCTTAGCAGCTGTCTAAGGGAGTAGCAATAAAGATCAGGAAGAGTTAATAAAAGTGGAATTGTAAGGCTAATGGACTAGAGACAGGAAAAGCTGAAATAAAAGGGAAAGGAGGAGTAAAATCGTTTGGATTTTAAAGTCTAGATAATGAAGAATTATGATGTCCTGATCAAAGAAATCAGAGAGTGGCTATTTAAGAAGAGCTATACCATTACATTGAACAAATTTGAGTTTGAGGCAACTGTGAAGAAAACCATAGATAAGGAAAATTACAAACATTTGTTTCTCAGGCAAGATAATTAGAATTTCCAACTATTAAAACATAATATACTGAACAAATAGTAAAACAATTTAGAAATGGAAATAGTAAATGAGTTCAAGTAAATCAAATAACATGGGCCCCTTCTCAGAGATCCTGGCACAGTGAAAACTGAAACTCGATTTTCATTTTTTTCTTCTCAATTTTTTTCAATTTCTAATATTTTCATTGAAGACACAGCCCATGGGTCTATTTTTTTTTATTATCAGTGCAATAAAAGACCAAGTAGGCCCAGGAAGACCAATGTATCACATGTGCAAAAGGAAAGGAAAAGAATGCCAGAAAATTGTGGATAATACTATGGAGGAAGAAAACTCATTTCCATTCTAATGTCCTCATGCCCTGGCAGTTGTATGAACTGTTGTCTTTGTTTTCAATACTCTAATGTGAAAAATGTGCTCCTCATAAAGTATTTAAGTGTTTCCCATAATTGAGGTTCTCTCATGAGCTCTGGCTATTCTTGTATATATTTTTATATCTAGTTTTTTTGATAGAAACCATAACAATACCTCCACAAGAAAATCTTTATTCATGTAATTATTATTAAAAAGCCAGGGAGCCAAGATATTTTTTTCCCAGATTTTTTCTTCAACTTGCACTAAATATATATCTTTACAAATGTTAAACATTGATTGATTTTTACAATACAATTTAAAAAATGAAAAAATTTCTTTTTTGTCTTTTCAAGACCGGTTTCCCTGTAGTCCCAGCTGTCTGCTCTGTAGACCGGCTGGCGTTGAAATCACCAAAGCTCCGGCTGCCTCTGCCTCCCGAGTCTAGGGATTAAGGCGTGCCACCACTGTGCCGCTTTGAAATAACATATTTTAATATCACACCTGGGTATCATATATTGTAAAAAAAATATCCATATTTACTAGGTCCTATTTTACTCTTCAAGTATATCTTAAGCCACAATTGCCTTCTAAATCCACACATACATAATTATTGTGAATGTAGTTACAAGCCATTGCACTTACTCTTACTTTTCCAATGAATGAAAATAGAAATGATTATACCCTTTGTGTATTTTTGGAAGTTATTATCAAAGCAGAAACATCTAGAGTCAGCTATTTGATATCCCCACCCTCACTCATGAGAAGCTATATTGATAGGGTTGAAAGGGTCCTGGTACTTAATTAATTGACAGAAATTGAATGCTGTCTAACAGACAAAGAATCTATTCTTGTCTAAAGACAGCATGGAAAAAGACAAGGGAGGGAGACAGAGGACAGAGACAGAACGTATTAAGATGTTTATGTGAACATTATGAACAATTTACCCATTGTTATTCAAAGATTAATAATTTAGGAAGCATTTCTTCTTATTTTGTTGATATTAATCTTTTTACTCACCTCTGTCTCTTGCAAGTAAACGCTATTCTTAAAGAAAGCATAATTCATTATAAATAAGTGTTTTTCTCCACTTGCTTTTCTGGTCAAGCTATTACAGTTTCAATAACCTATGGATTCTCATCTTTCCTTTTTGTTGGCTGGGCATCTAGAACTTTTACATATCAGATTATTTATCTATCTGTAAAAACTAGTATTAGGTAGAAATGTTTTGTTGGGGCTGGAGTGATTGGCCTAGTGGTTAAGAGATCACTGCTCTTAGCAGAGGACCCGGGTTCTATCCCCAGCAACCCACATGGCAGCTGCGCACCGTCTTGTTCCAGGAGAACTCCAGTTCCAGGGGAGTACCGACGCCCTCTTCTGACCTTCGTCGGCATTGCATCTAACATATGCAAGACAATACCTTCAAATAAATAATAATAAATAAATAAATAAATAGAAATGTTAGCTTGGTTAAATGTATATAATTTTTATAAACAGTTGAATTTCAACTTTCATATAAAATTGTGTCCTAAAATATAGGAGGAAAATACCCCCTTTTTTTTTTCTTTTTCTTTGCAATTCTCGATATAAGTATGCAAAATTATCTAAGTTTGCCCTAGGGGTTCTATTTAAATCTTCATGTGACATTCTGTTACCTTCTTAGCACAGGGGAATTTGTTGCAAAGTCCTTTACAAAGTGTGATGTATCAGCTTCCTATTGAACTGCCTCAGAGCTGAAGGGACAAACATGACACATCTTTTTAAGAAGAAGAAGCATGTTACGCATGCTAAGGTACCGATCTTTAACAGGTAATTCCAAACAAAATGGCAGCTAAGCCAGATGAAAGTGTGAGCCAGGCCTCTTGACAGGGCAATGGTGTTCCGCTGGCATTGTAAGGCTTCTCTATAAAGTCTCTTCCTGTTGGGTTCAGGGATCACTTTTGCTACTTTTATTATTTCTCTCAGACAAACCCGTATCGCTTTCTAGGAAGGAAAAAATAATTTAAATCCCTTTAATTTGTTCTTTTGTTTTGAGCCTGAATTATTTCTCTTAACATGTGATCTCCATTTCCTTGCATTTACCTAGACATGAGATTAATCCATTGTTCTTTATACATGTTATTTACTTTGGCTAAATATGATATCTGTTCTCTTATTGCATCTTATATTTAACCAAAATAATATATAATACTTCAATAACAATGTTCACTTTAAAAGAAAATGATATTTCACAGACAAGTAGAGAAGTTTAGTTCCAAATCTTGGATTTTTTTAAATTTTTAAAAAAATTTATTTTTTTTTTTATGTGGTACTGTCTGCATGTAGGTTGTATTTGTGCATGTTTGTACAAGCTGTGGAGGTCAGAAGAGGGCATCAGAATTCCCTTGAACTGGAGTCAAAGACTCTCAGCTCCTGTGGGTGCTGGGAATTCAACCCGTCCTCTTCAAGAACCGTTGGACTCTTAACTGCTAGGCCATCTCTCCAGCCCCATCAAATCTTGGATGTTTACTACATAGTTTAAAGACTGTGAAGTAGTGGCCATTTTTATTACATTTTCACTGCTTTCGAAGTGTTCTTCTGAGAACCTCCAAACTAAATGTGTAAGTAGCTCTCTTGCTGGATCAGGTACAGCTCAGCTCTGCTAAGGAAGGGAGCATAGTGGTTACTATAGGAACTGAGTCCTCGCACAGAAGTCGTTGGATACTTTGTAACCCAACCTGAAAGTATCCACCCCAGGTCTGCCTGGGATACGACATCCACTTTTCTGCTTATTCTACCTGCCAAAGACTATGGTCCATGAACAGGAATCAGTTGGCTGATCGCCTATCTGCCTACACCCCCTCACAATTCGTCGCAGGTTGGTGATGACTGGTCACTATCCAACTTCCATACCCGGTTGGTGGTCTGATAGACCCCAGTCCAACTCACTAGCCACCAACACTCAAAATCCAGGCCTGCTTTGCCTCGTATTCATGCAAAATAATAACCAGGAATTCTGTGTAATGAGGTAATGGAGAAATTCGATTTATTGCCTGCTGCAAGTCACATTTTTTTTTTTTTTTTTTTTTTTTTGGCTTTTCGAGACAGGTCCCCTGTAGCCCCAGCTGTCTTGGACTACCGTCTGGTAGAAGGCTTGCCTTTAACTCCACAAAGATCCGCCTGCCTCTGCATCCCAAGTGCTAGGATTAAAGGCAGTGCGCCACTCCCGGCCCGGCTGCAGTCCCTTTATAAGCAAAATGAGCAGTCATCTCAGAGCCCATCACAGACCCCCAGTCTTTTTGCTACTGTATACTGGCTTCCATGGGCCCTTGCATCATGGCTGGGCCACATTTGCTCCCTCTTGGGGCAAGGACAGAAAGAATCCCTGATCCCACATTGTGCCTGAGGGTCAGCTGAGAACTACCCCTAATTCATACTGGATCTTCCTACAAATATGGAAACAAACTTCTTCAGAAAAAGTGTTTAGAATTCAAGAGTGTTAGTCTTGTTTTCCAACAGGTGATAGCATAGCTGTCTCTGCATCTTGGAAGAGCAATGGACTCAACAATGGTTCATTTCCACTCAATCTCTTTTTGGGGCCCATGTATTGTTTAGGTGATAGCTGAATGTCACACAGCATGATTTCAGGGAAGGACTGAGAGAACTGAGATGCTAGAAAGGAAAAGACAAATATCCTGTCAGAAGTTTCCATGCATTTTAGGGGGGAAAAGTAATTTTAAAAAAGTTTATTTCTGGATTTCTTCATTTTTCAACTTCAGTAGGTATCTTTACAAATGATCACATGCAGCGATTTCATGATTTCCAGTGTTTATGCAAAGTGACCTGATTGAGGCAACTGAGAGTGTGTTCATAGCTCTATAGACAGGATTTAAAAAGCACCTTAGAGAAACATCACCTTCGAGTTGACTTGATTGCAACGGTGAGGCGACAGTTTTGGAGGTCTCTAAGGTAATTTATGGATTTTTTCCAACTTTCATTATCTCTCTAAGGGTGGTGATGACATTTAAGGAAGAACAAATGACCTGGAATCCCTTTACAAATACCTAGGCCGGAGTGTTCATTCTATGCGTTTTAGAGACACATCAATTAGAAACTTTTGGTTTCTTCCCTTTCATCTATTTTATGCACTATTAGCTCATTCCTGTATAAAGCAGAATTTTGATTAGTGAAGAATGAAAATGTACCTTTTGCTGATCTGAGGTAATTTTCAAGGCACCATGCCAGGTGTTGGGTGCTAAGTTTTACCAACTATTTTCTTTCATCATAATTGCAATGCTTTCGTGAGACACTATATTCATTAAAAACTTGTGTTTAAAAGCATGGGGTAAAAACAGATCAAAATGCCCTAGCCAGGCTTGGTGGAGTGTGCCTTTAATCCTAGCACTGGGAGGCAGAGGCAGGCAGATCTTTGTGATTCAAAGCCAGCCTGGTCTACAGCAGAGTGTTCCAGGCCAGCTGGGCTACAGGGAGACCCTGTCTCGAAAAGACAAAAAAAAAAAAAAAAAAACACACACACCACCACACCCACACACAAAAACAGGCGGATCTTTGTGAGTTCGAGGCCAGCCTGGTCTACACAGTGAGTTCCAGGACAGCTGGGGCTTCAGGGAGACCCTGTCTTGAAAAGACCAAAAAAAAAGAAAGAACTGGGACAAAAACCCCAGATGAAGCAGTGAAGTTCTCCCCCAGACAATAATCCTCTGCTTTGAAAAAAATCTCTGGAAAGACTCAGAAAAAGATGCAAGACATGTATGGCAGAATGCCTGAACTTGGGTGGGGTGGGCAACATGGAAAGGGAAATGAGTCTAAACTGGACTGAGAAATGATGTATGATGTATGAAAAAGTTTAATAATAAAATATATTTAAAAAATAATGTTGAAAAAAACTAAAAACTAAAAAAAGAATGGTGACTCATTTGAAGATACTACCTTTCACCCTACCCCCAGCCATGAGTCATCCCAGCCTCAACTGAAATTTCAGTGAATTAAAAGCGATTTTCTTTTGAATACATATCAGGTGTTTTACAAGTGACCATGAGGTAGCTCAGACAACTGGGGTTACATTGGAAGAAGGCCATTACCATGACAACAAAATCACTTAGCACCTTCCTCTGGAGTCCTCAAAGCTGGATAAATTCTTTCCTTTCATTGCTGTGGAAACGGAGATTTCCATAGACTTCATTTACAGTTATTTTACATCTGGGCACCCGAGAGCAGAATTTTAATACTGGGGGAGATAGAGCACCCAGCTTGCTTAGCAAATTCGTTTGCTAAGAGTCACCCTTTCTTTTTTTTTTTTTTTTTTTTTTTTTTTTGTGAAAAGTGATTAAAATAGTAAAATTTTAAGAGTCACCCTTTCAAGGGCTGGAGAGTGGTTAAGAGTACTGGCTGCTCTCTCAGAGGACTGGGGTTCAAATCCCAGCACTCATATGTCAGCCAACAACTGTCTGTAACTCCAGTTCCAGGGGGATCCAACGCCTTCTTCTGATCTCCTCTGTTATTGCATGACATGGGCAGACTTACATGCGTGCAGGCAGTATACTCATGCATGAAAAATAAAAATAAAATTTAAAAAGTCATCCTTTTAAGAGAGTCAAGGGCAGGGTGTCTACCAGATAAATTCCTCAGGTATAAAGCTGGACTTAATGTGCCCTTACTGGTACCCTGTGTATACAGTTGGCCCCATCTCCAATCCAATCTCCTGGTTCTGCTCCATAGGCCTTGGTCCATCTTTCTGGCCTTCTCTAGTCCTTGATGGCCTGTCCAGAGATCCCATTCCATTCTGTGGGCGTCTCTCAAACTGTTTTTGTTCCCTTTCTATGCCCCTTGCTCACAGTAGTCCTGTACTAGGCAAGAGGCCACATGCCATCAACCCAATCACTGTACAATGTAGAGGGCTGAGTAGAGCCATGCCCCATTCATGCCCACCTAGAACTCAGAAGGCAACCTTGTGTGGAAGGAAGTAGGGCCTTTGTAGAAATAATTAAGATGAGGTCACACTGGAGTCGGGTGGGATCTGTTCCAGCATCACTGGTATCCTCAGGGACGGAGAGTTTGGAAGAAGTTTGTGTGTCAGGAAGGCACCACAGCCACAAGGCAAAGCCAAGAAGTGGCAAGGGGGGCTGGAGAGATGGCTCAGTGTTTAAGAGCACTGACTGCTCTTGCAGAGGACCAGGGTTCGATTCTCAGCACCCACATGGCGATTAAGAACTGTCTTAGGCTGGGCGTGGTGGTACACGCCTGTAATCCCAGGCAGTGGCAGGCAGATTTCTGTGAGTTCAAGACCAGCCTGGTCTACATAGCGAGCTCCAGGCCAGCTGGGACTAAAGGGAGACCCTGTCTCAAAAAGACAAAAAAAAAAAATGTGGCAAGGATCCTGGGGGCTCCCAGAAGGCAGGGGAGACACAGGAAACTGTTGCTCTATAGAGCATTCGAGGAACAAGCCTGCTGACCCGTGACCCTGATTTCCTGTTTGCAGCCCACAGGTCTCTGCATCACCACCTTGCACCGAGCTCTGTGTGGCCATCCTGTGAAAGTGGAATGCAGGCAGGGTGGTCTGGCTGAGCCACCAGGATCATCTGGTGGCTCTGCTGGGTACAGAGGGGACCCTGTGAAGATTCCAAGCACGCTTGCTGTTCTCAGTCAGGTTTCTTCCTGAGCTAGTCCTCTACCCATTCTTGTGCTCAGGGCTTGCCTCTGCCTGTCAGTCTTACCTGGGTATCTCTGACTTCCAGCTCACAAACTCCTTTTGTTCCTGGTATTTGGTGCCTGGCACAGGGCAGCAGTGCCACAAATAAGTGAAAAGGGAACTTTCACCCAACTGTACCATGGCAGTCTCTTGGAAGACCTCAGATGCCCTAGGAAGGATCCCAAAGTTGTAGGACCAGAATCAGGGAAAGATTTGGACATGAAAAAAAAAAATAATATGCAGGGCTGGAGACACAGCTTGGGACACAACATTTACCTAGCAATGTGCACTGTCAGAAAACAAACCAATAAACAAACAAGAACCACAAAGGAACGTAACATGGAGTGAGGCTCTCCCTAGATGGAGAGATGACCGGTGGAGAGCAGGTCAATTTGAGCAAGGCTGTACTGCCAGCTGAACATTAAGAGTCCAGTGGGACCCCACATCCCCACTGTTCTGGCAGCTGATACGCCATCCTTCTTGGCTGCAGTTTTAATCATTTTTTTTTAAAAGACTGTTGAGGGCAGGAAGAAGTAGGGCAGGAGGCTGTCTTCTGTGAGATTTCTACAGTTTGCTAACAGTAAATAATGGGAGAGGTGATAAAGTTCCCTCATCCATCAGTCCCCACCCCCAAACATTTGCAACTGATTACACTCTTCAGAGTTGGCATGGACACATGAAGTATTCTTGTAAGCAGCCAAGTGCAGGAAGATGAGAAGGTAACTCTGAAACATTCAGGAGAAAAATGCTCCCAAGTCGTAAAAAGGAGATGGAGTTAGTAGTTGTGTTTCTCAAGAGCACAGTATCTTGCTCTGCCCAAAATATGTAAGGAAACACAAGAAGACAAGGATGAGCTGCTGCAGAGACCCAGGCGTGTGCTGACAGTCCTGATGACAAGTGGACATTCTGAGTCTCTATCCTCATTCTTAGATATCCCATGTGAGAGGAGTCAGGGTGACTGTGTCCAGGAGACGTTGGGTCTAGGTTACACTTACAGCACAAAGAGGACGCCTTGCCCAGACCTCTTCCTCAGCCCAAGCTTGCACGAGACCCTTGCTTTGTGATCTCTGTAGCTGGCACGTGCTGACAGTTTGTCTGTGCATGGTGTTTACCTTGTTTGTAGGGTGCACCCGCTCCACATTCTCCCCCCTAAGTAGACAGCTCAGATGTCCCCTCCCTTGCCGGGCACAAGCAGCTGCTGGACCTTGGTTGTCCCACTTGCTGGCCCCTGGAAGAATGCCAGTCAGTAGCCTCTCTAAGGAAAATTTTCTCACCTGATCAGAGTGAAAGCAGCTGGACCTGGTCGCAGACCACACCCTTCATCAAGCCCCATTCTTTTTCATGTGGATGAGTGTATTGCCTGCATGTGTGTAAGTGCACCCATGTTGTGCAGTGCCCATGGAGGTCAGGAGAGGGCGTCAGATTCCCCTGGAACTGGAGTAATGGACTCCACATGGATATTGAGAATCAGACCTAGTCCTCTGCAAGAGCAGGCAGTGTACTTGACTGCTGCGCCTTCTCTCCAGTCCTGTAGCCCCATTCTTTAGCTCTGCCTCTTACAATCGCGCCAGGCACTTCCCTCTTCGGGGATCATCAGTGCCTCCTACGATGGGCTCTGACCTGGGTATCCAGTAACACAGACCCTGCCTCAAGAGTTGGGCTTAGGGGCTGGAGAGATGGCCTAGCGGTTAAGAGCGCCAACCTCTCTTACAGAGGACCCGGGTTCGATCCCCAGCACCCACGTGGCGGCCAAGAACCGTCTGAAACTCCAATTCCAGGAGAACTCCAGTTCCAGGGGAATCCGACACCCTCTTCTGACCTCCGCGGCATTGCACGACACGGGTGCACACACTTGCATGCAGACAGTACATTCATACACATACAGAAATAAATAAAATTTAAAAAAATGTTTAAAAAAAAAAAAGAGTTGGGCTTAGAACTGCAACCCACGGTTAGAGTGCCCCAGGCCGTAAGGGGAAGGGTTTGTTAAAGAGACATCTTGTTAGCTACTTTCTCCTTGTTGTGACTAAATTCCTGACAGGGAAGCTCCATGGCAGTGGCAGCATATGGCAGATGCCTCTCACTTCTTCACCCCTTGATGGAATGGAAGAAAGCAGAGCTAGGCTGAGACTGCAAGGCCTGCCCCTGGGTGAGGACTCTGCCTCTAGTTAGGCTCCACCTCTGTAGGCTTCTCAGCTTCCCCAAATAATTCCATTAACCAGGGAGTGAGTGTTCAAACACTGGAGCCTATGGGGACATTTGACATCCAAACCCTAACACCAGGGCTGTAATACAACGGCTCCACACAGCAAGTGCTTAGCAGGAATTGGGCCCTTTTTGTTAGGAGCGTCCCGTTTGCTTATTCCTTATGATGCGCATACAAGACAGATGTTCTTGTTATCGCCACTTCACAGAGGGAAAGTGAGGCATAAAAATTCAGAAACTTTCAATGTGAAACCCCAAACTCTGAAGGCAATAGAAGAAAAAGTTGGCAGCAGCCTACAAGACATAGGCATAGGAAAAGACTTCCTAAATCAGACAGCAGCTGTGCGAGAACTAAGGTCAACAATTGACAAATGGGACCTCATTAAACTCAAAAGCTTCTGTACATCAAAAGAAACAATCAAGGAAGTGAAGAAAAATCCCACAGAGTGGGAGGAAACCTTCACTGCAGATATATCTGACAAAGCACTGATTTCCAGAATATATAAACTACTCAAAAAACGAAGAAGAAAGAAAACAAATGACCCACAGAGACTTTACAAGTGAGGAATTAGAGATGGCCGAGAAACACCTTAAGAAGTGTTCAACATCACTAATCATTAAGAAAATGCAAATGAAAACCACTTTAAGATATCATCTTACTCCAATAAGACCGGCTAGGATCAAGAAAACAAATGATACCAAGTGCCGGAGAGGTTGTGGGGAAAGGGGAACATTCATCCACTGCTGGTGGGAATGTAAACTCATACAGCCACTATGGAAAGCAGTGTGGAGAACCCTTGGAAGAATTGGAATGAACTTGCCACCCGACCCAGCCATACCACTCCTGGGCATGTACCCTCAAGACTCACCCCACCACAGAGATACATGCACGGCCATGTTTATTGCAGCTCTCTTCACAATAGCAAAGAGCTGGAACCAACCCGAATGCCCCTCAAGTGACGAGTGGATAGAGAAAATGTGGTACATCTACACAACGGAGTTCTATGCAGCAGTAAAGAAAGATGACATCATGAGCTTCACAGGAAAATGGATGGAGCTAGAAGATATCATGCTGAATGAAGTAACACAGTCCCAGAAAAACAAACAACCAATGATATCCCTCATCTGTGGATGCTAACACCAATTACATAATTGTACGACAAACTGAGCAACATCAATGTAATCTGAAAACAGCTGTGCTCTTATGCTGTAGAATCCCTTAGAAAAATAAACAAAAAATTAAAAAAAAGGAAATCAAAAAAAAAAAAAAAAAAAGAAATGCGCTTTTCAAGGCCCTCAGGATGGAAAAAAAAGAAATTAAGAAACTTTCCCAAAGTTACCTAGCTGAGATTCTGAGGTCAGAGATGGTATTTTGAGTTTTGTAGTGGTTTTGTTGTTGTTGAGACAGGGTACCCTTGAATTCCATGTGGCCAAGGATTACCTAGAACCTCTGATCCTCCTGTCTCCAACCAATCCCAAATTCTGAGATTACAAGCATGTTCCACCACACTGGGTTTATGTGGTGCTGGGGATGGAGCCCAGAGCTCTGTGGATGCTGGGCAAGCACGCTGCCAGCTGAGCCACATCCGCAGCCCATCCTGAGCTTTGAACTCCCAATGCCACAGTGTGGCCAGCAGCACAGGCCTCTAAATGTTGTACTTCTAGCTAGATTTTCAGTTCCTCGAGGGCAAAGAAGTTCTGTAGTTTTCTGCATGGGGTGCGTCATCACGGAGCAGACACTTAATTCATACTGAGTACATTGTTTCCCAACCTCCACAGCATGGAGAAGCCCCTAAAGGACCCACCATACCTGATGTTTTTCCCCCTAGTCCCCTCTAGTTCCAAAGATACTCCCCAAGCCACCAATACCGTTCCTCAAACCCTCAGGCTTGGTGCTAGAGAGATGGCTCAATGGTTAAGAGCGTTGGCTGCTCTTGTAGATGATCGGGGTTCAGTTCCCAGCACCCACATGGAGGTTAACAACCATCTGTAACTACAGTTCCAGGGAGATCTGACACCCTCTTCTGACCTCTGCAGTCATTGTATGACACAGGTGCACTTATATACATGCAGGCAATATACCCATACACATAAATAATAAATGAAATATTTTTTTTAAAATCCTCAAGCCTATAAAAGTATTTCCTGTAGTCCTGCAGGTGCCGGAGTGTGAAAGCCAGCCTCCCTAATCTCCCTGAACCCCAGAACCAAGCTGGGGCCTGGCAAGAGTGAGCTATTCATGGGTACCTGTAAAATGAAGACATGATAGAAAAGCTACAACTCTGTCCGTCACTTTTCAGAATGCCTAGAGCTCCTGCTCGATCTTACGATGCTGATTTTCCAGTACATGGAATGTGTCAGGAAAGGCCTGAAGAGAAAGCTCATAACATGGCAGGTTGAATCCACCTCGACTCTGGCAGAAGACACTAGAAAACACAGACCACAGAGGCCACAGGTGAAGGGATCTGCTCCAGACAGGAGTCGCCCGGGGAGAACAGGGCTGGCTTCCCACCCCATGTGGGGTGCATTGTTACAATTCAAAACAGAACTTATCAGCGATTTAGTCTCATTAAGTTGTAAGAAAACAGGCCGAGCGAGCCAAGGTCGTAAGTTTTCTCCGTGTTCGTACATTGCCAGCGTTTTGTAAAACCAAAGAGTACAGGAGTCCGCAGGGGCCTGTGCACTGACGGATGGATGTGGCGTCTGTGGGGAACTTTCCAGGCCATCTGGCTCATTAGGACTCCATGGGCTGCGGGCAGCTGTTCTCTTTCCCATGGGGCGGCTGGTCAGTGGGTGTGTGGGACAATCTCCAAAGAAGGCTGGGTCCCACCTACCATTTTGAGTTTTACAGGGAGCTTCTGAGGCCGGGAGTGGAGTCAGGCAGTGGGTGGTCTGGACTTTCTGAAGGCCAACGTTGTGTGTCGCCCCCTACTCCTTCTCTGGGATGCTTTGTGCACAGCGAATTCCCCCTTGATCATTTTCCATCCTGCGTCTCCAGTTAGTCATTCTGGGAACATGGGCCCCAAATCAGGGCCTCGCCAAGGGCACTTTTCAGTGGGCTAGGATGGCTAGTCAGGTCGAGATGCTAAGGTGGGCATGGACGACTGGCTGGAAAGTGTTAAGGGGCAGTTCCATCTTGCAATGCAATGTGGGGTAGTAGGACCTTGGTGTTTACTTCTTTTGGGGTCCTCGACTGATAAAGTGTGAACTCCAGGACATTCTGGATAAATTGACTAAACCCGAGTCAGAAGTGACCTGCATCAGAAGTCTGCATGGTGACAAGAGAAACAAGTAACATGTGCAATGCCTGCATGTCTATAGACCCTCCTGTCTATAGCCATGGTTCCTGTGACCCACTCAGTTGAGGACAGCTTCTGGGCCTCATGTGCAGGTGTTCATACATGGCCAATATTCTGTCAACACTGGTGTCATTGAGTCCAACGTTTGTTTAGGAGAACCAGCTCTGTCCCCCTCACAACATGGCCTCACTGGATTCTGACTCTTCCTTTTCATCCCCTTACATGAGAATGAGGCAGGTGTGGGGGGTGGTTACATTAACTGGGCTAACCAGGAAGACTGCCCTTAGTGGTAGTTCATGAATACCAGGTACCCGTTACTGTGAAGTGTCTCCTTACCACAGTCATCCTCCTGAAAGTCTCAGAATAGGATTTCATTCCACTTTACTTTGAAGGCGGCCTGTCCTCCATGGGCTCCTGTGCTTGAACACTTGGTTCTCAGCTGGTGGAGCTGTTTCAGAAGGTTGTGAACCTTTAGGAGACGGAGCTTTGCGTTGGAAGTGGGTTACATGGAGGGTGGACAGCACTTATATAGCCCCACTTCCAGCCTTCAGCCTTCGGTTTGCTTCCTGATGTAGATGTAGTATGAACAGCTGTCTCGTGTTCCTCCGCCCAGCCTTCCGCCCAGCCTTCCCACCATCATGGACCTCGTGGTCCTCCGCCCAGCCTTCCCACCATCATGGACCTCGTGGTCCTCCGCCCAGCCTTCCCACCATCATGGACCTCGTGTTCCTCCGCCCAGCCTTCCCGCCATCATGGACCTCGTGTTCCTCCGCCCAGCCTTCCCGCCATCATGGACCTCGTGTTCCTCCGCCCAGCCTTCCCACCATCATGGACCTCGTGTTCCTCTGCCCAGCCTTCCTGCCACCATGGACCTCGTATTTCTCTGCCCAGCCTTCCCACCATCATGGACCTCTTGGACCACTGCAATTCCTTCCTCCCTCCGTCCCTCTGTCTGTCCCTCCTTTCCTCCCTGCCTCCCTCCCTCCTTCCTTCCCTCCTATTCTTTCCTCTTCTCTTCATGGTGTAATAATATTTACTATGAGATTTGCTGAGAGTCTCATTCATTGTTAACACTATTGCTAATTAGAGCTGCAACACTCAGCAGCTCTCCAGGATGCAACCATCTTGCAGACTCTTAGGCTCTTGGAATACCAATCTTCTTCCCCAATTCTGATGCCTCTTCTCTCCTATGACTTTAAGAATTTTAGATATTCATATAAAGGAATAATTCAATATTTATCTACTGTGGTCATCTGTTTCCCTGGCATAATGTCCTCTAGGTTCATCCACATTGTCACCCATGGCAAAGTTTCCTCCTTTATCGAGTTGAGTAATATTCCATTGTATATATGCACCACCTTTTCCTTACCAGCTATCAGAGTATGCTAAGCTTGCTTCTACACTTGACAGTGAATAATGCTTCAATAAATGGTTATGATTTCTTTAAGACTTCAATTTCAGTTCTTTAGGATAAACACCCAGAAGTAGAATTTCTAGGTTATATGTATTTCTGTTTTAATTTTTTTGAGGACTGTCTATACTATTTTCCAGCTCTGTGGCACCATTTCATCCTTCTGCCACCACTGAACAAGGTGCTGGTCTCTCCACATCCCGGACAGCACTGTTATTTTTTTATAGCATCCATTTTAATAGATGTAATTTTGACTTGCATTCTTCCAAGAAGGGATTCTGACCCTTGGTTCATATGTTCATACCTATTAGTCATTTATTTGGGAGAAAAGTCTGTTTAGTAGGTTTTTCTTATGCTCCAAATCAGGTTTGTATTTCTCTTGAGCTGAAAGAATCCCTCACACACTTTGCCTGTTAAGACCTTGTCAGTGGCATGATGTGCAGGTCTCCCTTCCACAGGCATCCCTTCACTCTAGCTTGTGTCTGTGGTTGGCTGTGTAGAACCCTTTGGTTGGTTTAATCTAATTCATCTCTTCTGATCTCACTGTTGGTGCTGAGTTTGGTTTTGGGGGGGGGTTCTGTTTTTGTTTTTGTCTTTTGAGACAAGGTCTCTCTGGAGCCACAGCTGTCCTGGAACTCTCTATGTAGATCAGGCTGGCCTTGAACTCACAGAGATCTGCCTGCCTTTGCCTCCTGAGTGATGGGATTAAAGGCCTGTGGCACCAAATACGGCTTGCGATATACATTTTTTATCTCCTTGGTTAACTTTATTATAAGTATGCTATTCTTTTTGAAGCTGAGGTTATTTTAATTTTTTTCCTTGGATAGTTTGTTGAAAAAAATCACAACTGATTTTTCACATTGGCTTTGTAAGATAACACTACTGGATTAATTTTTTAGTTCTAATATACTGTGAGAGAGAGAGAGAGAGAGAGAGAGAGAGAGAGAGAGCATGTGTGCTATCTTTAGGGTTTTCTGTATATAAAAGCAATCAGGGGACTGGAGAGATGGGGAGATGGCTCAGCATTTAAAAGCACTGACTGCTCTTGCAGAGGACTCGGGTTCGATCCCCAGCACCCACATGGCGGCTGAGAACCGTCTTTAACTCCAGTTCCAGGGGAATCTAACCCCCTCTTCTGACCTCCGAGGCATTGCACAACACGGGTGCACAAACCTACATGCAGACAGTACATTCATACACATAAAAAATAAATAAAAAATTTTTAAAAATTAAAAAAAGAGCAGCAAGTGATCACAACTGCTGAATCAAAAAAAAAAAAAAAGCAATCAGTTTGTTTCTTTCCTTCTAATTTAGGTACTCATGAAGGACTGGAGTTGTGTTTTCATTCCATGAAGATACTGTGTTTGTATTTAATCTTTCTTTATTTTAAAGATTTATGCCAAGAAGGCATATGTAATAAGAGTTTAAATTACTTGGATTTTTGCTCTAACTGCTCTTGCAAGGACATCTGGTACTGCCTGAAAGAGGAGTGTGGGAGTGTCAGTCCTGTTCTTGGAGGGAAAGCAGCATTCTGCTTCTCACTGTTGGGTTTGCTAGCTTTTCGTTATTTTGAGGCAATTTCCTTCTATTTCTAGTTTGTTGAGAATTCCTATCATAAAGAAGTGTTGAATTTTGTCACCTGTTCCCTCTGTGTCCCTTGAGATGATCATCTGGATGTCATCCCTGATTTTATAACTCTATACTCCATTAATGTCTTGATTTACATTTGAACCATCCTGCCATTCCAGGGATAAATTCTACTTGGTCATAGTTTATAATCCATTAAACTATTATTATCTTTTGTTTCAGATCAGTTTTTCAGTTAGAAAGTTTTTTATTCTATATTCATCTGTGATAATTTCAATTATTTAAAAAATGTATTTATGTATATGAGTTGTTTCACCTGTTTGTATGTAAGTGTTCCACATATGTGCAGTGCCCATGGAGACCAGAAGAGGGTGTCAGATCCCCTGGAGTTGGAGTTATGGATGATTGTTAGCTGCCATGTGGGTAGTAGGAACCAAACTTGGATCCTCTGCAAAAGCAGCCAGTGCTCTTACCTGCTGAGTTGTCTCTCTACCCCTACTTTCCCCCAATCCTTGATCTGTTATCTCCCTGCTATGGCCCATCATCGTCTCCAAGGGGGCATCTGGGGAGGTGGAGGATGAGGAAAACTGTACCCTGGACATCAGGGAAGTCAACCAGGGATGAGAATAACAACTCTGTGCATGAATTATTCTGGTAGTAGCTTCCTTCTGAGGTAGAGTTGGCCTGCGCTTGCCCATGACTGATGAAACCTACAGCTCTGGGCTCCTGGGCAGTCTGGAATGAGTGGCCCTGTCACATGTCTTGGGTCAGAGAAGTCTTTGGAATTCTGCCATGGCGTCCATGTGTGTGTCTGCACACCAACTGATGCAGGCCATGTAGCTCCATCACAGTGGGTCACCTGACTCCCTCTGTGCTCCCCTAGGCCAGCTGGTGGCCTGGGTCTGGAGCCAGTGGACTCTGCTGTAGCCTACCCTTCTTGGGGTCCTGTGTGTGGGTGAGGAGCCACCAGCAAAATGACACCCCAGTATAGAGCTCACCATGAACCCCGTGCCTTCTGATTCCCTTCCTCTCAGTGTACACCCTTCCCTCTCCACTCTCAGCCTGGAAAGGCACAATAAGACCCCCACACACTGCTGGCTCCTCCTGTTGATTACATTTGTCCCACAATCCTCTGGGGCTGGAAAGAGCAGGAAGCCACTCCTGTCTTCCTTCAGAGAATATAACTCTATGGTTTAGTCTTCCCAGCCTGGCTCTTGTATGCCAGTGGCATGGAAAAGAATGGAGGAAATCCTTTCTCTTGAAAAGGCCTGGCTTTCTATGTTCACTGTTTACTGCAAAGTCCTGTTCACATTTAAGAAGCTGAATATTATGTTCCACGTTCCTTGCATTCTGTCTGCAACATAGTTGGTCTTTTGTACCCAGTAGTTCTTTCTGTACTTGTTCATTCCATCAGCCAGTGGATGGAAAATATTTGAAAGAAAATTGTGTCAATTGAACATGGACAGACTTTTTCTCATTAATATTTCTTAAACAGCATAGTATCATAACTATTTACATGACATTTGCATTGTATTCTAAGAAATCTAAAGGTGATTTAAAGTATATAGGAGGATATGTATGGCCTCTATGCAAATGCTGTGCCATCTTATTCAAGGGTCTTGAGCATCTGGTTAGTTTTAATTAACCAGTTGACACAATCTAGAATCACCTGGGAAGAGAATCTCCATGAGGAATTGTCTAGGTCAGCTTGGCCAGTGGACAAGTCTGTAAGGGATTGTCTAGATCAGCTTGGCCAGTGGACAAGTCTGTAAGGGACTGTCTATGTTACACTCACTGATGTGGAAGGTCCCAGCCTACCAGTGAACAAGTCTGTAAGGGATTGTCTATGTTACACTCACTGATGTGGAAAGTCCCAGCCCACCGGGGGTGGCATCATTCCCCAGGCAGGGATCCCGGGCTGTTTAAGTGAAGTCAGGGTGCTGAGCACATGCAAGGATGCATGTGTCCATCCTCTCCCTGCTCTTGACTATGCATGTGGCTAGCTGCTTCAAGTTCCTGCCTCGACTTACCAGCAGTGATGGACTGAAACTTGGACCGGTGAGACAAATAAACGCTTTGTCCTTTAAAGTTGCTTTTGTCAGTGTGCTTTTTTATTTTTTTATTTTTTATTTTTGAGACAGGGTCTCCCTTTAGTCCTCCTGGAGCTCGCTATGTAGACCAGACTGGCCTTGAACTCACAGGGATCTACCTGCCTCTGCCTCCTAAATGCTAGGATTAAAGGCGTGCGCCATGTTTTCATCAGATCATCAGGAAATGAAACTAGGACAGTATCCTTGGCAGTTCCTGGTTGATTTTAAGGACCGACTATCATTTAAATATAAATGGCAATGGGTGAAGAATGTCATTTCTTTCACTGTCATCTCTGAGAGGTGCTTTCACTGACTGACCACTGCAGCTATTTTCCTGTGGGAAAGAGAATCCTTAGGGGAATAGGAGTAGGATGGGAGATGCTGGAGGAGAGGGGGAGATCTGGGAGAAGAGAGCTTTACTTTGGGACAGAAGGGTAGGATGAATTTATTTCATGGTCCCCCTTTAAAGCCATCTGAGCCACTGGGACGGACCCTATGGCAGGATGTTGGTGGCAACAAAGAGGCAGCCCACTCCTCCCATGGGAAATAGGAAACCAGGACAAAGAACTCGGTCCATAATTCTGTCTCCTGCCACATTTTAAGCTAGGCTTCTTCCCACTTCCCGGCTCTCAGCAAAAACCTCTGGTGAGCAGTCCTGAGGAAGAGGACCCATCTCCTCCTTCATGAGGACCCCTCTCCTCCTTCATGTGGACCCATCTACTCCTTCATGTGGACCCATCTCCTCCTTCATGAGGACACTTCTCCTCCTTCATGTGGACCCATCCTCCATTCTCCAGGGTGCATGGCTTCCCATGTATGTGTTACCTTGGATTTAGGATTTCCTCATCAGTTTTGCTGTAACAAATGATGCTCCAAACCTCTAAAGAAATGCTTTATCCCTTATCTCTAAAGTATCCCAATGACCCCCCTACCCACGCTATGCTCTTTCACATAACAAATTACACCTGGCCTCGTTCCGACTGGGCAGTGGACAGTGAGCATTTGGAATGGAGACTCGGTTTGTCTCAGCACAGTCTATTTGTCAAGGAGTGTAGTTTTGTGGTGAGCCCCCTGGCCCGGGAATCCTAATAACCCTGGCTTCGTGGGTAATTTGGGGTGAGTTATTCATTTCTGTTCTTCATTTAGTTCCTCTGAAAAATGGGGCAAATCATAATACAGCATGATTTCGAAGCCATAACAAGATGATGGAAATGAAAGTGGTCACCTCTGTCTAACCATGAACTTGGGTGCAGCAAAAGAATGCAGAATGAAATGTTATCATTCTTTGGGAGAGTCATGTTTCATGAAGAGCTCTGTGTTTTAATCGCTCATTTAAAAAAAGAAAGAGTAAAAAAAATAAAAAAAGAAAGAGTATATATATATTATATATATATGAAGTAAAGAAAGAAATAAGCTATGGCAGCTATAGGGTACCTGGATTACATTCTCCATGGCTGTTAAAAAGAGAAAAACGCTACAATGGCTTGAAAAGCTAATTGCAGAGGACTAGGAAGTGCTCCTTCGAGGCCCAGTTGCAGGTACTGTAGGTAAAATGGTGAAGCCAGGGTATTTGCATGTAACACTGGGGTTTCTATCCTCAATCACTATGCAAAATGCATGGTCTGCTTTAGGCTGCCCCACTAGACGAGTTGGCCTGGTTTCCTAGCTCTGAGCTCCTCCTAACAGGCAAACATACAAAGCAAGGATTTTTTTTTTTAAGTTGCAAGTCAATGTGCTGTAAACATGGGTCTGAGGTTAGAATATTGAATTCCAGGAATATCAACAATCTGTCTTACCCCATTAATCAGAGGTTTACGATCTCTCTAGTCTTCTGAGCTCCAGGGCCGTCACTGATAATTCCCTGTCAAGAAGAAGTGTAATCATCTAGACATGTGCGTAAAGAGGAATTTTTCTCCTTGTTGATTTTATGTAGGAAATGATTATTAGGGAAATGTTGGCTCACTTGGAGGTTCTGAGACTTTGGGAGGAGGCCTCGGAGTGCAGTGCGGACGATGGAGACGTGGCAACACACGGAGGCCGGGCAGACCAGGCTCAGCAAAAAAGAGGTGTAGCAGTTGGCTGGGCTAGGTCTCCACAGGATCCCCTCTGGCTCCTATTGCAGAGCAGCGGAAGGGATAATCCTCAAGTTCACTCCTCTCCCAGGTGACATTACCCAGGGTTTGAATTATGTTATCACAAGACAAGCATTGGTTCAGCTCTGATCCCCCCAAACTCTTAAGGAAAGGACTTCTTCCCAACAGGAAAGCCCACTGTGACTCACTGCTTGCTCTCGAGGCCTCCCTGACCCCACCTGGCTCCATCTAGTTCTGTGGAGCTTTTTGAAAATGAACTTGGTTGGGAACACACTTCTGTGGGAGTTAAGCCAGATACTGGGGGATGAGGGGTTCCAATGAATGCTTGAGTCTCCCCCGGGTCACTAAAATGAACCTTTTCTGCAGTCATACACTGCTGAACCTTGATGTGGAAGGACTGTTCCATGATTCCCTGAAGAAACCCAAATCCTCAGCAGCTCACGTCTCTTATCATATAAAATGACAGTATTTGCATCTAACTTAGGCATATCCTCCAACATACTTTGAATGGACTCAAGATTACTTGTACTAATGAACATGATATAAATGCTACGTGAGTAGTCATTACACTGTTTAGGGGAGAATGACAAGATAACACAGCATGCTCAATAAAAATCATGCTGTTTTTAATATTTCTGATGAGGTTGGTTGAATGCGTGCACGTGGAGCCAGCTGAGCTGCATTGCTGGCTGTATAAATTTTCCATTACAGAAATCTGGTTTGTGTCAAGAAGAAAGCCTGTTCTCCTAGGTCAGGTGTAATCAGCGTGAGCTCTGTGCATGAGCTCGTGCGGAAGGGTCCAAACTCCCAAGAACTGCCAGCTCCCCTGAAGCCAAGAAAAACCCATAAATTAAAGACACAATTTAAAGGAGCTTGAATGGAATGGAGCAACCACTGGGAGAAACATCAGCACCTCTGACTGAGTCCTTAGTGGGTGGAGGCACGAGAAAAATCCATTCCAGTATTTAGAAGTGGCTTCAGCTCCTGGTGAAGCCTTCTCCCACTGGGAGGGAGGCTGGGGTTGCACTACTTCAGCTGGGTCTCTTCAGAGATAGAGGTATAATCCTTTATTGTGTGTGGTGTGTGAGCACGTGGATGTGGGTGTGTGTGCGTAAGTGTGTGCGTGCATATGGAGGCCAGAGGCTGGGGTTGGGTGTCTTTTCTATTTACACCACTTAATTTTTTTGAGACAGGGTCCGTCATTGAACTGGAACTCCTCAGTTTAGATAGGCTGGCCGGCCAGAGAGCTCCAGATGTCCACGTGTCTCTGCCTCCCAGGACCGGGACCACCGGTGTGTGCCACCACACACAACTTTTGATGTGTTTTCTTGGGATCTGAACTGAGGTCCTCACATTTGTGTAGGAAGCACTTTCCTGAGTCATCTCCTCGGCCTTGAGAGAGGTGTGATTCTAATGTCACTTCCAGGGTGTTTCTTGAGTGATGTAAGTTGCTGTGGTAGGCAAAATACTTTCTACAAAAGATGTCCATGTCCTAATAGCCAAAGTCTATGCCTATATTGCATAGCAAGGGGTCAATTAAGCCAGAAGCTCTTATACAGAGATTGTCTAAGAAGTCCAGAGGAATCATAAGCATCCTTGAAATGTGTGTGTGTGTGTGTGTGTGTGTGAGAGAGAGAGAGAGAGAGAGAGAGAGAGAGAGAGAGAGGCAATGGAGAAATAGTCAACCTTTGAAGAGAGATGGGGGCAGGCATGGAGATGGGGACTACAGACGGCCTCTGTTGGCTGGAAGAGAAGCAGATGGATTTTCCCCCTAGAAAGCAGAGCAGTCGTGCAGTGTAGACACCTTGGTTTTAGCCCAATAAGACCCATGTTTGATCTCCAGTGCTATAAGCTAACAAATTTCTACCTTATTTGCTGAGGCAGAATCTCACAGTTGAATCTGGAGCTCCCAGTAAAGCTGGGAATCTTATCTGTGCCTTCTAAGTTCTGGGATGGCAAGCAGGCTGCTACACCTACCCAGCATTTACATGGGTGCCGGGGAGCTGAGCTCTAGTCCTCACACTTGTGCATGAACTGCTTTAACCTCGAGCCACCTTCCCTTCCCCAAACTGCTGGTTTAAGCCACTCTGGTCATTTGTCCTTGCAGCCATCTGAAACTGATGGAGTCACCTCAATGTTTTCCTTTGATGGGCACAAAGTTGCAAAGGCCTTTGTGCCACATCACAACAAAGCAGGTGTGCCAGCTCAAGTCTCATCTTGTGAAGCCTCTGGTAAGGAGCACCAGAGTCCCTCGGTTGTCTCCGCTTCATCACTGCCCTGCAGCTCAGTTCTCTACCACCACCCGCAGCTGCTCTACACTAGAGGGAGCTCAGAAGAGGCTAGGGATGGTGTCACAGCTGCTGGAGGCCAATTAGAGCATTGGTTACCAGCACAAAGGCTGGGTCCTTCCTTCCTTCCTTCCTTCCTTCCTTCCTTCCTTCCTTCCTTCCTTCCTTCTTCCTTCTTCCTTCTTCCTTCTTTCCTTCTTTCCTTCCTTCCCCTCCCTCCTTTCCTCTTTCTTTCTTTCTTTCATTCTTTCTTTCTTTCTTTCTTTCTTTCTTTCTTTCTTTCTTTCTTTCTTTCTTTCTTTCTTTCTTTCTTTCTTCAGTTTCTTCTCTGCTTTCAGTCCATAAAGTTATTTGAAGACCACTGAAACTGGAAGCCATTAGTGTTATGGAAATTGAGAGAACTTACATCACATTATCCTGTCTCCTTTTACATCCATCATACTCAGGACGAGTCAGTCTCATATCTCTCATTGATGGTACCCTAGCTAGTCACCCAGTAGTGTTGTATCACATGCTTAAACCAGCTGTTGGAGGAATCTTAGCACAGGTCTGGGAGCTAGTACATGCACTTAACAACACAGCCATCAATTTGCCGTCAAGTGTGTAAGAGTGAGCCCAGCAGAGCCACACCGCAGGCTCGTTAGGAAGATTAATATTTGTAAAACACTCAGGCACAAAGTAAGTGCTTTGAAAGAGTTGATAAAACAGATGTAGAGAAAGAAATACAGGAGCTGGGGAAGTGGTTCAGTGGGAAAGGCCCTTGCTGCTCAAGTGTGAGGACACTGCTTCAGATTCCCAGCACCAAAGTAAAAGCTGGGTGTGGTAGCACGTGCCTGGAACCCCAGTGCTGGTGCTGGGGATGCGGGATGAGGACAGGTGGATCTCAGAAGCATGAGGGCCAGCCAGTCTAGCAAGCTCTAGGTTCAGCAAGAGATCCTGTCTTAAAAACCAAGGTGGAGGGTCTGGAGACATGGCTTAGCGGTTAGAGCACTGGCTGCTCTTACAGAGGTCTTGAGTTTGGTTCCCAGCATCCACATGGTGGTTAACATCTGTCCATAGCTGCAGTTCCAGGGGATCTGATGCCCTCTTCTGACCTCTTTGGACACTGCTACCCAGTTGCATTTACATACATGCAGGCAATACATTCATACACATAAAATAAAAATAATAAATAAAATATCTTTTTAAATTTTTTTTATTTGATTTATTTCCATATGTGTATGAATGTATTGTCTGCATGCAAGTCTGTGCACCCGTGATGTGCAACGCTGCGGAGGTCAGAAGAGGTTGTCGGACTCCCTGGGAACTGGAGTTCTCCTGGAATTGGAGTTTCAGACGGCTCTCGGCCGCCAGGTGGGTGCTGGGGATCGAACCCGGGTCCTCTGCAAGAGCAGTCGGCACTCTTAACCACTAGGCCATCTCTCCAGCCCCAAATAAAATATTTTTATAAAAAAACCCCCAAGGTATAGAATGCTAGAGGAAGAGACCTAAAGTTGACCTTTGGCCTCTACATAGGCACCCGTGGTTGAGTGCTTTGGGGTGCACACATGTTGTCTTAGTTGGCTTTCTGTCAGAGGAACTCAGAGACCGTAGAGGAGCCTGCTCATTGGCTGGCTTTCTTCTACTGCCCAGACCTGCCTACTCAGTGCTGGCACTGGCCACAGCAAAAAGGCCTCTTATCAATCTGCAATTAAGAAAATGCCACAGAGATAGGGCCAGAGGCCAGTCTGATGGAGGAAATTCCCCAGTTGAGGTTCCCTCTTCCTAGGGGTGTCTATGCTTGCCTCAAGGTGACAAGCACTAGCACATGTGCATTAGTGTACACCCCCCTGACACACACACACAATATTTTTAAGTCTTTTAAAAAGAGAAAGAGGGGCTAGGGAGACAGCTTGGTAGTTAATGGTGAGCACTGCTCTTTTCAGAGGACCAGGGTTTCATTCCCAGCACCCAAGACAGGTAGCTCACAATTGTTGTAATTCCAGGGGGCCCAGGGTCTCTTGAATTCGAGGGCACTTATGCCCCCACACAGATGAATACACATACATATATCATTTAAAATAAAATACATCTTTTTGAAAATAGAGAAAAAACTAACAATTTTTTTGTGGCTTTTTTTTTTATTGATGCTTTGTGTATTTCATACATCATTTTCCAATTCAGTTCAGGCATATATCCCCTTCCCTTCCCCCCACCCCACCCCTACCCATCCCAGATCATGCATTCTGCTGTAAGTTTTCTGCATCTTTCTCTGCTTTTTTGTTTTGTTTTGTTTTCATTTTTTTAACAATAAGTGATAATTTATGAGTACAAGCATCCTTCATGTAAAACCAATTTGCAAGCAGTTGTGCCCAAACCCACACAGCTCATGGGTCCCACCATCCAGCAGGGGGGCTTGTATGTTCAATCAAGTTGATCAAATGAGTGTCCAGTCTATATTATTGTAGTTTCACCATTAACCCCAATCGAAGCCCTTACATTCTACCACACCCCCTCTTCCACAGATTGTTCCCTAGGCTTAGAAAAGGGGCACAGATGGATGAGAAGCAAAACAGTCTACTTTCTCTGGAGCTGATGTCTTGGTCTCTAGTCAATTCTGGCTGTTTTCTTTCATGGGCTGCCAGCTTGTCCAGGCATAATCTTTTGATCCTACTAATGAAGCACATGCAATTAGATATATAGGTAAAAAAAACTAACAATTTTTTATACTTTATTTTGTATGTGTGCATGCACATGCCATGTCATACACATGGATGTTGGTGGACAGCTTGGTGGGAGCCTGTTCTGTCCTACTGTGTATGTTCTGGGACTCAAACTCATGTTATAAGGCTTGATGGCAAGTGTCTTTACACACTGAGTCATCTCACCAGCCTTCACAGTTGAGTTTTTTTTTATTTATGTGTATGAATGTACTGTCTGCATGTAGGTTTGTGCACCCGTGTCGTGCAATGTTTTGGAGGTCAGAAGAGGGTGTCAGATTCCCCTGGAACTGGAGTTCTCCTGGAATTGGAGTTACAGATGGTTCTCAGCCACTATGTGGGTGCTGAGGATCCAACCCGGGTCCTCTGCAAGAGTAGTTGGTGCTCTCAACCACTAGGACATCTCTCCAACCCCCCATGGATGAGTTTTTAAATGGTGAATAATGTTTTGACTTGCAAGGCTTGGTCAGATAGTACTAAAATAGATAGACACTAAAAATGCAATTCTTGCCAGGAATGGTGGCGCACGCCTTTAATCCTAGCACTTGGGAAGCAGAGGCAGGCGGATCTTTGTGAGTTCAAGGCCAGCCTGGTCTACAGAGCAAGTTCCAGCTGGGAGGCTACAGGGAGACCCTGTCTCGAAAAGACAAAAAAAAAAAAAACCCCTGCAATTCTTAGCATAGCCAAGTCATCGTTCTTTCCCATTTTGCAGATCCTTTCCTGTGACTTTTCAGTGAAGCTGCACCCTCAGGGTGAGACACTTGTGCAATTTGTGCATCTCTTGCTGTTGTAATAAACGAGATGCTTCTTTGCACAGCGTCTTCTCTGGGCAGTTTCCATGGCCTTCGCTCGGTCACCTCCTAATGCGGACATCGGCAGGCTTCCATGAGCAGACCTGTTGTTTCCCATCGTGCTAAGCTTCTGGAGCTCTTGGTAGATGGACAGTTCGCTCTAACCCCTCTGTCCTGACAAATGAACTCTCATGGCCTGGTGGTGCTCCCACCTGGGCAGGTCTTGTTGAAGTTGGGGGTTTGGGAGAATGAGTCAGAGGCCTCACCATGATGAGTGAAGAACCGTAGGAAGGAGGAGGTATGTGCAGCCATTGAGTGGATTAACTTCAGAAGTTCCCAAGAGGATGAAGACAGGGATGAAAGGAAAGAGCGAACATTAAAGATACTGGAGCCATGTTTTCCAGAACGAGTTTGTCTGCAGCCCTGGGTTTCATCAACTCCATCATAAGTCCAAGTCTAAAGAAAGACAGCCTGACACCCTGGGCTCACCAACAGCTTGGAGGGCCAAGTGGAAGAAGCTGACCCACCTCAGGTCGACCGCAGAGGGCATCTACACTCAGGAAAAGCTCCTGCTTAGAAATGGAATCCAGCCTCTTCCTCCTCTGTTTGTTTGCAGTCTACCCTTGGAAGGGATGGTGGGATGGTTGTTGTAGGGGAGCAATAATTCTCCCAGCCACACAACTTCAATTAGAAGTCAGAGATGCCCGGAGGGGCCCAAGAACTTCAGGAGGGGCCCAAGAACTTCAAGAGGAGCCAACCGCAGATTAATGGGTGTTGGAGAATGCTGCTGCCTTCGAAGACTGGGACGGGCTGATTTATGGCTCTCCTTGTATTCTGGAGCTCTGAGCTCAGGCATTCCTGCCTGGAACACAACACCGTGAACTCGTTCATTTAGGACGATGAAGGGCCACTTTCCGTGGCTGCTTTATAACCTAGTTCTTCGTGGTAATGCTCTTGTTTAAAGCACTTTTGTAAACAGAGAACAGCTCCATTTGTCTCCCGTCTGCACACACACCCTCGTTGACTCTTCTTAACATAGAAAGCATTTTCTTCATTTCAGCTTGAAACTGTCCAGGTTCTGTCTTTAATTCACCTCAATTCCCAGGTGTGTCTTATTTGGGAACTTTGAGCAAAATCAGCCCAGAATTTAGTTAATGGAAAGGGGAAGGAGAGAACCAATGCATTCCCAGGATAAACCACAGCCATCCCCTCCCCTCTCCCTCCCCTCCCTCTCCCCCACCTCCACTTCCTCCTCCTCTTCTTTCTCTTCCTCCTTCTCCTCCTCTTCCTCCTCCTCTTCCTCCCCCTCTTCGTTCTCTCCCCCCTCTTCTTTCTCCTCCTCTCCCTCCTTCCCCTGTTCTTCCTCTTCCACCTCCTCCATTTTTAAAATTCATTTACTCAGAATACATTTACCTACACTGTGTCAACTAAGATGAAACAAGAGAGTCAGGAGCTCTGTGTGTTGCTCACCTCAGGCTCTCTGCTTTTCATGTTCTTGGGGTGCCCCACCCAATGGCTGAGCAAGGAGGTGCTAAGCCTCAGCCTCCCAGTGTGGGACTCCCAGTGCAGATGGAGCTTAAACATAGTGGCCACTTGGGAATTTTATTTGTGACACCACAAAACTTAAAAATACAAATACAAGGGGGCTGGAGAGATAGCCTAGCAGTTAAGGGCACTGACTGCTCTTGCAGAGGACCCGGGTTCGATCCCCAGCACCCACATGATGGCTAAGAACCGTCTGTAACTCCAATTCCAAGAGAATTCCAGTTCCAGGGGAATCTGAGACCCTCTTCTGACCTCCATGGCATTGCACAACACGGGTACACAAACCTACATGCAGACAGTACACTCATACACATACAAAAATAAATAAAATAAAAAAAAACAAAAATACAAATACAAGAAAGAGCAAGAAGAAAATCCACTATTCTATAGCTCCTGTCCTGTTCTCACAAACATACCTTCCCATCTTTTTATTTTTAAAAATTGTGTGTGTGTGTGTGTGTGTGTGTATGTGCTCACACATATGTGGAGGTCAAAGGACAACTTATCAGAGTTAGTTCTAGGACTGGAGAGATGGCTCCACGGTTAAGAGCACTGGCTGCTCTTGCAGAGGACCTGGGTTCGAATCCCAGCACCCACCCAGCTAACAACTGTCCATAACTCCAGTTGCAAGAATTTCAATGCCCTCTTCTGACCTCTGTGGGCATTGCATGACACAGGGACACTTACATACATAGACATAAAATAAAAGCAATGAGATATGCCAGGCACGGTGACGCATGCCCGAGAGGCAGAGGCAGGCAAATCTCTGTGAGTTCAGGGCCAGCCTGGTCTACATAGTGAGTTCCATGTTAGTTGGGGCTACAGGGAGACCCTGTTTCAAAAAAGACAACAACAATAATAACAATAAAATATTGTATTAGTCCTTTCCTTCCACCATGTAGGACCTGGGGGCTGAACTCAGCTCATCCGGCTTGTCTATCAGCATTTTTGCCCCTGTCATATTTCTTTAGATTTCTTCTTTTTTTTTTTTTTTTGGAGGCAGAGTCTCTCTGTAGCCCCAGCTGGCCTGGAACTCACTATATAGACCAGGCTGGTCCCAATATCATAGACATCCAACTGCCTGTGCATCAGAAGTGCTGGAATTAAAGCTGTGTGCCACCACACCCGGCCCCGTTAGGTGTACTTGGCAGTGCACTGACGCTGGGCAGCCATTCATTTAGATCTGTTAATGTCCCCAGCTGAGGGTGCTGTTTAGGGAGGTTGTGGAACCGTTAGTACGAGGCATCTAGCTGGCTGACACAGGCCCTTGGGCATGGGCCCTGAGGGTGAGCCCCACTCACTTCAGGTCTGGCCCTCTGCTGAGGCTAAAACAAGACAAAATATAAACTCCTGCCACCACAGACAGAGCTCCCAGCTGCATGCCTTCCCTGCCACGATGGACCGTATCCTCCCAACAGTGGCCAAAGAAGCCCTCATCACCCTAAATGGTTTCTTCAGGGATTCTGTTGCATGGACAGAAAATAAGTAATTCAGCTGCCACTTTGTCAATAAAAGGACAGACTTGATCCAGGATCTTTGACAGATGTCACAAGTGTTCAGGGAGAGTTGATGAGAAGCCAGACAGCACACGGAGCCAAGATCTTGCCCTGGGATGACTTGCTGATCACAGGGTGGAAAGATGACTTTATAACAGATGAAGATATATATGGGGACTGTTCTATTTGCCTTCAATTGCTATAACAAAGACACTGAACAAAACTAACTTGGGGAGGAAAGGGTTTATTTGGGTCACCTCTCCTGGGTCACAGTTCATCACTGACAGAGTCCAAGGTAGGAACTCAGGGCAGGAACCTGGAGGCAGGAGCTGAAACACATAGGTCATGGAAGAATGCTGCTTACTGGCTTGCTCCCCTGGCCCATGCTCAGCCTGCTTTCTTATACAAGACTAACTGCCCAGGGGTGGCACCACCCACAGTGGGCTGGGCCCTCCCACAACATTCAACAATCAAGAAAAAGCCCCACAGACATGGCCACAGGCCAGTCCAATGCAGGAAATTCCCCAATTGAAACCCCTTCTACCTATGTAAGTGAAATTGACAACTACAGCTATGCAGAACAGGTATCCTTTAAGCTCAGAGCTTGATCTACATTATGACTAAGACTTGCCTTACATGGTACCAATGCCATGTATCATGAAGCATGTGACATCAGCGGAGAAGTCTTCTTGGGGAAAAAAATTAGCCTGAGCTTAATTAGTTCTTAAGATTTAACTACCAGGATTTGGTAAGAGGAAAGGGGAAGGGAACATTGGGAAGGAGGAAGGAACAAGAGGAGGCAATGGGGATGAATGTGGTCAAACTACATTGCATATGTATGAAAATGTCATAATGAAACACATTATTTCATACAATAAATATAATAACAAGATCACACCTCCTGTGGTAGTGGATTACCAATAAAGACAGAAAATGCAGGATGTGCTTGGGAAGGAAAGGACCGTCTCCTGTTTTTGTGATTTTCTCTAAAGTACACAAAGTACATGGCAACGCAGTGCTATTACTATATTACTGAAGCAATGTCTATAGTTTACTTTGTGTGTGTGCATGCACATGTGTGGGGTGGATGCTCACACACATGTGGAGGCCAGAGGCCAACACAGGGGGTCTTTTCCCCTCACTCTCCACCTTATGTGTTGAGATGGGTGTATCAGTTCCTTTTCTGTTACTGTTCTAGAATCCCATGACTAAAAGCACCTTATAACAAAGGTGTTCATTTTGGCCTACAGTTCCAGAGGAATGAGTCCAGCATGGTGGGGAGATGTGGTGGCTACAGGCATGGCAGCTGGATCAGGCAGCTGAGAGATCATGTTTCTGTCTCCAGGCAAGAAGCAGAGAGAGTGAACTAGAAGTGGGGTGAGGCTATAAACCTCAAAGCCCACCCCCAGTGATGTACTTCCTCCTGTAAGGCCCCATCTCCTGAAGGCTCCACTACCTCTAATGACACCATCAACTGGAAACCAAGTGTTCAAATACCTGAGCCTAGGCATCAATTCTCATTCACTCCAGCACACAGGGTCTCTTACTAGAGCCAGAGGTCTGGGATTTGCCTAGACCAGCTTACCAGCCAGCCCAAGCGGTCCTGTCCTATCTCCTTAGTATTGGGATTACAGGCACATTCTGCTACATTTATTTTTTACACGAGTGCTAGAGCCAGAGGTCTGGGATTTGCCTAGACCAGCTTACCAGCCAGCCCAAGCGGTCCTGTCCTATCTCCTTAGTATTGGGATTACAGGCACATTCTGCTACATTTATTTTTTACACGAGTGCTAGAGCCAGAGGTCTGGGATTTGCCTAGACCAGCTTACCAGCCAGCCCAAGCGGTCCTGTCCTATCTCCTTAGTATTGGGATTACAGGCACATTCTGCTACATTTATTTTTTACACGAGTGCTGGGATTCAACCCGCATTCCTTATTCTTTTGTGGCAAATGCTTTACTGACTGACCCATTTCCCCAGCCCTGTGATTACTTTAAATAATAATAATAATAATAATAATAATAATAATAGAACCCAAACAACAGACTATGAACAATTGTTAAATCCAAATGGTGTTTGGACATTTATTACATCTCATTCTTTTTCTTGGCTTTAAGTTTTTACAGTAGAAATTAAAATGGCAGGTGGCTGCAGGTAAATAAATAAATAAATAAATAAATAAATAAATAAATAAGTCATAAATACGTAAATAAAGCAAAAGCTTCCAGGGAAGACATCTTTTTCTTTTCTTCTTTTTTCTTTGTCTCCAAATATCCTAATGGCTGTGTGTGGAAAGCCACACATTCCTGAAGTTTTTGTGGAAACAGCAGTATTATTAGTGCAACTTAGAAACAATTCAAATAACTACTCAGAGAGCAGAGGTGTGCCCAGCAGCGTCCCTACACGCTGTGCCTGCAGTGTGTTAAGAAAAGTAGTTGTGTCATGTGTGGCTGAAAGTTCGCAAGGTGCCGTGTTAAAATGCTTTCAGTACTCCCCCGTTCGTCTTACAGGGAGGAGCCCATGTGATGCATGACAAGCCTTGTTACCCCACGTGATGCATGATGAGTCTTGCTACCTGTTGTTTCTGTATTGCTATTTTTGTTTGAAAAATGGTCAAGCGTGTCCAGGAGGATACAGATGCTGAGCATTCGTCCCTCATCTTTTTCCTTCCTCAGACTCCTCACTTTTATTCTGAACCCTGGTTCAGAATGAGTCTTGGTTAGAAGGTTTTCAACAGGCTGAAACCTAACCCTAACGTAACTCCCATGAAGGAGTTAATGTCAAACCTATCCCCAGATTAGATGGAGATTCTTGGAAGGCGATGCCCTTTGGAACTGAAGAACATACCATTATTTCCAGGTGCCCTGCCTGATGGAGACAGACCTTGCCAAATTCCGTTCTCCAGACTAGAAATTCCGGAGAGTGCTGGTACTGGTGAGTGACATTTTCTTGGAATGTCACCAGGGATTATGAAGAACGGTCCTCAACCCCCACATTTCCAAGGTATGAAGGATAAAAGTCAACACAAAGAGAATTGAAATGATAAAAGACATGGAATGGCTCTCACTGTGAAGACCCATCTCAGAGCTGGTTATTACTCCTTCCTCCCATCCCAAAATAAGATCCAGAAACAGAATGGTCAACCAGGCAGCTCCAAAGCACAACAGGCTTTATTTTACAGCATGCTGTTTATAACTCTGTAGCCAGTAATAGAATGGGGAACCTTTTTATGCTCCAAGCTGGTTATTCTAGGCGTTGGCTGCCTAGGGTTGGGTTGGGTTTAATTTGGGGGTCTCTGTGTAATCTGCAGCCCTAGTATAATCAATGTTTGCAGGTGGCTGGTGTGGGTGGTAGTATATAAATGACATGTGCTCCCCAAACAAAGGGAGCACTCCCAGAGTTCATGAAACTTCTCATTCCTCCCCCTCCTCTTTTTCCTCCTCCTTTTCTTCCTTTTCCTTTCCTTTCTCTTCTCTGTGTCTCCAATTAGCCTGGAACTAGCTATATAAACCAGGTTGGCTTCAATCTCATAGAGATTCATCTGCCGCTGCCTCCCAAGTGCCAGGATTAAAGATGTGTGCCACCACATCCAGCTAGATTTGTTTTTTAAAAACAAATGTTTTGGAAAACACTGATCAAAACTGAGGGCTGTGGTGTCTGGAACTTTGACTTAAATCTCAACCCAGTTACTGACAAATGACTTAGTCTAAATGTGTGTGCTCATCCATAAAACAGGTAGAAGGATGATTCTAAGGTCAAAATTCATTCCTTGGATAACTGAGTGATGCGTGGTTCAGTTCAACACGGGGCTTAAACTCTGCTGATAGTGGATGGCCCCTAAATTATAGTGATCATCATTTGCATTTTTTCGGTCTTTTTGAGACAGGGTCTCCCTGTAGCCCCAGTTGTCCTGGAACTTGCTGTGTAGACCAGGCTGGCCTTGAACTCACCTGCCTCTGCTTCCTGGGTGCTGGAATTAAAGGCCTGTGCACACCACACCCAGCTAACTAACTCTCCCTGTTCTGAGCCAAAGCGAGGATGCCATTTACCAACTGACAATTAGAGAGTATCTCAAAATAGCATCTAGTACTGTCTGTTTGGGAGTTACACTGTAATAGTTGGAGAATAAAAGTTCTACAGTTTGAAAGGTAGATATGCACACAAGGAGTGGAATTATAAATAGTTACAAAGTTTGGGGGATCGTGCAAGTCCAGGTGCCATACAAATGCTTGGTCAGGTGGTTTTGATGATTTGCAGTTGATATGAAAAACTTGTCTCATGAGCTCTTTCCTCACCATGAATCACCACATCAATGCTATCACCAATACTACTTCCACTGCCAACACAGCAGCCAGACTTCCAGAGGAGAAGACATGTTAGTACTGGAAAAACTAAGACACCAGTTTTTGTTTGCTAATTTATCTTTTTTTTTTTTAGTCTTTTTGAGACAGGGTCTCCCTGTAGCCCCAGCTGGCCTGGAACTCACTATGTAGACCAGGCTGGTCTTGAACTCAGAGAGAAACACCTGCCTCTGCCTCCCAAGTGCTAGGATTAAAGGTGTGCGCCACCACACCCAGTTTCATATACAGTTGTTTTAAATAATAAAAGCATAATAGGTGCTTTATTGTGCTTGTGGTACTTTCCTAATACAGAGAATCCAGCTTCTCTATTTAACCTGAATAATGATTAAATGATTTTTGTTTTGTTGTTTGTTTGAGACAGGGCCTCCCTGTAGCCACAACTGGGTTGGAACTTGTTAGTAGATCACACTGGCCTTGATCTCATAGAGATCTGCCTGCATCTCCCTCCTGAATGGTGGGATTAAAGGCATGTGTCTTGGAGCCTAGCCCTGAATGATAAGATTTTAACTAAATCCTTTTTAAATTTTGTTAAATTTCCCAAGGGCAGAGGCAGTTAAAGCCTTCAGAGCCTTTGACCCGGTTCCCAATGTTTTTCTCCTCCCCTCCACCACATCATGCACCTCTCCCCCATGATCCAAAGTTCCTGGTAGAGGTATAAATCAAAGTCAGATTTAGAGAAAGAAGAAAATGAAGAGTCAGGCTGAGAATGGACTTCTCTATCTCCCCAAGAATAGCAGAGCTATTTGATATCTTGTTACACAATTCTCTTTACCATATTTTATTTTCATAGAATTTACACAGACTCCAGATAATTAACACTGGTGACACTGCAGGTGCTACAGGCTTTGTGGCCCACTGGCCTCTCCCGTGGGTCTTTCGGCTCTAACTTACACTGATGCTTAGTGATACTCAGCTGTGATGCTCAGCCAATAATAACAGACAACATAAATCAGTACTTTGCTGTATGCCAGCTACTATCTTAAGCAATTTGCTTATATTATCTGACTTTTGTCTCCACACCAACTCTATGACGTAAGGATTAGCAACACCATTTTCACCGCAGAGGGAATGGAGGCAAAGAAAGGTTAAACAACCCAGCATAGAATTTGAATCCAGATGGCTTGTGCCCTGAATTTTTATCCTTAGTCACAATCCCACACAACCTTATGAATGTGTTAGCCAAAGGGAACAAACAAAGCCACCAACAAGCATGCCACGAGGGGTCACAGTTGATGATAAGGACAGGGATCTGGAATCAGGGATCTTGCTCACAGGAACCCGAGCAAAGTTTTTCAGCATAGACATTCTCAGACACATTTCGTGATTCTGTATTGTTAATGTAGTTGAATTTTATAGCATCGTAACTGTTGATGAGACTTACGAATTTGTACCTGGTTTCACTACCTGGAGGAAGGATATGCTTTGTTTTTGGAGTTTAAATAAGAACATCACCTTCTTTCCAGTGAGATGGACCACAGACCCTAGAACTGAGCCTCCATGAATTCCTTGATGGAGAATATGATGACGTTTCTGCTGAGAACCCCAGAGATGAATCCATGGTCCCGGAAGCCCACCCAGTTTTGTCTTTCCTTTGGAATCTAATCCAGGCAGCAAAGACCATGAAGGCAAAGCCAGTGTACCCTGACCTTATTCCATTTGCATGTCCTCTGTGATTAAAACAAGCAATCCTTGTCACCCACGAGAGGAAGAAAACGTGCATGTTTTGCTGACATTTTCTTGAGGTCAGATACATGCAGGGCTCTAGATTCTATGCAGTAACAATCAACTAATAAAGAAGCCGGTGAGTTAATCACTGATGCAAACTACTCACTAAGACACATGGAAGTTTCTCTTTCTTTTCTTCCTTTACCTCCTTGCCCAGCCCACTGCCTGTTACTTTGACCTTTCATGGCTGATAGAGACGCAAACCCCAAAATCAAATCAAGCAGATTTGCTACTCACAGTGTTGACTGGACGCCAATCAGGTGCAGGAGGATTGCTGAGTGCCCCTCTAAGGCTCCTCTTGAACATCTTATACAACTTCTCGCCCGGGTGCCCCTGGCTCTTGACTTTTGCCTAGCAGATTGCATGCGTCCTCTCATCAACATCCCCACCTGCCCTCCCCACCAATCGGATCCACCTAGCTTTCGGCGGGGCCTCACATTGCTCTTCCTTCCTGGGTGGCCGTACTTTCTGCTGGTGCCTGCGATGCCATCAAGCTCCCCACAGTCTCGAGCTGTGGCACAACTAGTTTCAGCTATCAACGCTGCCCTTTCAGAACATGCCATTCTGACTCTGTCCACTGAAAAAGGAGCCAGTGTCTCTCTCTGGCCAGCTCATAGAGTCACTATTCTCTCAACAAAAGGCCAATCAAATTCTGAGAGGCTTTCGCTGACGTCTCTGCAGCTCAAGTGACCTGTTTTCTTAGACTTCATTGTTGCTGGATATCGAGGGTGCCTCTTGGTGTTCAAATTCAGAAGAAAGCCCAGATTGAGAGTAGTAGTAGGGAACAGGAAAAGGTCCCGGGAAAAATAAAGGCAGTGCAGGAGGCCCAGGAAGAAATACTTATGGTGGAAGGGCTAGCCTGGAGGATCAGATTGGAGAGAGGAGAGAACTCCACCCAGGACACAAGGAGAAATATGTGTAAGAAGAGATTCTTTGGGTGAAGGGTAGGCCTGGAAAAGCCATCAAGGCTGCTGAGAAAAGACAGAGAGAGTGGAGCTTTAAGATTAAGACCCAGGGCTCGGCGGTTAAGAGTGCTTACTTCTCTTAAGACCTGGGCTCCATTCTCAACACCCACATGGCATCCAACCACCACCTGTAACTCCAGTTCAAGGGAATCCAATGACCTGCTCTAGTCTTCCTGGGCAACAAGCACACACATGGTACACATGAATACATATACATACATACCCATACATACAAAATAAAATAAATTAATTAATTTAAAAATATTAGAACCCAACTCATTACTTGGGAAAGGTGAAAGGAAAAGAAACTCCTTCCATGTGTTTTCTGCCCAGGTGGCTTTCCAAAGCTTGCACACCTCCACGTGATGAAAACCAGGAAGGCATGTGATCTCTGGTGTTCAGCTGAAGCCTGGGTCTAAAAAGGCTAGCTGTCTTACCTATCAGAAGGCAAGGCCCAGATATTCCAAGATTGGCTTAGAGATGGTATGCTCTGCCTCGTTCATTGTACATTCTGTTCCTCCAGCTCATCCGCCCTCCAGCCAAGCTTGAGCAACAATACAATGTGCACAGGACTATGAGTACCGGGACAGTTCAGCATGGTGGAATGGGGAATAAACCAGTCTTGCAATCAAATGGGCTGACTTGGTGCTGGCTCTGTTCCTACTTAGATGGCTTTGAACAGGTATTATATGTCTTGATCTTTATTTATTTTTATCTTTTTATTATTAATTTTTATTTATTTCTGTATGTGCATGAATGTACTGTCTGCATGCAGATCTGTGCACCCATGTTGTGCAATGTGGCGGAGGTCAGAAGAGGGTGTCGGATTCCCCTGGAACTGGAATTCTCCTGGAATTGGAGTTTCAGACGGTTCTCAGCTGCCATGTGGGTGCTGGGGATCAAACCCGGATCCTCTGTAAGAGCGGTCGGCGCTCTTAACCGCTAGGCCATCTCTCCAGCCCCATGTCTTGATCTTTAAACTAGGTTATACAAATTTGAAGAACTAGGGGCTGGAGAGAAACAGCTCAGTGAGTAAAGTGCTTGCCACACAAGTATGAGAGTCTGAGTTCCCATCCCAAGCACCCATGTAAAAAGCTGATCGTGGCCAAGAGCATTTGTAATCCCATCATATGTGAGGAGGAGACAGGTGGATCCCTGGAGCTCACTGGGCAGCAAAAGATGGAGGCCACTGCAGAATCCGACAACTGGTCAGACACAGAACATGTACATCTGAAAAATCCCCATTCCTAGCTGGGCGTGGTGGTGCACGCTTTTAATCCTAGCACTTGGGAGGCAGAGGCAGGCAAATCTTTGTGAGTTCAAGGCCAGCCTGGTCTACAGAGTGAGTTCCAGTACATCTGGGGCTACAGGGAGACCCTGTCTTGAAAAGACCAAAAAAACCCCATTCCTAGGAGACACATCTACAATTGAACCTCTACAGTGGAATGAGGGGCAGAGAAAATGAGCGCACCCCTCAATCTCACCAGTAAGGCTTCCACACCCAGCGAATTGTGATGCAGACAGAAGGCCACAACTAGTCAACCTCCAAAGAATGGGAGCCCCCAGAGTGTATATCCCAGGATAGGACTCCTTTATTAAACCTAAACTGTCCATGGCTCAGGGATCATTGAAGAAGAGGGGGCAGGAAGATTGTAAGAGCCAGGGCTGGTGCGTGAACACTGAAGCAGTGACTTACAGTCGACTGGAAGCTTTCACATGTAAACCTGCAGCAATATAGGGATCAGAAGCAGGACCCATGACAACTGGGACAAGGTCTCAAAGCAGAGCAAGAGAAAAGGGTGGGGGACTGACCCTGGACTGAGAACTACAGGAGACTGAGTACTGTTAGGTGAGGAAGAGTATGTCTTACCTAGGATTCCTAGATATGCTGACTAGACTCCAGCAGATCTATTTGCACAGAAGGATGTCTAGGTTTGGGAGCCTGACTGGATAGTGCTTAGCTTGGATGTTGTAATGCATGAGTTCTGATGGGGGTTTGGGGCATGGGAGGGGATGGGTTTGATTGGGAACCACTGTATGAGTTGTACAAATGCTCAATAAAAAAATAAGGTAGGAGGCAACTGAGAAAACCATTGTGGCGTGGACTTCCACTGATGCACGCTCCTGCTCACAAACGTGCACACTCGAACTAGATCCTCGCAGAGAACCAATAGTGCAGTTCAGTCCGAAGGCTCCTGCTACAAGCAAGGGCCATGTCTTTTGTTTTCCATTTAGGCCTCCAACTGATAGGGTGAAGCCCACCCACACGATGGAGGAAGCCCACTCACATGATGGAGGAAGCCCACCCACACAATGGAGGAAGCCCCCCCACACGATGGAGGAAGCCTCCCCACACGATGGAGGAAGCCCCCCCACACGATGGAGGAAGCTCATCCACATGATGGAGGAAGCCCCCCCACACGATGGAGGAAGCCCACCCACATGATGGATGGTGCCCACCCACACGATGGAGGAAGCCCACCCACACGATGGAGGATGCCCACCCACACGATGGAGGAAGCCCACCCACACGATGGAGGAAGCCCACCCACACGATGGAGGAAGCCCACCCACACGATGGAGGAAGCCCACCCACACAATGGAGGCAATCTGCTGTTTTCAAACTCCATCACTTTAACCTAAGGCACTCTCATCGAAACAATATTTGCAGTCTTGTATGGACACCACGGCCCAACCAAGTTGACTCACAGAATGAACTGTCATGAAGAAGGTGAACTCATAGGCTGTGAACACATAGGCTGTGTCCCCAAATGAAGGGCTCTGTGCCTGCCTGTGTTTAAAGACAGTGGGCTAAGCAAGATTACGCAGGATTTCTTTACTGAAGGGAGGCTCGGGAGAGCCTCACACAGGCACAAAGAAAGTGCTGTGTTTCTCAAATTGCTCAGGAACCCTTTTTATAGACTACCCCTTGGGACTAGTATTTCTCCCCATACACTCTGGGGAGTACAGTTCTTGAGCCACTGTTTTAGTTTGGCTTCTATTACTGTGAAGAAACACTATCCAAAACCAACTTGGGGAAGGAAGGGTCTATTTAGTTTATGCACCTGGGTCACAATCCATCATTGAAGGGAGTCAAGGCAGGCACTCACACAGGGCAGGAATCTGAAGGTAGGAACTGACCATGGAGGAACACTGCTTACTGGCTTGCTCCCCCTGACTTGCTCAGCTACTTTTCTTATACAGCCCAGGCCCATCTGCCCAGGGATGGCACCCCCCCCACACACACACAGTGGGCTGAGTCCTCCTGCATCAACCAGCAATAAAGGAAACACCCCACAGATAGGCCCACAGGCCAATCTGATGGAGGAAGTTCCTCAGTTGAGGTTCCCTCTTCCCAAGTGTCTGGTTTGTGTCAACTTGACACAAAGTAGCCAGTGCAGCTGCCAAGAACAAACAGGTAAGACAATAAGGAAGCCTGTTAGTGGCCAGACAGGTACTTGGAGCTACCGTCCTCAGAAAAGGTGACACGTTTTGATCAGAAAATGGAATGTACTAGGGAAAAGAAGGAGGGCAGGAAGTGAGTGGCTGCCTCAGGTCCCCAGGACTAACACAGTCTGAGATGGATGCTGGGGAGGGTGACTGGTGAAAGCAGCCCGCGGCCAGCTTGTAGACAGGGCAGGTGTGTATTCAAGCTATAAACCTCAGGAAGAGAAACAGAAACTGAATGAGAAGCAGGAGGGCTGAGAGGTGGTGTCTGGGTGACGCTCTGAATGAGGATCTGATTTCTTTATGCATTTTCTTCTTTTTAACATAAAGGCACAAGAACTCACAGAGGAAGCATACTGTGCTTCAGAACCATGGCAAATTTTAGCAGTAGAAGGAGTCAGTTTGAGAGAAACCGGCTCCATTTCAGTGATCAAGAGCCAAGCTGGAGAAGAGATGGGAAAAGTCCGCCCAGATGCCTCAGGGGACGTGGGAGAACAAGATGAGAGTGAGGAGGGAGACAGATTATATCCCCAAGGTCGAATTCAGATCTCAGTTTCTGCCTGGCCCCCACCCTGCACTACGTTCCCTGTTGGTACATAGCATTCCAGTGTGGACAGTTGAGTTTCCATTTGCTGCCAACCCAAACTTAACCACTTTGTCCAAACACAATTTGATCTAAGTTCTTCCTACAAGAGACCAGCTGTCAGGAAGTCATCAAGAACAGAAATCTCTCTCTCAACAAGACATTCCATTCTGTTGAAATTGGTCATGATGCAGCAAGCCTCGCTGCTGGATGTCAATTCTCCAGCCTCCACAATGCTGAGGCAGATGGTAGAGCAGCTGTTGAGAGCCCTGGGTGAGCTGCTGGCTCCATAGTCGAACCTCAAAAGATACAAGAGCACTTCCTATGGCTAGCGGAGGACCACAGAGCCCTTGGTGCCCACAAGTCCCACCCAGGCTCTCTTGTGGGTAGTTGAACTAACAGAATCCTGGCCAGTGTGCTCTTCCTATACAAGGCTAGAGGTGGGGCAGACTGGGACGAGGGAGGGGCCATACAAACCCCACCTGCAGGAAGAATGGCCTCAGGTCCTAAGCAACCTTCAAGGCCTGCCTGGTAGTCACAGCAGCCAGTGGATTCTGTCTTTTATGGACAAATCCCTCTGACCAGTGATGTAATGGAAACCGGGAGTGCGGAAAGCGTCCGGGAGATGTGGTCTCAGAGGTCAGACACATGGTGAGCCACCCCTGCCATCCTCCTGCACTGTCCAGTGATGGCCTGAATTTTGCTATTCCTTATGTCTCCAGCAAAGGACACTTCCTCTATGGCTTGTTGGCAAAGGACACCTCCCCTTCCGGCTTATGGGTCCTTTCGAAGGCTCTTGGGAAGTCCAGCCTCATTCCTGGAGTTTGCAGGTGACTCTTGGGGTTCCTTGGCTCGCGCAGCATTCTTCCAGTCTCTCTTGAGCTCTGAGCTCAAGACAGCTTTCCTCTCAAGGACACCAGTCACTCTGCATCATGGCTACCTTCATCCAATGTGACCTCACCTTAACTTAGTTATTATATCCAACAAGTGATTTCCACATCAAGTCACAGCCTGAGGCTCCGAGTGGACATGAATTTAGGAGTCAGTATTCAATCACACATAGTAACTTAAGGTGAAGAATGTCAGAATGTTTGACTTTTTAGACATAACCAACTTTAATTATAATGTCCCATTTTCTCCCCAAAACCACTATAAAATGCATTGTGCACTGCGCAAACCTGGCCCAGCAAAGGCTGAGCTTAGTTTCCCTGAGCCGTCTCAGGTAAGGATGAGTATTAGTATCTGTTGGGGTACCATGCCATAGGGAAGGAGTGGTCCTTAAGGATCACTTCCAGGTGAGGGAGCTCCTGTTCTCTCATACCTCTGTCCTGATGGGAAGGTTGAAGGGTTAATAGATCTTCAGGTGAATCTTGGGAGATCCCATCTGGGACTGGGATCACCCCTGTGGGGTGAAGAGTAGACATGTCTTCACTACAAACCCCTGCCAAAATCTGGACTTCAGTATTAGGGAGTGTATTTACACCAAAGCAGAAGCCACACCCTCCCACCTGGACCTACCGGGTGTAAAGGTGATCTCAGGGACCTCACTGGACCCTGACCTACCAGGTGTAAAGGTGATCTCAGGGACCTCACTGGACCCAGACCTACTGGGTGTAAAGGTGATCTCAGGGACCACACTGGACCTGGACCTACTGGGTGTAAAGGTGATCTCAGGGACCACACTGGACCCAGACCTACTGGGTGTAAAGGTGATCTCAGGGACCACACTGGACCCAGACCTACTGGGTGTAAAGGTGATCTCAGGGACCACACTGGACCCAGACCTACTGGGTGTAAAAGTGATCTCAGGGACCTCACTGGACCCAGACCTACCAGGTGTAAAGGTGATCTCAGGGACCTCACTGGCTCTCAAGTTTCCCCTCCATTCAGGGGAAAGAAGATGTTTATTGACCTCAACGATCTGCAGGGTGCACTCTCAGTACCAGTGGACATTCTGCCTCTCACATGCCATCCACTCTGTGAGCCACACTCCCCATGCCTGCCAAAGGGTCCGGCAGAAGCAGAGGAGGAGGGCTCCTGACCTGAGGCAAGCTTGAACTCCCAGAAAAGGGCAAAAAAAATTGATTTCATCTTGTTACCCATGATAACTGGCTACAAAAGAGCAAGGCCAAGTGCAGGAAAGAACTGAAGTGGAAACCATCTATATGATGAATCTCAAAGGAGAGGAAGTAGCTACCCCCCTCCATTATGGCTCCTTCCTCACCATGGAGTCTGTTTCCATAGAATAGCCTCCGTGATTATCTGTTTGCAGTAATGTACAAACACAGCCAGCCTACTCTCGCCTGTGGAAAGACCTGGATCAATAACAAATAACAAGAGAATGAAGAAAGAAGAAAAAGAAAAGATTTTATCAATACTGTTGTGCTGGTTAATCCTGGGTGTCAACTTGACTGGACTAAGGAAAAAAATAAGAGAAAAAGGATCTTTGGATTGGACTACCTCAACCCGGATGGCCCATCCCAAATGTGGGCATTACCTTCGGCTGGCAGGCAGCATTAAAGACCATGGCAGAGGGAGCTGGTCCCTTTTCCCCCCCGCGGCTTGCCTCTCTCTCACTGGTGAGTTTGTCTTGCTGCTGTGATCAACCCTTCAGATCCCAGCATGTACTGAGACCAGCAGATCTCCTGGAATCCATCGGGCCTTCAGCACCAGATTGGGACTACTGAGACATCCAGCCTTGCAGACTGAGCAGTTCCCTGGATTCTCAGCCTCTCCAGTGCGGCACGGCTACTGTTGGACTACTTGAGCTCTGTCACGTAAGCAAATCAATAAATTGTATATAGCTATATATTCATCCTGTTGCTTCTGTTTCTTTAGAGAACCCTGGCTAATACAACTGTTTACCTTAAAGATACCTTCAAGTCCTGCACAAACACACCTGCTTCTTCAGCACCTGCCTGTGGAGAGCCAGGTAAACACAGCTTTCCTTTAAGGTAGATGTGTGGGAAAGACACCTGTGCCCATGGAGAGCAGGTCCCCCAGGAGGCACCAGCATCTGACACTTTCTGACCTCGTTAGGCACTGCATGGCAGGGGTGCACTTACACACATACAAGCAATATACTCTCATACATTGTGCTGGATGGCTTTAGTGTTGACACATCTGGGTTGAGGGAGCCTCAGGGAATTGCCTCCATTGGACTGGCCTATGAGGAGTCTTCTTGATTGTTGAGTGATGTGGGAAGGCTCGGGCTGGTTGTTCTGCATTGTATAAGAAAGCAGGTTGAGCAGAGCCAGTAAGCAGCGTTCCTCTATGTCCTGTGCTTCAGCTTCTGCTTCCAGGTTCCTGCCCTGAATTCCTACCTTGGGCTCTATCAGTGATGAACTGTGACCCAGGAGATGTGAGCCAAATAATCCCTTTCCTCCCCAAGTTGGTATTGGGCAGAGTATTTCGTCACAGCAGTATGAAAGCAAACGAGAATATAACATAAAATAAAAAAAAAATAAAAAAATTTTAAAAAAAGAATTTGCAGAAATTTTTTTTTGGTCTTTTTGAGACAGGGTCTCTCTCCCTTTAGTCCCAGCTGGCCTGGCCTGGGACTCCCTTTGTAGACCAGGCTGGCCTTGAACTCACAGAGATCCTCCTGCCTCTGCCTCCTGAGTGCTGGGATTAAAGGCATGTGCCACCACACCTGGTGGTTAGTGGTTTTAATTTGATTTCTTTTTCCAGGGTGTTCCTAAGTAGGCATCATGAAGGCCTGCATATGTTAAGCACACCCATGTGTGCAATGCCTGCAGAGGCCAAAAGAGGGCGTCTGATCCTGGGGAACTAGAGTTACACACAGTTACTTTCCATGTGGGTGCTGGCAAGCAAACCCAGAACTTCTGCAAGAGCAGCCAGTTTTCTTAACTGCTGAGCCCTCTCCCCAGCCCTACAGAATTTTCTGAGAGAGGGGGCAACAGTGGGAGGCTGGCACGGGAAGTTTTCCTGAGGGTTTTTCTCTCACTCCTTGCGAGAACTTGTGCTCACCGTCCACTGGGGACTTCAAGGTCTCCAAGGGCAGGACGCAGTTGCTGAGCATTCATCCCCAGTCACTCTCAGCTTCTAGCTCTAGGGAAATGGTAACTAGGCAGGCATTGGCTGCCAGGCTGGTTTCTCCCTTCCTGTTACTTGAAAGAACATTCCATGGCCTACTGTGGACCCATCCCCCAAGGATATTAAATCTGAGTTTCAGGAACAGCTGGTCCAGGTAAGTCCTATACAAACATGAACACACCTTCAGCTAAGAACACGGCTGCAATCCCAGCATCTTCTCTCTCTCCCTGTCTCAGAGCAGAGCAGATGCTTTTCCTCACTGCCTAGGACATGGCGCCCTTGGTCACCCCACAGTTGGAAGAGCACTTGCCTGGAAAGAGCCAACAGTAAACCAGGACTTTAAAGCCACCAGGCCTGTGGGCTTCTCCAACTGTCCTCACCATCAGACTCATTATCAGGCATTGTCCCATCCTTGGACATTATGACAGAGCCAGAAACTTGAATGTGCAGGACTGGGATACAAGGGGGGACCCACAGGACCCACACCCTCTTCATCAGAACCTGGGTGCACCTCTGAGCTTGTCACTTCCAGGCCCTGACTTCCTAGTGGAAGACTATTTTAAAGCAGCTGGAGCCTAGATATAACTCAGTAGGGAGAGTACTTGCCAAGCAGACAGTGTCCTGAGTTCAGTCTCAAGCACTGCATAAAACCGGCTGCGTCAGTGCATGACTGTAATCCCAGCGCTTGGGAGGGAGAGGCAGGAGGATCAGGAGCTCAAGACCTTAGCTATGTAGCAAGTTCAAGGCCAGCCAGGAATACAGGAGACTATCTCTAAGCAGAGAAACAAAATAAAATGGGCTGGACAGGGCACAGCAGTTAAAACTCAAGAGGCTATATGAGTTCCAATCTCCAGCACCCACGTGGGTGGGATAGCCTACCTGTAATTTTGGCCTCAGAAGGTCAAGTCAGGGGATTCCCCAGAGCAAGCCAGCCCAAATCAGGTGATCCCCAGAGTAAGCTGGTAGTGAGACCAGATGTATCAGTGAGCTCTGAGTTCACTTGTCTTAATGAGTAAGGTAGAAGAGTGATTGAGAAAGAATCCTGACATTAACCTGGAGCTTCCACATGCCCCCCAACATGTGTGCCCACATGCATTCAGACACCACACACACATACATGCAGGAAAAGAACAAGAAAGTGATAGTAGTAATTATAATAAATTAAAAAAATTTCCCATGTTCCAGGTAGGAGCTGTTTCCCGTTGCCATGGAGACTTTCACCCCTTTTGAAGTCCATACTTGCTAGGTTCTGCATCAAGCTCTCTGGCCCTGTTCTTCCAGTGAGAAGGTCACATTCAAGGGCAGGCTTCCTATGCAGTCCTTCCAGACACCTCTCAGCCAACGTGGGTGGGGTTCCAGCCAGAGCCACGGGGAGAGAGGCCAATCGTGTCTTCCCCCGAATCTCCTTCCCCATGAGGTGCACAGTGAGGCAGTTACTTACTTGGCCTCTTAGTACCTCAGTCAGTGAGCTGGGAGTAATGGCGAAGCCTCAGGGATTAGTGTGGGCCCTCAAGGACCGCTCTGCAAATGGCAGAGGCCACACCGGTGTAGCAGCAGTCTTCAAGACTCTTTCCACTACATGCTTGCACTGAATGCATGCTGAAGGCTTAATCCCCACAGTGGCTCTATTAGGAGTCACTGGAGTAAGTGGTGCCTCTCAGGGACTCAAACCCACTATGTCTCTGCTTTCTGCTTTAAGATCTGAAGGTTTTCTCCATGATGCACTCCCCACCACTACAGTCTGGCCCTCTCACCAGAGGCTCAAAGCAATAAGGCCACTGGATCCTGGACTAGACCCTCCAAAACCGTGAGCTAAATAACCTTTTAACTTTATAAGTTAATGGCCGCCAGATATTTTGTTGTAGTCACACAAAGCTAACGAACTTACCTCCATCCTTCACGTTCCCAAGGTCTTTGTATTGTCATAGGGCTGCCCAACAAAATACAGACCTCCCAATTAAATCTCAGCTTAAGATAAATGATAAATAATATCAAGTGTAAGTATGTCCTCTGCAATATTGTATTGCACATTCAGCAACTAGAATCAAGTGGGAGTTCATGTTCTGTGGGCTTGGACTCTGAGAAATTTATGTTCCTGGGCCCTCTCTCTTTTCCATCCCCCAGTGGAGCATCCAAGTTACACATCCAATGGGTCTGTTGTTCTCGACAGAGGTGGTACTGCCCCCTAGAGGAGGATTTGGAAATTACCAGAAACTTTTTTTTTTTTTGTCTTTTCGAGACAGGGTCTCCCTGTAGCCCTAGCTGTCCTGGAACTCACTCTGTAGACCAGGCTGGCCTTGAACTCACAAAGACTCACCTGCCTCTGCCGCCCAATTTTTTTTTTAATTTCTAGTAACCAGCTGGGCATGGTGGCCTACACCTTTAATCCCAGTACTTGGAAGGCAGAGGCAGATGGATCTCTGTGTGTTTAAGGCCAGCCTGGTCTACATAGTGAGCTCCAAGCCAGCTGGGACTAAGGGGAGACCTTGTCTCAGAAAGACCAAAAAAAATTCTAGTAACCATACAACACAGTGGGTTCTTTATAACATTTTCACCCATGTGCATTATGGTGCTGGGCTCACCTTCCTGCCAACCCCCATCTTTGCCCTGGCTCCTGCTTTCATGTCATCTATATGCACATATATTTAAATCTAGTTTCCATGTATGAAGGAGAACATGTGACATTTATTTGTATTTTTTCCTCTCTTGTTCATCCCTTGGCCCTCCCTTCAGACCCCCTTCCTTTCCAGAGAAGTTGCCTTTTGGTTGAGTCATTTTTTTATTTATCCTTTTATGCATATGAGTGTTTTGCATGTGTATGTAAGTGCACCATATGGGCACAGTGCCTGGGGAGGCCAGAAGAGGACATCAGATCCCCTGGAACTGAAGTTACGGATGGCCGTTAGCCATCATGTGGGTGCTGGGAACTGAACTTGGGTACTCTGCAAGAGGAACCAGTGCTCCTAAGCCATCTCTCCAGCCCCCAGGCTTGTTTTTTTGGAACAATGTATTTTGACTAGTTTTTGAGTTAGAGTCTCATGTAGCCAAGGATGGCCTCAAACTCATTTTGTAGCCCAGAATGACCTTGAATTGCTGATCCTCCTGCCTCTGCCTCCTGAGTGCTAAGATTATAGGCGTGTGCCACCACACCTGGTTTAGTGGGTGCTGGACACTAAACCTAGGGCCTCGTGCATGTGAGGTGAGCACTCTACCAACTGAGAACTATATAGTCCAGCCCAATTTTTAAAATTTGATTCATGATTTTTATTTTATCTGTACGAGTGTACTGCCTGCATATATGTTAGCGTACCCATGTCATACAATGCCCAGGAGGGCCAGAAGAGGGCGTTAGATCCCATGGAACTGGAGTTATGGACAGTTGTTAGTCACCATGTGTGTGCTGGGAACCCAACCCAGGTCTAAGCGTAGTAAGAGCAGCATGCTATTAATCACTGAGCCATCTCTCTCAACTCCCTGAGTTGTTTTTGAAATTTTATATGTATGTGAGGTGTGTGTGTGTGTGTGTGTGTGTGTGTGTGTTGTGTGCATGTTTTATGTGTGTAGGGATGCCTGTGCGGAGGCCAGAGGAGGAAGCTGGGTGTCCTGCTCTATCACTCTCTACCACATTCCCTGAGACAAGGTCTCTCACTGTACCTGGAGCTAGGTCACCAGCAAGCCTGTGACTCCTGTCCCCACCCCACAGTGCTGGAGTTACAGTCTCATGAGCGGTCATACCCAGCTTTTCTCTGGGGATTTGAACTCAGTTCTCCACAGCAAACACTCATCCCTAAACCATCTCTCTAGCCCTGGAGAACGCACTTTTTTTTTTTAGAGTCAGGGTCTCTTTGTAACCCCAGCTGTCCTGGAACTTGCTATGTAGACCAGGCTGGCTTCGAACTCACAGAGATCCACCTGCCTTTTCCTCTTGGGGATTAAAGGCATATGCCACCATACCTGGCTGGGGGTGGGGGGAGACACACTTGTGATTGGCAGGCTGACCCTGCTCTGGGCCGTCACCTGATAGCCGGTGATGCCCCAGTGCAGAAGCTCTGCACAGAGAATTCTCTGTTCTCTTATAGGGGGTTCGTGTTGGTGGAGAATTTGCTTGTGAGTTCTGTGTTTGTAAACAAACTCCATATGAATACAAAGTGAATTTTATACTGTTTTTCAGCAAGGCAACAAGTGTGAGGAATCAGGGAAGCCTGTGTTCTAAGGAGAGAGAGGAAATTCTGTCCATTTTAGACTAAGGAAAGGAACAACCTCTCAACTCGTGACTCTTGTACCCTTTCCATTCTAGTGCCTTCTCCAATGGTCCAAACAGGACAGAAATCAGTGGAAGACACCTCTGCAAACAACTCATTGATGCTGTCTCTTGAATGAGGAACGCAACCTTCTTAGGGTAGAGGTGATTCCAGATGTAAAAGGTCTCCCCCTCCCGCATCCTGCACTTGATCAATGTATTTTCAGGCATTAGACAGAGCAACAGTATGTCTACACCAAGGAAACAACGGCTCTCACAGGTGATTTCCAGAGGTAGTAGTTTATGCTCGATCAGAGGTATCCAGTGAAGGAAGGAAGGTGGGGTGACGTTTCCATTTCTGCCCAGATTCTCCAGCCAACGACTGAAAGGTCCTTCAAGGGGCTGAGAGATAAATTCTTCTCTAAACTGAAGTGGATTTGACCTTTGCTGACCTTGCCAGGTTCCTAAGGGGAGACAGCAGCCTTGCAGGGCATGTGGAGAGTCTGGTTTGCTGTTTTCCAGGGAACTCAGAAGCACAGAGGAAGGAGGGACTGAGAGTGGGGAGGGCAGGACAGTGCCTGGGGGAGGAGGCAGGATGGACTGCCCACCATCTGGTGGGGCCTGCTGAGCCTGGTGAATGCAGTGTGTAGGCAAAACGGGTTTTGTTTGAGTTTAAATTAGAATAATAATAATGCTTTGGAGCTGGAAGTGCAGCTCAGAGGTAGAGCATGCACTTAGCATGCATGTGCTTACATGAATGTGCTTAGCATGCATGCGTTTACACAAATAGCATGAAAAAGGGAAGGAGAGAGGGGTAGGAGAGGAGAAGGGGGGAGGAGGGAAGGAAGAAAAGGGGGAAGGGGGAAAGAAGGAAAGGAGAGGGAAAGGATGGAAGAAGGGGAAGAGGGGAAGGGGGAAAGGAGAGGGGAAGGAGCCGGAGGAGAGCGAGGGAAGAAAGAACAGAGGGAAGGAGGAGAAAGAAGGGAAGGCAAAGGACGGGGTTCAGTGCGTCTTAGAACTTGGCGAGGTTCCTCCTGAGCTGGGCGGGTTACCTGGCTACACCTCTGACTTTCCTTCTCTACAATGATCGATGATCGATGAAGGGCAGACTCCAGTCCACTCCAGGCCCTCGAAGATGCCAGAGTGTCAGCTGCAGAGTGGAGCCCAGCAGGCGAGCTGTGTCCTCACGGGCTCTGACACATGGCCCAGACCGCAGTGCCTTGAATGGCATGAGGGATTTTGCAGACATTTGTGTTCACTAATTGAGTTTTTTACTGACACAAATAGCAGAAGATGGCTAGGGGACTGTGGAAGCCCGCAAAGGCATCAGCAGCACTTGAGCAGCAAGGAGACGTCAGGGCCACCAGTGGGGTCCCAGCTCTGCCACATCCTAGCTCTGGGGCTGTAGTGTAGGAGTTTGAAATGTCCTGGTCTGGGTTTGTTCATCTCTAAAATGGGGGAAGAGCCTACTTCATGGGGCTGTGACGATTCATGAGCTCATACCTCAGTGCCTTAGTAGGTGGTTTTGTCTCAGTAACAGACAGCCATTGACAACAGCAATGACAGTAGACTGCGTGGGACAGAGACCCCAGAGACAGCATCCCCCCACCCCGCCAGCTCCTGCCTCCTCCGTCCTCCCTGGCTGCCATCTGCTTTCTCTTTACTTCCCCTCGGCTACCGGGCCATGCTGGCCTAGGGTCAAACATAGCTGCTCTAGGAGACTGGACCAGTCTACCCTCCCCTCTGCTGGCAGCCCCTGACACCAGGATGGACCTAGGCCAGCTCATCTGCCTCCTGGAAATTTGAATTTTGAGCTGCAGAACTTGAAAATGAAAAAGGCTCTTATCCCCCATCGGCCTCCCTCTGCCAGCGATCCCTCACCATCCCATCCCAGGCATGTCCTCAGCTTCACCATAAGCAGGTGCAGGTTCCTCTGCTGAGGAAGATGTCCTCCTTCTTGGTAAGGCTGACTCCCCACCAAGGCTCAGCAAGGCTCCTGATGCAGCCCAGGTTACCTCCTTGAGGAGCTGGCGCTGGGTCGCCAGGGAGCAAAAGCCGGTTCATCTGTATGTCTGCCCCTACTTCCTTCTGCTCTCTGAGAGGCCTGAGGTGTGTTTCAGCTGTCTTCAGATCCTGACCTCCAGGTCATCGTCTTCATATGGACCCTAAAAACTGAGCTTTGAAGTAAGAGATCCTAACAAGGAAGCCCGTTGGCTCCAAGGTGACATCCCACAGTAAATGCTACCTAGCCCGGAGCTCGCAGCAAGCAGGGTCTCCATCTCCACGCAACAAGTCCACTCTGCAGAGTTGCAAAGGAGACCCTCAGTCCCTGGAGATGCTGCCAAGCTGGCGCGAGGCTGCAACGTTAGCTGGGCTCACACTTCTGGTATTGCACCTGTGCCAGCTCAAACACCCTCAAAGGGCCAGAGAAGGGACTCAGCCTGACTCCTGTCAGCCCACCCCAGAAGGATCCAGAGGACTAGAAGAGGCACTTTCCAAATAGGCTCCCTGCAAAGACTTTTGCCCTCCACTTTGCAGACCTCACCTGTGTCCCTAGAGCCCTACCACCATCCCCATCTCCCCCGCCCTACCTCATGTAAGGCCTGCAGAGTTCCAGATGATTCCAGCAGGAACGCCTGCGCTCAGGAAACAGACGAGCTTTGGACCTCATTATTCCCAATTGGTTATCTCCATCGATCACGTTCTCTGGGTAATTGCTCCACGCCCCACTTCTGGGCAGTGTGCATTCTCAAGTGGCCCAGTGCCTGTGGGATATATGGGGTGTGACGCCCAGAAACGTGCAGGCCCTCGACTTCACACACTGAAGCCTTTGTGGAGAAGTGTTTTGTTTACTGCCATTAAAATACAGGAAACACAGAGAATGTGTGGGGGCCAGAGGAGGGGCAGGGGCTGGCCCGAGAGAGACAGTGGGAATTGAGATTGGGACCTGCCCCCTTGGGGGTGGTGTTCCGAGACCCTTGATCCTGTGCTGAAATGGGCTCCTCCTCTGACCTCCATGCCCAGCCTGGCTGCCTGGCTCACTTCTCCTCTTCCTCCAATCTGATGCTCTGCTCTGCCCAGCTTGACCACTATTTTCTTTTTTAAAAAAATATTTTATTTATTTTTATTTTATGTGTATGAGTGTGTTGCCTGCATGTGTGTAAATATACCTGGCTCGTGCAATGCTGGGTGGAAGTCAGAAGAAGGCCTTAGATTCCCCTGGAAATGGAGTTACTAATGGTTTGTTAGCCACCATGTAGGTGCTGGGACTTGAATCCTGGTCCTCTGCAAGAGCAGCCAGTGCTCTTAACCACTGAGCCATCTCTCCAGCCCCCAGTCACTATTTGAAGAGGACCTAAGAATCAGCACCTCTGCCTTGAGTCTCACTTTTGTGGGGGCAAATTCCCCCCTCTGCCTGTTATTCTCATTCAGCTCCTGCTGTCGCTCACCTGTAGATTTCAGCTCTACTCACCCCACACCCAGGGCGCCTCAGGGCCTTCCTCCCCTCCAACTCCTGGAGCACCCACCTGTGAACACCGGGTGAACGCCCTGCAGGTGGAGCTTCCTGCTTGGCTTAGGCCCAGCACTGGAAGTTATCAAATGCACCTGGTGGTTGATAAAATAATTAGGTATTTTTTAAAAAGGAAAAAAAAAAAAAGGCAGAGGCAGCCTGGTCTATATATTGAGCTCCAGGCCAGCTGGGGCTATAGGAAGACCCTGTCTCAAAAAGACCAAAAAAGAAAAAGAAAATAACAATAATTAGGCATCATTAACCCCAATGGAATTATTTATTTACTTATTTATTTATATGCCTTTTTACCCTTTGAGACAGGCTCTATGTAGCCCTGGCTGGCCTGGAACTCTCTGTAGACCTGGCCTTGATCTAGCTGGGATGCCCCTGCCTTGGCTTCCTGAGTGCTGGGATCTAGATCTGTTCCATCACAGCTTCAGTCTATTCTTCCCAGCCCACCCATGGCACTCCCCATACTGGGGAGACGGTGGAGGGTGCACTCATGGCCCCCAAAACAGTGTCACAAGAAACATCCCTGGTTAGGAGCCTCACACCATGTCAGATTCCTCTCTGCATAATCCTTAGGACAGCTCCTTGGAAGGACTTTTTGAAAATCAAATGCAAACGGAATGTGTTTGGATGGGTGGAGACCCTTTCCCGAATATTATGAAGGGCTCACAAGCCAACCTTTTCCATCTTGATGCCTTTTGGTTGTCACATTCATCCATTTTACTGACCTGAGGTCCTTGTCATCTTTCTCACTAATGGCGGGCTGTCTGTTCTAGAATGGAGCCGATGAACTTGGACAAACCCCATAATATCTATGTCATAACTTCCCCCCAAATATGGAGCTCTTTTTTACAAATTTATTTTTACTTTATGTGTATGAAGGTTTGCCAGCAAAAAAAAGTGCACCTAAAAAAAAAGAAAGAAAAAAAGTGCACCTGGTGTGGAATGCCCCCCGGAAGCCAGAGGAGGGCACTGGGTCTCCTGGAACTAGGGTTACGGATGCTGTTAGCCCGCAAGTCGGTGCTGGGAAACCAACCCAGATCCAGAGGAGCAGCCAGTTCTCTTAGCCACTGAGCTGTCTTCCCAGCCTTCAAATCTGAGGACCTTTACTCGGGGAGAGGGATAAGATTTCACTTCTGGAAACGTTTGGTATTGCCTAGAAACATTTCAATTCCACGAGTGTCCAGGGTTGGGTGGGCTGTACCTGGCATTTAGAGTCCAGGGATGCCCACAAACATCCTACAATGCACAGGTCAGCCCACGCACACAAGAAAATATTACCCATTCCCAAATGTCAATTGACCGCACTTGAAGGCTCCACCTCAAATGCCTACGCCAAGTACAATTGGTCTGTCTAGTTTGAGTTGTGATTTACTGTTTTCCAAGGCTCTTCTGTGCCCCGAGCTATCACTAACACCACCCAAGAGGAATGAAAACCTGGAGGAGGAGGAGGAGGAGGAGGAGGAGGAGGAGGAGGAGGAGGAGGAGGAGGAGGAGGAGGAGGAGGAGGAGGAGGAGGAGTCGTCTCACCTGGCCAGGAGCCAAAAGCTTCATGTCCCCCCGCTGCACTGAAAGCGAAGGGAAGCCAGGAGGTCCGGTGTGTTCCGGCAGCCAGTCTGCAGAGAGGCCGCCCTTTGAAATTCCCAGCACTCTGTCAATGCACAGTACAGAAAGGCCCAGGATGAAAGGCTGCTGAGAGATGAGCAAAGGGAGCACTTTTGTTTCTAAGCTTATGGAGAAGGGCAGGGAATTTTTTAGCAGAGCCAAACCATACAAGCCTCTATTGGGGCGTGAAAAACGTGCACAACAACACGGCCAAAGAGCCACCTGCCTCTACTCGTCATGCGCACCGCACACAAGGCTCAGCGGGTGAAATGGGAAGGCTTATTTGCTTAGTGGAAACTCTCAAATAATGGCTCTGCCTGTTGCAGCAGGTAAAACTCACAGTTTAATTGTGCTTGATCTTTCTTCAGCACAGGATATCTCTGTTTGACGGTGTTTGAACAGATGGTATGCAGTCCAGCACCCATGACAGTGAGATGGTCCAGTGGTCTCCAGGCCGAGACCAGATCCCAGGGTCTCGCTGTTGGCCACTGTGTGTGAGAACTTGGTGTACTCAAAGGTTCAGCCTTTGAATTATTTCACATAACTGGCCTTCCACCAATCACATCACTCAGGATTGCTCTAAATTATCAGGAATGACAGACTCACTAAGAACAGCTTAAGCTGTAAAGATGGTCCATAAATTATGTCACATTAGTTGTCAGAGGTAGAAAATTCCAGAACTGTATAGCTGAGTGACACCATCAAGGGCTGTTATTCTACCTAGGTAGTCTTTACAAGGTAGATTTTCTTTCTTAAACTTGTCACCTCATGGTCAGGAGATGCCTCTGCAGCTGCAGGCACATCTCACACAGGAAAGAAAGAACTGGCCACACCTTGGTTGGGTAAACATCCCCTTCACCTAACAATGTGGGGTTCCTAGAAAGTTCCAGGCAAACTGGGGCATGATTCTTATTAAAGAACATCCTTCCCTCATGTGTGGATCCTGGAACCAAATCCTTATTTGTAAAGCAAACTGAGTAAGTTTTTTTTCCTTTTTAGTAATTATAATGCTTGATGCTACTATAAAAAAAGTACATTAAAATATACATCAACTTGCTATGCAATTTAGGAATGTAAAGTAATATTGCTTTTTACCTGCATGCAACTCTACTGTTAGAATGTGAATCCCTAAACATGTTTTAGAATTAACCTATTGTTTATTTTCAGACATCATAATTTTGGTTTATGTGTGGAGTATATACATGCATATTTTGGAGTAATATAAAATTAAATGGAACAACAACAACAACAAATAAGACTGGTTCAAAGAACTGACCAAAACAGTAAAATTATGCATCAAAAATTTTAAAAAAGACTGAGAAAAAATGCAAGACATGTATGGCAGAATGCATGAACTCTGGTGGGGTAGGGGGCAAGGAAGGGAGAACAGGTCTAAATTTGATTAGGAAAGGTTGTATGAAATGCACAAAAGTTCAATTTAAAAAACTCTATTTGCAGAAAAAAAGAAGAACATCTTTTCTAGAGGCCCCAAAACATTCTCCTTATGTTTTGTGGTCAGTCCTTCACACCCAGTCCAGTGGCTAGCAAAGGGGTCACAAGTGTCTTTCAGGACTTACTCATGAGGCTACAACACACTCTTCCTCAGGCTTGACCAACACTTAAGTAAAATCAGAGCTCCATTAGCCAGGAAGAAAGTGAGAAACCCAATATCCTCATTAGCTTCAGTGGTCAACTTGACCCATTTGAGAGGAGGGAACTTCAGTTGAGGAATGGGCTCTATCATATTGGCCTGTAGGCCTCTTTGGGGGTATTTTCTTAACTGCTGGTTGATATAGGAGGGTGCAGCCCACTGTGAGCAGTGCCATCCCTGGGCAGATGGGCCTGGACTGTATAAGGAAGGTAGGTGAGCAAGCCAGGTGCAGCAAGCCAGTAAGCAGCATTCCTTCCATGGTCTCTGCTTCAATTCCTGCCTCCAGGACCCACCCTGCCTTGAGTTCCTGCCTTGGCTTCTCTCTATGAAGAACTGAACTGTAAGTTGAATAAACCCTTTCCTCCCAAGGTACATTTGGTCATGATATTTAATCACAGCACTAGAGAAGCAAATTAGGTCAGAAGTTGGTATCAGGAGTGGAGTTTGACTGTATTAGTTTTCTGTTGCTGTGATAAAACACCATGACTAAGGCAACTTATAGAAGAATTTATTTGGTTTACAGTTCCAGAGGGTAAGAGGAGAGTCTTGGCAGGAGACCACTGGAGCAGAAAGCTGAACAGTTACATTTTTAAGCAAGAGCAGGAAGCAGAGAAAGACAAACTGGAAATGGGTCAGGGGTATACACTCTCACAACCCACCCCCAATGACATACTTTCTCCACCCAGGCCACACTTCCTAAAGGTTCCATGACCCTCCCCAAGTAGTGACACCCTACCAAGTGTTTAAGTACTTAGAGCCTATGAAGATCATTCTCCTTCAAACCATTATACCCAACATCTATTTGCAAGACTGTTCATAAAACCAGTTAGTTTTCTACTTGCCCATATCTGACACCTGAGCAGAATCTTCTGGATTCTGTTGAACATGTTATTCACGTATGTCTACATTAACAGATAAGTGTAGTATGACCAATTGTTCCAAGAAATCCAAGTTCAAGGGCCTATACTGAGGGGGAACTAACTGTTCAGGCTGACTGACATGTCCTCCTAGAGAGAGGACACATGACACAGTGCCCTCAGGGTGGGGAGCACTCACAGAAATGAGGACTTTATGGAAGGGTAGATAGTAAGCCACCAGCCAGCACAAGAGAAGGGCCACCCCCAGATTCGTGGTGGACAGGGCTCTGTGGAAATGTTGTGCTAACCTAGGTCAGTCCTGCACAGTTCCTCTGGAACTCTGAGGAAGACAGTTGCCTTCCTTCTGCAGCAAAGAACCATGGCTTCAGCATTAAGGCTTTAAATAGAGGAGAGAACCAGATACATGTTGTTAAAGTCATTCTGGCCCTAGTGGAGACACCACAGTATCTTGCTACATGGGCCACTTTGTCTTTTGAAAGCAAACTAGGTCATGTCCTTACTAACCAGCTGTTGTTATAAAGTTGCTCTTGGGTTAAGTAAGGTAGCTCTTTTGGGATCCTGGCTATCTCTCATGAGAAGGTTGTTATTAAAAGGAGGCTAGCTTCTTCTGTCTTTGGCTTCCAGTCTATGTAATTCTTCTCTCTCTCTCTCTCTCTCTCTCTCTCTCTCTCTCACACACACACACACACACACACACACCACAATGTCATTAGCCATGGCAGAAGGTACCAAGGGGCCTCAAATTGATGGGACCCACCCAACACTAAACTTTCAGCATCCAGAATTAAGAATTCCATATGCCTCTTTTCTTGCTATGTTATCTAGCCTCAGGTATTTTGTTATGACAATGAAAACAGACATAAGCCTAGACCAAATCCACGACTCACAAAATTAGGTGCTATAATAAAATGATGGTTTTTTTAATTTTATTTATTTTTGTATGTGTATGAGTGTACTGTCTGCATGTAGGTTTGTGCACCCGTGTCGTGCAATGCCATGGAGGTCAGAAGAGGGTCTCGGATTCCCCTGGAACTGAAGTTCTCCTGGAATTGGAGTTACAGACGGTTCTCAGCCACCATGTGGGTGCTGGGGATCGAACCCGGGTCCTCTGCAAGAGCAGTTGGTGCTCTTAACTGCTAGGCCATCTCTCCAGCCCCAATGATGATTGTTTTAAGCCACCACATATTGATGTGGTTTGTACATAGCCATTGATAACTTGAACACTGTCACCATAATTATTTGTTTGGGCCATTACTCTTGTTATTATCCATCTATTATTTTTTGGTTAATGTACAAAATAAGGGGTTTTACTATGACATTTTCTTTTTTAATTTTATTTATTTTTGTATGTATATGAATGTACTGTCTGCATGTAGGTTTGTGCACCTGTGTCGTGCAATGCCGCGGAAGTCAAAAGAGGGTCTTGGATTCCCCTGGAACTGGAGTTCTCCTGGATTTGGAGTAACAGACGGTTTTCAGCCCCCATGTGGGTGCTGGGGATCGAACCCAGGTCCTCTGCAAGAGCAGTCGGCGCTCTTAACCCCTAGGCTATCTCCCCAGCCCCTACTATGACATTTTCAAACATCCTTGAACTTTGCTTGGATTTGCCCAAAATTGCTGTTATCAGTGTTTTGAAACCCCCTGTCCCCTTGAGCAGTGCACTAGCTGACATAAACTGACCTTCTGGAAACTGCAGAAAGACCCCCAGGAACTGTTTCTGTAGAATTTCTCATTCAGGAAAATTGTTCAGCTTACAAGATCTGGCTCTAAAGAATGTCTGAAGCTTCGTAGATAATGAATACCACACATCAATATTCATCTTCAAAACTGCAGAACTGAAACCAAACCCAGTGCCACATGAACAAGCAGCCCCCCTTTTGAATAAAAATAACATAATTACCTAAATTCCCAGTCTGCCCTGAATCCAGCAGGGTCGCCCTGGAGAGATCGCTGTCACACACCACAGCCCAGAGGGAGCTGCTGACGGCCAGTCACGTGTCTACTGTCAAAGCAAAGGGAAGCAATGGGCTGCTTTTAATCAACATTTATGCAGCACAACCCGAACACTGTAACTTGCTGAAGGAAAATGTTCCCTTTCTCTCTTTCGGACACTTTTTCCTTGTTATTCAAGTAGGAAATTATTCTTTTGGAATTAGTGGCATCTGTCTGCCCAGAGTTCCTGACTGCCATGTAAAAACTCCTCCCATACCCCACCTTCTCAACAGCACTCACACTAGCTCCACTTTCCCCTGGACTTTATTTATTTGAGTTTCTTGGGGTTTCCTGACAAGAAGCATTAGAACTGGAGTCACATGGTTTGAACATTTGTGGCTACATTTTTTTTTTTATTAGTGTTTCCAAGACTGAGGAAGACAGAGGAACAGCTCTGCACAAAAGCAGCAAGCTTTTATTAACATTCCCAAACGTATTCATTCGAAGCCTGGGTGTGCCAACTGTGTTGTCTCCTTCAGCAGTATAAAGGGTGGATGGAGTTGGGGAGATGCTCAGTGGGTGAAGTGCTGTCGCACAAGTGTGAGGACCCGAGTTCAGATCTCCAGGCCTCCTGCAAAATCCAGGCATGGTAGGGTACACCTACAGCCCCAGTTCTGGGAAGGGGCAGAGACAGGAGATCCTGGGAGCTGCTGGCCAGCCAGTGTAGCCAAATCAAGACTTCCAGGTTAAGTGAGAGACACTTTCTCAAAAAATAATGCAGAGAGCGATAAAGAAAGACACTGGACATAGATGGCCTCCTGGCCTCCATGCATGCCCACCAGCATAGGTGTGCATGTGCAGACACACACACACATGCACACACACACACACACACACACACACACACACACACGCACATGCAGATTTTCAGTGTTCTGGGGCTAGAGGATGTACCTAAGTGGTAGAACATTTGTCTAGAATGCCCAAGGCCTTGAATTCCATCCCAGCACCCCCAAAATGGATTTTTGTCGGATTGGCTTAGGGCACAGCTCTTGTTATTGTTGTCGTTGTTTTTGAGACAGGGTCTCCCTGTAGCCCCAGCTGCTCTGGAACTCACTCTGTAGACCAGGCTGGCCTGGAACTCACTCTATAGACCAGGCTGGCCTGGAACTCATAGAGATCTGCCTGCCTCTGCCTCCCAAGTGCTAGGATTAAAGGTGTGCACCACCATGTCCAGCTTAAAGACAGTTCTGAGCTGCCATGTGGGTGCTAGGAATCAAACCTAGGTCCTCTGCAAGAGCAGTTGGCACTCTTAACCGCTGAGCCTTCTCTCCAGTCCCAGGTGCAGCTCTTTGAATGGAAAGCATGAGTTAGGTGAAAATTCATTGTGTTTTCTCTGTGCAAAACTCCATGCACCCACTTCACTGTTTTGTTATTGCGGGTGCCATCATTGGTCAGGACAAAGTGGTCCCCTTTCCACCCCAGGTCATTGCTCGTAAGTCCTCATCAGCTTTGGGCCTTGACTGGCACACACGCAGGTTATTCTACTCTTCTCTCCACCTGTGACTGATGAGGTCCCCACATCTCTCCCCTCCATCACAGATGCTTGTCTCTGTAATGCTCTGTAATGCTGTCATTTGAACCACACAGAAATAGATGAGTGTTGCCTATGTTTCACAAAAGTTTACCATAAGGCAAGTAGAATGTTGCCTAATTCACCTGTGAGACTGTCACAGAGAGGGCCACTGTCTGGTGGGGCACCGGGGCAGGGTGTGGGTGTGTGTGTGTGTGTGTGTGTGTGTGTGTGTGTGGTGGTATCCAATGCAGAACCAAAGGCATCATTTTCAAGAGAATGGATTTTAGCAACTTGGATTCAGAATGCCCCACGGTGGTACCAGGAGGCTCCCTTATCTTCAGACTGGCTTTGGGATTTTCTTTCTTTCATTCTTTCTGTGTGTGTATGTACATGCATGTGTATATACATGTGTGTACATGCATGTGGAGTCCACCAGACAACCTCAGGTGGTTCCTCAGGTTCTATCCACCATTTTTTGGCCTGAAACTTACCCATCAAGAAGGTGGGGCTGGCTGACCAGTGAGCTCCGGAACTGTCTCTGCTTTCTCAGCTCCGGAATTACAACAGCATGCAGCTGTACCCAGATGTTTTAAAGCGTCATTTTACTTTTAATTCTGTACACGTATATGTGTCTGTGTGTGGGAATGAGTGCACAGAAGCCAGAAGAGCGTGTTGGATCCTCTGGAGCTGCAGTTACAGACAGTAGAGTTCCTGGTTGAGAAGCTCGTAGACTCCAGGGTGAGCCTACTTTTATTCTGAAAAATGGACACAGCATCAAACCCTCCTCTGAATTCAAATCTCTCTACCCACAGATTAGTGCAGCTCTTAGACCTTATTAGAGAAGAAGTTTCTTAGTGTTATATATGGACAGCAGTTAACTCACAACTGGTCAAAGTACTGAGGCTAAGTATGGGGGGTTGCTCAGCTGCAAATGGGACATCGTATCACACTCCTTCCGAAGGTTCAGGAACCATCACAGAAGAAGAGGCAGATGGTTCAAGCCAGAGCTCAGGGAGGACTGGAGGGAAACAGCATCCTCTGCACCCGACAGGACTGTCACCCTCATGAACTCACGGCAGCTGTAGCCACCTGCAGAAGCCCTGCACAAGATCAAGCCAGTCAGTAGTCCAGCATGGAAAGGGAGGGGCTCAAGAGTCCCCACCCCCAGCTGAAGAGCCGAGGCTGCTAGAGGAAGCAGAGCCTGTTTTCTTATGGGATGGAGCCCCTGCCAAATTGACCACACTCCAGTGGATGGCCCATACTTGGGAATACATGGACACCACAAGTTATACTTTCTAGGTTATTAAAAAAAGAGAGAAGACAAGTTGGGGGTGGAAAGGAGGCAGGGGTGGATCTGGGAGGGGTTGGGACAGGAAGGAAGAGGGGAGTAGTGAAGATGATCAAAATGCATTATACAAAATTCTAAAAAAATATATTTTTAAAGATTGGTTTTATTTTAATTATGTGTATATGTGCGTGTTTGTGTAGGGATGTATACACACAGTGCAGTGCCCACCGAGGCCAGAAGAGGGTGTCACATCCCCTGGAGCTGCAGTTACAGGCCATTGTGAACCGACCCTATGTGGGTGCTGGGAACCAAACTTGGATCCCTCGAGCCATCTCACAGGCCACAGCTTTTTAAAAACCTCACACACTCGTCTTTGCCAGTCTCACAAACACGATTTCTGTTGAACAATTTGGCAGCCCAGGTCCTACCCAACAGGCTTCCAGTGATATTTTCCAGATTTAAATTTAAGATACATATTATTTATTATCCCCTACCATGTTCCACAAAGAGTTGGAAGCAGCTAACTCAAATATACAACCATGAAAAACTGCTTAATCTTCTTATTTAAAGATGTTCTGCTATAAATAGAAAAACCTGAAATCCTTATTATAAAGTGACTTATTCAAGATGATGGCCTTACTTTACAACAGACGTTTCTAATAAATGAATACAGTTAAATATCTGTGCAAACTTTTACTTTTGGCCTTAAAACTACAGCAAATATGTAGTGTTTTCATTTTTGCCTAATCACAAGGACATCTGATGTCATTCTGTAAATTATGCTGTATTTTTGACATAAGCAAAGCTGAGAAGTCCCACAATTTGGATAAGCTCTGCCACCCTGTCCTTACTGTGGAATCAGACCCATCTCCAGATGGCTGCATCGGTCATTTACTTCATCTAATTTCTTTCAACACTGAAGCACATTGTTTCCCAATTTTTTCCTTCTGTGGGTCACCTGAAATCCCACATTCCTGTGCTTTCTTAAAACCTTCAAATGTCCATCCCTTATTTGTGTTTTTATAACTAAACTCGTGACTGTAAAGCATAGAGGAATTTATGCATTCTCTGGCTGGGGCAGGCTTTGATGGGACCTGATGGCCATGTGGCCCACAGGTCAGTTCATCTGGCTGGATCCTTGTGCAGTACCCTGGTGAGTCTGCCTTCCCTCCCAAGCTACTCTCCTTAATGCACAGACTGAGAATGAGGAAGAGAAACACTCTGCTGCCCAGCGGAGATGCTGCCTGGCCCATCTTCTCCCTCCTCCTCTGGTCCTGAGTTCCCATACTGAGACCCTCTCCCTGTCAGTCCCCAAAGTGGCCAATGTGGATTCCAATCATTGCAGTCTAGGTAGGTCACCAATGTTTTTGTTTTGTTTTATTTTTTGAGAAAGGAGAGGAGACCACCCTGCATCTACAGGAGCCTAGTGAGCCCTGTACCTACACAGGAGGCCAGAGCAACCCATACCTGCAGACCCAGAACCCCCTGTACTTGCAGATCAAGGACTCCCTGTACCTGCAGACCCAGAACTTTCTGTACTTACAGATACAGAACTCCCTGTACCGACAGATACAGAACTCCCTGTACCTGCAGATCCAGAACACCCTGTACCTACAGATCCAGAACTCCCTGTACCTGCATACCCAGAACTCCCTGTAAGTGCAGAACCAGAACTCCCTGTACCTACAGACCTAGAATTCCCTGTACCTGCAGACCCAGAACTTCCTGTACCTACAGATACAGAACTCCCTGTACCTGCAGATCCAGAACTCCCTGTACCTACAGATCCAGAACTCCTTGTACCTGCTGACCCAGAACTCCCTGTACCTGCTGACCCAGAACTCCCTGCACCTGCTGACCCAGAACTCCCTGTACCTGCTGAACCAGAACTCCCTGCACCTGCTGACCCAGAACTCCCTGCACCTGCTGACCCAGAACTCCCTGTACCTGCTGACCCAGAACTCCCTGCACCTGCTGACCCAGAACTCCCTGCACCTGCTGACCCAGAACTCCCTGCACCTGCAGACCCAGAACTCCCTGTACCTGCAGGCCCAGAACTCCCTGTACCTGTAGACCCAGAATTCCCTGTACCTGCAGATACAGAACTCCCTGTACCTGCAGATACAGAACTCCCTGTACCTGCAGATACAGAACTCCCTGTACCTGCAGATACAGAACTCCCTGTACCTGCAGATACAGAACTCCCTGTACCTGCAGACCCAGAACTCCCTGTACCTGCAGATACAGAACTCCCTGTGTCTCAGAGCCCCAGAACATCCTGGCCCTATGGCCCAGGGAGCTACTGGCAGGAAGGGAGGTACAGCAGTCCCCAGTTACTTAGAAAATGGCTAACCATGAGTATTTGGAGAACTTGTTTGACAAGATGTGCCCAGACCACACCTCCTGTTGACTTAGTTGCTGTTCTAGCAAAGTCAAACTACTCTCCTCGGAGAAGGAGTGCCGCTTGGGGAAATGAAGGTCCTGACTGCTTGTGCTGGGCTGCCTGGTGCCGAGAGCAGAGCAGAGACTAGAGACCAGTTCCCTCTCTCAGGGGTGATGGCATCGGGGGCTGGAAGGAGCTGAGGAGGAGGAGTGTGGGGGCATTGGGCCTCTCAAGGCCACTCAAGTGAGAAGGAGGCCTAGAGGCCCCTGTCTCCCAAGATAGGCAGTTTTTATTTCTTGTTGATGGTTTTGTTTAATTAAAAAAGATGATGAAAAAAAGCTGGGCGTGGTTGCGCATGCCATTAATCCTAGCACTCGGGAGGCAGAGGCAGGCAGATCTTTGTGAGTTCAAGGCCAGCCTGGTCTACAGAGTGATTTCCAGGACAGCTGGGGCTACAGGGAGACCCTGTCTCGAAAAGACCAAAAAATAAATAAATAAATAAATAAATAAATAAATAAATAAATAAATAATAAAAAAGATGATGCAGGCTGGGTGTGGTGGTGCATGCCTTTAATCCAAGGAGGGAGGTCTCAGTGAGTTCCAGGCCACCTGGGACTACAGGGAAACCCTGTCTCAAAAATACCCCACCAAAACAAAACAAAAAAAAAAACCAAAAATGATGTAAAATAATCACAGAATGAAATGGAACAGCACGCTTTCTTTCTAAAAATAACACCCCTATATCTAAAAATAGTACCCCCCTGTGATGGTTAATCTTGACTGAATCTGGAATTAAGTAAAGTGAGAGAGACTTTCTGGATCAGATTATTTGAAGCTGGAAAACCCACCCTAAACGTGGGAGCTCCCTTCTGATGGCAGCCATGACAAGGCCACGGCAGAAGGGAGCTTCGCTTTTGCTGCTTGCCCTCTCTCTCACTGGTGCCTGCTGGTGTGGCATTCCTCCACTCATAGGAGAACCGACCTCTTCAGAGTCCAGTGTAGACTGAAGACTAGCAGACTTCCAAGAATCCATCCAACCTTCTGTGCCAGATTGGGACTGCTGAGACGCTCAGCCTCGTGGACTGAGCAACTGCCAGATTCTCAGCCTCTCCACTGTGGCGAAGTCATTGGTGGACTACTTGGACTCTATCCTGTAATCAAGTTTAATAAATCTTAAAATAGTAGCTCTGTTCTAAAAATAGTGGCCCTGTTGGAGCCCTTGGGGCAGGTCACTGTGACACTGACACGCAGGTCTTCCTGCGGAGGCACCTTAGTCCACACCAGCTGCTGTAACAACAGACCCTGGACTTGGGTAATTTATAAGCAGCATTTGTTCACTTCTCATAGTCCTATAAGTGGAGAAATCCAAGACCAGGGGACCGCAGCTCCAGTGTCTCCCATGGGCCTGTTCCTTGTAGAGGGTGCCTTCCATGTATCCTTACAGAAAGGATGGCACTCCCTTGGGACTCCTCTAAAAGGGACTAATCCATCCCTGCTGTCATCGTCTCCAAAGCTCCAGCCTCTCATCGCTACTGTGCTGGGGATTTGGTTACAGTACATGGGTTTGGAGGACACAAGCATTCATACACTAGCGTTCTGCCACTTTCCCAGTTCACGACCATCTCTGCACACACTGAGTCCAGCCTAACAGTTCTGAGTCTTAACTTACTGCTTCAGTCTCCTCTGTCACCTCATCAGACATGAATGAGACTTGTCTTAGTCTTTTATTCTGTTTCTATAACAGAATGGAGTAGGTAGTTCATAAAGAAAATGAATTCATGTATAACACTTTTGGTGACTAAGAAGGCCAAAAGGTGCTGGCATCCTCCGAGAGCCATCTTACTGTGCCAGAACACGGAGAGATGCCATCCCTAGTGGAGGCGGAAGAGTGAGATCAGGAGGGTAGACTCATCTTTCTAGCAGGAGCTCGTGCCGTGGTAATACACCCATCCTGTGATCGTGGCATTAATCCATGCACAAAGGCAGAGCACTCCTGGCCTGACTTCCTCTTTTTATTTATTATTTTTAATTATTTTATGTCTATGAGTGTACTGCTTACATGTATGTAAGTGCACCTATGTCATGCAATGCCCAAAGAAGTCAGAAGAGGGAGTCAGATCCCCTGGAACTGGAATTATGGATAGTTGCTCCCCTTGATGTGGGTGCTGAGATTTGAACCTGGGTCTTCTGCAAGAGCAGCCGGTTCTCTTAAACACTGAGCCATCTTTCCAGCTCCCCGCCCCCTCTGCTTTTTTTCTATTTTATTTTATTTTATTTTATTTATTTATTTATTTATTTATTTATTTATTTATTTATTTTGGTCTTTTTGAGACAGGGTCTCCCCGACCTGGGACTCACTATGTAGACCAGGCTGGCCTTGATCTCACAGAGATTGGCCTGCCTCTGCTGGGATTAAAAATGTATGCTACCAGCTGGGCGTGGTGGCGCATGCCTTTAATCCTAGCACTTGGGAGGCAGAGGCAGGTGGATCTTTGTGAGTTCAAGGCCAGCCTGGTCTACAGAGTGAGTTCCAGGACAGCTGGGGCTACAGGGAGACCCTGTCTCGAAAAGACCAAAAAAAAAAAAATGAATGCTAAAAAAAAAAAAATGTATGCTACCATGACTAGTCTAACTCCCTCCTAAAACCCCACAATGACAATTTGCAGGGGACATCCCAGTAACAGCAAAACTTCTCCAAATGTGAACCTACAATAAAATGAAATAATATAATCCCAAAATACAGTAGTAAGAGAAAAAGGTAATGCTGGGCATGGTGGCGCACGCCTTTTATCCTAGCACTTGGGAGGCAGAGGCAGGTGGATCTTTGTGAGTTCGAGGCCAGCCTGGTCTGCAGAGTGAATTCCAGGACAGCTGGGACTGAAGGGAGACCCTGTCTCGAAAAAGAAAAAAAAAAGAAAGAGAAAAAGGTGGACGGGAGAAGTGTCTCCGCAGTTAAGAGCACTTGCTGATCTTGCAGAAGACTGGAGTTTGGTTGCCAGCAGTACATGAGGCAGCTCACAACTGCCTGTAGCTCCAGCTCTAGGAGATCTGACACCCTCCTCTGGCCTCTGAGGGCACTACACACACCACATAAAATTAGATAAATAAATCTTTTTATAAAGAGAAAATGGAAGAATTACTACCTATCTTATCTGGGTGGCCAGCAGCTCAGGATGAACACCAGAAGTTAGAACAACAGCGAGTCAGACAGACAGAATATGTTAAACAAAGAAAAAGCAGGACAGAGAAGCACAGCGACACGTTCTCATTTTCCTCTACCGAAACACTGTGGTGCTCTGACCACAGCACCCTGGGAGTTGCTCACCACCATGGCAGCAGGGAATTGTGGTTATCTATGTCACGAGGAAGCTGGGTAGGTGTTGCACAGGACTGTACTCTGACCAGCAAACTATGTACATATGCTTTCTTCCCAAGCTTGATTGTACCCACTTGCCTAGAATCATCTCAAACTTGTCGACTTCACAAGAGAGGAGGGGCAGGGAGAGTCAGCCTGACGTCCCAACTAACTAGTTGGCCCTAGTTGCATGAGGGGAGGAAGCCCAGAGGAGGCTTTTTTGCCATTTTGTGCTGGGGTGGGAAGTTATGATCCACTCCTAGATGGAGACTTTGCAGTGCAGCCTTAGGCAAGGAGCACCCACACTCCTGTAAGTAAACCCTCTCCCACTGCTCTGTAAGGAAGCCCATTAAACTCAGACTGTAGTTTGGTGAAATTGTACCTTGGTTTGTCCTAGGGACCAACAGAGGAGGGGCCAGGAGATTGTTCGTGCCTTCCAAAAGGAATTTTAGCTATGGTAGGGCAGAGGACAGCTCAGTCGTGAAGTGATCACGGCATTTGAACTCTGAGCCACAACAGCGGACACTCAACACTCTGCTGCTTTGTCCGGAAGTTCCGGCAACCTGCCGCTGGCGTCAGCACGTTGTGCGCAGGTGGATTTTGTTCTCCTGGAAAAAGCTATGAGCCAGTTACCACAGATCCGCATGTAAGATACCCTGAGTGGATTTCACTCCGGTATCAGTGCAGCCGGTGCCACTCAAAGTGATGAAAGTCATTAGTTCGTCAAAAGGGGACCTTCTTTTATCTTCTAGAATGGGACTATCTTAACTCTATTTAATTTTTTTGGAATATGAGTATATTTCACACATAACTTCTCAACCAGTCTTAATTGACTTTATACCCCCTTCTCCATTAGCACCCTCCCAAACCCATCTCACACCCACACCCACGCCCCCATAAATAACAAAATAACATTTTTGTTATTTATGTTAGGGTCTATTGTTCCAAATTACTCTCATTTTTTTAAAGCAACTGATTGTTATTAGATGTGCCAAAACACAAATGGATGAAAACATTAAAAAACATGACCTCTACGGTATTGCACGACACTGGTGTACCAACCTACATGCAGACAGTACACTCATACACATAAAAAATAATTAATTAATTAAAAACTTTGCTTTAAAAAAATAAAAAACACCTCTTCTGTCCCTCTCCATGCTCCACTCTTGCAGTTCCAGGAATGTCCAGCCTGTGACTGAAACCCAGCACAGACTTGTAAGCTTACACTAAAAATTATGAGATTTTTTTTTGTAACTTGTGCAGATCTCAAGTATGAACTTTATAGATCACAGTGTCATGTTGCAACGGTTGAAGGTTGGATGCTCATGGTAGATAATTCTACATGTTGAGAAAGAAAAGAATTCATCCTCTAGGCCTTGCCGTGAATTGAAGACGTCTTCCATGGTGCAGCCCCCCTGTATCTAGGACGCTGAGAGCTCCAGTGATTGATGGACCTCTTTCAGTAACTCTCCTGTGACAGGCACAGAGGCTGTCTCCAACATCTGGTATTCGTGAGTATTCATGCACGAGTACTTCCTCATTATGGAATTCCAGGGCAGATCTAATACCAGTTTTATTTTCAGTAATGGGATGTGGTATGTTGCTCAGGATGACCTCAAACTTCTGGGCTCAAGAGATCTTGTGCCTCTGCCCCATGAGCCATGGGGATTCTAAATGTGCCACCCAGACTGGCTTACAGATAAGGTAAAAAAACAAACAGTGTCGGGGCTGGAGAGATGGCCTAGCGGTTAAGAGCGCCGACCACTCTTACAGAGGACCCGGGTTCGATCCCCAGCACCCACATGGCGGCCAAGAACCATCGGTAACTCCAATTCCAGGAGAACTCCAGTTCCAGGGGAATCCGATACCCTCTTCTGACCTCCGCGGCATTGCACGACACAGGTGCACAAACTTGCATGCAGACAGTACATTCATACACATACAGAAATAAAGTTAATAAAAAAATTTTAAAAAAAACAAAACAAAACAAAAAAACCAAACAGTCTCATGATGACTGTTATTCTGGGTTGGTTTCACTGAGGGTCAATAACACATCTACTCTCAGCTTTGCCTGTACCTGCCATTGCAGAACACCCCCCCACACACACACACACACAAGGATCCTTGAAGCATCTCCCTGGCTTCTCTGTCTTCACAATGGTATAATGGAACCCCAAGGCATATTGAAATATCTACTGGCTCCTGTCTCTAGATGATTTCCTTCCCAGAGGTCTTCTAAGGCCCCCTGAACCCTAGACTCTGGACTCAAGTAGTCATGAGCTTCAGAGACACCCCAAACTTTGAGAATTCTGGAATAAGTAGGTTGTTATGACTCCACCTGTGGAGAGTAAAAGTCCAGTGGAGATTTTGAAGAGAGAAATAAAGGAAAATCTCAAGGGCAGGAGGCTGATGAGGATGGGAAGCCTGGAAAAGACCATTTGCAGTGGAGTCAGAGGTATTGTGGACTGTTGAAGTATCAAAACAAGAGAGCTCTGAGCTGGTGTATCAGTAAGTGTGACTGTAGTAACAAACATCCCCCGCAGGCTCAGTGCCTTCAGGAGCAAACTCATCTTTGTCACTGTGTTACAGGGTCTCCTGCTGTGGCAGTGCTTTCCACATCATCCCAGTTGGTTCCAAACCCATGAAGCAAAACAGCTGGAAATCAGAAAGAGAGGGAGGTGCTCCCATAACTCATCTTGGATAAACTTGACATGCCCATGGCTCACAATGGTTGAAGCCGCCTCATAGCTGGGCATAGTCACTAGACCAGGAATGTGTCACCCTTTAACAAGAAATTGGGAGCATGACTAATCATGATACTAATCCTAAAAGCAGGTGGCACATCCCTAATCCAGTGATCTACTTGGGGAAACCAGGGCACAGAGGAGGACGTGGTGGCAAACTAGCCAGCACCCGCACCAAAGCCCACCATCAATCCTGGTTCTTAATCCTGTTCAAGTTTCCCAAAGTATCTTCTTTTTAAAATTTATTTTTATGTATATGTGTTTTGCCTGCATGTATGTAAGTGCATCCATGTGTACGATGCCCACAGAAGCCAGAATAGGATGTCAGATCCCTCAAAACTGGAGTTACAGACAGTTGTTAGCTGCCATGTGAATGTTGGGAACCAAACCTAGGTCTTCTGCAAGAGTAGCCAGTGCTCCTAATGGCTGAGCCATCTATTCAGTCCCATCATCCCAAATACCTTCTAAGATGTTAACAGATGGGTGAGCAGGGAGGTTTTAATATAAGACTTACATCTCAGAGATTTTACTGTGTCACTGCAGCTTATGGCTTTCCAAGTTAAGAAGAGGACTCAATTTTTTTGACCCTAAGCCCCATAGACCCCAGTAGAGGATAGCTCCTGGGACCAGAATGCAGTAGAGGATAGCTCCCAGGACCAGAATGCAGTAGAGGATAGCTCCTGGGACCAGAATGCAGTAGAGGATAGCCCCCGGGACCAGAATGCAGTAGAGGATAGCTCCCGGGATCGGAATGCAGTAGAGGATAGCTCCCGGGACCAGAATACAGTAGAGGATAGCTCCCGGGACCAGAATGCAGTAGAGGATAGCTCCCGGGACCAGAATGCAGTAGAGGATAGCTCCCAGGACCAGAACACAGTTTGGGAACCAGAGCAGCATCACACCCAATAATCAAATGGGCTCTAATTTGCTCCCAGGAATGTGAACCTTGAATTTTATGTTGCTATAAGGAATGCTTTAAAATAACATGGTCTAAAAAAAGAAAATAACATGGTCTTACTATAAATTCTTCACAGCTCAGAAATAGATACAGCTTTCCCTCTTAGGACATTCTCATGACTGTGGAAGGCTATCATTAATTTTGATTATTTTTTCCACTTTCATTTCTTTTCAATTTTAGCCAAAAATGTAATAAATGTCATGCAACAGATCTTCATAAAGCCATTGGAGAATGAATCATGGGGTGTCTGGCAAATGTTTTTGCCTCTCTTGTACAATCACCTTTTTTTGTCTTTAATAAAATAAAACAAATATTACAGATCATTCCTCAACAATAAAAGTGTCTTAACAAAGGAAAGCTTGGACATTTGTGTATCCTGGCCACAGGGCATTTCACTCACAACGCATCGTAAGAAGCTAAGCAGGCTCTGGTTAGCTGTGAATCTGTTCTGGAAAAGGCTGCAGAAATTAGATCATCTCGACTCATTGAGGGTTTTTCCACGATGATTCCTTTGATCTGTAACATCTGTGAATGAAAATAAACTTTGTATGATTTTAGGTTTCCACCAAGCTTTAAAAAAGTGAGACCCTAGTCAAGGGATCAAAATACAACTGAATTCCAATCTCCCTTTAAAAGAATTCTCTGTCCAGCTAGAAGGAATGTAAAAGCTGGGGCTGGGGAGGCTGCTCCCTGCAGGTCTCCCAAGCAGGTGACTCTGTGGAGCTCAGGTCCAGGATGAGAGAGGCCTGAAGGCCTACTCACTCACACAGAGCCTCAGTCCAGCCACTGCAAGCCACAGAGCAGGCGGCGAGGGCTGACTGTATCCTGCGGAGGGGGCACAGATGGGATTGTTACAAAGTCATTCTTTATATGTAAGCAAAACGCAGCACTTCTGCGCTGGGATGCAGCTCTGAGGTAGAGTGTCTCTCTAGTATTCACCAGGTACTGGGTTCCACCCTGGCAGGGAGAGAGGGAAGAGAAGAGGGTAGAAGAGGAGAGAGGAAGGAAAAGAATGGGAAGAGAGGAGAGGAGAGAGGTAAAAAGGAAAGGAGAGGGAAGGAGGGGTTGGGATGTAACTCAGGTGACAGAGTGCTTGCCTAGCATGTATGAAGCCCTCAGTTCCGTCCCCAGCACAGCATAACTGTGTGTGATGGTCTTTAACCCCAGAAGCCAGGAGGTTATCTTTGTTCAAGGTTATCTTTATCCTTGATTACATGGTAAGTTGATGGTTAGCCTGGGCTACATGAGGTGGGGGGGGAGAGAGAAAGAGAGAGAGAGAGAGAGAGAGAGAGAGAGAGAGAGAGAGAGGAAAGTTACCTCTGTTTTCCACCTCTTGAGCACTAACATACATCATTTGGATCATAGGTATGAATTTGTGTGTGATTTCTGTTATTGTTCCAGAATGAAGTTGCCACTTTTCCTAACACCCTACATTAAATATAAGTCTTTTAGACTTTAGCTAGGTTCCTATAGCCCCAGCTGGCCTGGAACTCACTCTGTAGACCAGGATGGCCTTGAACTCACAGAGATCTGCCTGTCTCTGCCTCCTGAATCCTAGAATTAAAGGCGTGCACACCACACCTGGCTTAAAGATGGTTCTTAGCCACCATGTGGGTGCTGGGAATTGAACCCTGGTCCTCTGCAAAAGCAGTCAGTGCTCTTAACCACTGAGCCATCTCTCCAGCCCTGCTAGATTCCTATTTTGTCAGATCTCAAGCATCTTAAACTGTACCATCCAATCCTACTTCTATGGCAAGTCCAGAGACAGGAGGAAGACCAGATGGAGAAGAGGATTCAGCCAGTCCTCCAGCTCTGGGACCTACTGGGGAGGCAGCTAGGGTCTTCTTGCTTTGACATCCGCACCCCAACACCCCACAGTCCAGTGATCCAGAGCCTCTTATTGCTTTGTTCCATCCAGTACTGAACAGTGAGGCATTGGTTTGTGTAGAAAAAAAATAACATTTTAATGAGTGCCCTCCTCCTACACAGTGCCCTGAGCTTCATCTCACAGGATGCACTGCAGGACATGAGATTCCATCATATCGGGTGACCCCAAGAGCCACACACCCAGGCCACAGCTGTCCTGGCCGCTCCACTGCTTGTGTACTCTTGACACTGGACTGCTGGGCTCAGAACTCCAGGATGTATGGCTACTTGCCTTTTGTGAGACTGAAGGGAAGCTGACTGCAAGCCAGTGAACATTCCATGACTCTGTGGATGGGGCAGTGGACTGAAATGCATTCTGCAGTACTGTCACTGTTGCACCATCTGCTTTTGGTGGAAGCAGTCACCTCCCAAAGCAACCCCATCCTCCTCTGCACTGCCCCGTCTGCACAGCCTTTGTTTCTGCAGTGGCAAGGGGCTGCCGAGATCAAGCTGTGTGTGCTTGGTACATGTTTTTCTAACAAGGCAGTAGGAAAACATTTGCTACCTGAGGTGTTTCTGTAAGTCAGTGAAGCACACCGTCCAACATGTGGGTTGCATTACCCTCCACCTGGAGTCTGGCTTTCCACACACACTAGCTGGCCTTCTGCAACAGGGCAAACTTCACAGAAAAGGCAACTTACACTGGTTGGTGTAGAGTCAGCACAGCATCTGACATCCTATGTGCTTAAGAACAGGCTAGGTACAGTCACAAAGGACAGCAGTTACCCTTCCAGCAGCCACTTGGACCAGCCTGTGACTCAAGCTTTTGAAGCAATGATGTGTGATTTTTGAAGAACTGATCAACGCTTCAAAAGCTTTACACACACACACACACACACACAACACACGCACACACACAAGCATGCATGCATGCATGCACACACTCCTGAGGAATGCTTTGTGCCTCTCAGGACTTCCCTGCAATCTGCTAGCTGGTCCTGAATGGATTTCTGCAACATCATCCATGATGCTTGCTGTTGAAGTCTTTAGACCCTATTGATTTAGCTGTAGAAAAACTCCTCGCACCCTTTGACTTAACTAGGTCATTATGGCAGCCAGATGAAGAGGACTGGGATTATTCTGCACTGGGGCTGAAATGCTTATAAAGTCCAGGACTAGGATTGTTATCAAAGAGCCCAAAACAGGCTCCCAGGGAGGGCTGCTGGCTTAGACTGCAATGCTAGGTGGAATTCGTTTGAGATTACTGCTGAACCCCTGTCTTTTTAATAATGAATGTTAGCTACCCCCTGGCCTCAGGGAAGTTTAGAGCCAAATCCATTGCCAAGTCTCAGTGAGGGTCAGGCAGGACGATTGACTCTCCTGTGTTCAGTCTTGGTCTGTTTGGACTAACACTGGCATGCACATTAGGTTCATCTGCAGTGGCCTCCAGACCTTTTGGGGATGAAGTAACATATAAATGCATCATGCAGATATGGCTCACTCTATAAATAGGCTTTGTTCTTTTTTTGTTTTGGGGTTTTTTTTTTTTTTTTGAGACAGGGTCTCCCTGCAGCCCCAGCTGTCCTGGAATTCACTCTGTAGACCAGGCTGGCCTTGAACTCACAAAGATCCACCTGCCTCTGCCTCCCGAATGCTAGGATTAAAGGCATGCGCCACCATGCCCGGCTAAAATAGGCTTTGTTCTGTACACTTGCATGGACCCCAGCATCTGCAGATCTGGAGACACTCCCTACCCCAAGATACCAGTGAGTGTTCCCTTCAAATGACAGTCTCTAAGGCGTTTGTAAATCCTGAGATTTCTGGGCGGGTGGATCTGTGCCAACTTAAAAAATCTGGGCCTTGGGGGCTGGAGAGATGGCCTAGCGGTTAAGAGCGCGACCGCTCTTACAGAGGACCCGGGTTCAGATCCCCAGCACCCACATGGCGGCCGAGAACCATCTGAAACTCCAATTCCAGGAGAACTCCAGTTCCAGGGGAATCTGACACCCTCTTCTGACCTCCGCGGGATTGCACGACATGGGTGCACAAACTTGCATGCAGACAGTACATTCATACGCATACAGAAATAAATTAAAAAAAAATAAAAAAAAAAATAAAAAAAAAATCTGGGCCTCAGATTCTGTGGCTAGTGGGCAGGTACCAATTCTCTGGAAGATGGTGATGTCCCCACACAGACCTGGAGATGGTGGCAGAGGCTGCAGCACTTGCTGTAAGAAATATTTTCTGTAAACAAGTGACCTCACCCTCTTCTTCTCCTGGAATTTTTTTTTTTTTTTGGTGGTTTTGAGACAGGGTCTCCCTGTAGACCAGGCTGACCTTGAACACACAGAGATCTGCCTGCCTCTGCCTCCTGAGTGCTAGGATTAAAGGCGTGTGCCACCACACACAAACTATACACATTGCTCATGTGTACTGGATAGCTTTAGTGGTCAACTTGACACACCTGGGAAGAGGGAACCTCGATGAGGGAATTTCCTCTATCAGACTAGACTGTGGGCTTGTCTGTGAGGCATTTTCTTGACTGATGACTGATGTGGGAGGGCCCGGCCCACTGTGAGGGGTGCCACCCCTGGGCAGGTGGTCTTAGGTTGTATAGAAAGCAGGCCTGCCTGGTGCGGTGGCGCACGCCTTTAATCCTAGCACTTGGGGGGCAGAGGCAGGTGGATCTTTGTGAGTTCAAGGCCAGCCTGGTCTACAGAGTGAGTTCCAGGACAGCTGGGACTATACAGGGAGACCCTGTCTCAAAAAGACCAAAAAAATAAAGCAGGCCGAGCATGAGCCAGAGGGGACAGTCAGTAAGCAGCGTTCCTCCATAGTCTGTGCTCCAGGGCCCTGCCCTGAGCTCCTGCCCTGGCTTCCTCAAGGATGAATTGTGACTGGGACGGTAGGTGAAACAAAGCTTTCTTCCCCAAGTTGCTTTTTAGTCAGAGTGTCTTATCACAGCAGTAGAAAGCTAAGCAGGGCACAATGGCATGAGAGATGCATGAGAGAGAGGCAGGAAGAATGAGTGGTGTCCGGTGGGGAGGATGTGCTTGGCATTTAGCATAGTCCTGGGCTTAATACCTGACAAAGAGAAGGAGAGGGAGAGGAATAAAAAGGGGGAGAAAGGGGAAAGGCAGGGGGAAAGAAAGAGAAGAGAGGGAGGGAGGAAAGGAGAGAGAGAAAAAGAAGAATGAGGAAGGGAGAAAACAGGAAAAATAAAAAGAAGAGCAATTTTTAGACGATAAAGAGCTCACTAAAGCACAAGTCTTGCAAAAGATGATTAAAATATTGCATTTCCCTCATTCTTCTTTAATTGATTTTTTGCATTTTTAAAATTCTTTTCGAGACAGGGTCCCCCTGTAGCCCCAGCTGTCCTGGAACTCGCTATGTATACCAGGCTAGACTTGAACTCACAGAGACCCACCTGCTTCTGCCTCCCAAGTTCTGGGATTAAAGACATATGTAACTACACCTGGCACAATTTTCTTTTTTTTTTTCCTTTGGTCTTTTTGAGACAGGGTCCCCTGTAGCCCCAGCTGTCCTGGAACTTGCTCTGTAGACCAGGCTGGCCTTGAATTCACAAAGGCCTGCTTCTGCCTCCCAAGTGCTAGGATTAAAGGCGTGCACCATCACACCCGGCACAATTTTCATACAATATAGTTTGAAGGTACTTAGTTTGATGCCCTCCCCCATTCACACCTCCCTCTGCCCACTTTAATGTACTGTTTCATATATATGATACCGCCTATAGAGCCTGATTTGTGTCCCCAAATGTCTTTCAGTGTGTGTCCATGCGCTGAGTCCACCAAGAGCCCCATCCCTGAAGACACTCTCTTTCCTCCTCTCAGCAGCCATTAATTGCTGAAAGTTCCTTACATTGAGTTGGGGGTTCTTACCCACTTCCCCATGTCTACGCTGGGACTTTGTCTGGTCTGAGCTTTCGTAGGGCTTGTGCATGCTGTCACCACTGCTGTAGTTCACACGAGTAACTCCCCGGCAGTCTGGAAAACTCTGTGTCCTTGAGGCCACCCCCTCCTCGGGCTCTTACAATCTGCCTCCCTTTCCGTATGATCCCTGAGCCTTGGAGGCAGAGGTCTGATGTAGGTGCCCTGTTCAGGCATGAGCACTGCCAGCCTCTTGTTCTTTGCACATTGGCCAATCGCGGGTTTTGTGTTAAACACTATCTGCCAAATAAGGAAACCTCTCTGGTTGGAGATGAGAGATGCATTCATCCTCTGAATAGAAGTTGCATTAGAGTTAAATGTCTCAGAAACATGTATTCTCTGCACTTGACCAGTTCTGTAACTCTATACTAGTCTCCATTTGTTGCAAAAAGTATTTTCTTTGATGAGGAATGAAAGGAACACTTGTCTGTAAATATGAAGGTATATATTTGGAATAAAGTAAGAAATTATGTTGGTCTAGGGGTGTGGAAAAAGTGGGTTTTCTCTAGGTTCCCCCATTCTTCATGACCTCATCTAGCCTATTTGCAACCACGTGGACACAGGAGTTAGACATGCTAAAATTCATCCTACCCTAAGATTTCCCAGTTGAAGACAGGAAGCAGGCAGGACCACTGGGAGGATAAGGAGCCATCATCTTTGATACACTGCCATCAAAGTTTCTAACCTCTGCTCTGACCTCTGGCTCTGTGACACAAGCCACTGCTCTGCCCTCAGCTCCTCATCTTTGAAACTGGAGCTGCAAGCTGGATAGTTTCAGTGTTTCCTCTTCTAAAGCCCTTGCATCATCTGGAACTAGCTGTCTCTGAGATTGCCTGCATGCTTCCTTCATGGAATATTCTAAAGTACCCACCAGGGGGCGCATGATTCATTTCCATTGGTGGCCCCCGGGCTGGACAGACCTGGGGAGAGGTGAGAGGCCTCTAGGTTTTTTTAATCCAGTCTTAGAAGGATTCCAGATGTCCAAGGACTCAAAGACCCCTCTGGATCAGAGTAGAATTGTACCATCTCTGCTGCCAACCTGTTCTGCCCTTCCATCCACACTCTGAGCTCCTGGTCTGGGTAACCTGTATTTCTGGCATTTGGTGTTCTGTGGCCAACTGTTTGTCTGGAAAACCTCTGTAGAATATTTCCTTGTAGCTCCAGCTGGTAGACGATTGAGGTGGGAGAATCTCTGACCTTTGCCCTCCATCATTGGGTACGGAGAACTAGACAACAGGCTGAGTGGGTGCCAGGGCTCTGGAGGAATTCATCCAGAATTCCAACTACGAACTGCAAAGAGGGTTTCCAGTGCAGCTGTACATGGGCCAGAGCAAGAGGCCACTCACAAGCTGGTTTGCTCTGTGAGCCAAAGAAGCTTTTGTCCTTGACGGTCTTGAGGAGCATGTCAAAGCTTTAGAAAGAGAACTTCCTCCCTTGTACAGTGTGCTTGCTGTAAACTGTGTATCCGTCAAGAAGGGCTAAGGTCGGAGCCCCCAGCACCTGGGAAGGTGACTGCATTGGGAAAAGTACCCTGGCAGATGGGATTAGAAGGAGGTCACACTCAAGTAGCCAACCCAATAGGACTGGTGGCTTTTTTTTTCCAAGCCAATTTTTATTGAAGCTTTGTGCATTTCATACAAAATTTCCAATCAAATCTAGACTCATGCCCCCTTCCTCCCCCAGCACCAGAGCTCACACATTCTGCCAAACATGTCTTTCATTCTTTTCTCACTCTCTTAAAATTTTCGATGCAGAAGTTTACTGTTTCAAGCAGAGGTTCGCTGCTTCAATCAGTTCTTCAACCCAATCCTTCTACTGTTGTTGTTGTTGTTGTTGTTCTCTCCAATTTGCATCACTCCAAAATATGCATATATGCATGCCACATATATCACAGGTTTTAGCATCTTCAGCTTATGATTTTTTTCTTTATTAGGCTGAAAGATGTCATGTTTGAAGACTCCTCCTTGGCAAGCCCAAACCACCATCAATTCTGCCCTTGTGCTCCACACTGGGGTTTTCCCTTCCCATGGTCACCAAATGAGGTCCAATAAGCACCATGTCCTGTCTTGATCTTCCTGTACTGGGCTCCATGATACAGCCTGGGTAGTCCAACAATGGCAGTCTATACTCTGAAGAGGCTGAAATCTCAGTAGTAGCTCAGTCCACAAGTTGGATTCTCAGTAGCCCCATCTGGCACTGAAGGTTTGGAGGATTCTTGGAGAGACATGAGTCTTCAGTCCATATTGGAAGGCTGAAAATCTGTGTCTCATGTCTTAGAAGGATGGAAAAGGCAATGGCAGCCTCAGGGTAGCTGCACTTGCCAGTAAGACAGGCAAAACAACTGTGCTTTTTTTAAACTTGTCTTTTTACTAAGATCTCAAGTTTTATACCCGAAGTACAATTTCTTAGACCTTACTAATTATTTCTGATTATACTTTCCTTTTGGATGTTTAAGGCCACACAGCCCAGATTAACCAAGGTTTTCGTTTTCTCAAAGTCAGCTGAGGATCTGGTCCTCAGGGGTCACTCAGGTTTTGGAGGTGGGGAGGGAGCTCCTGGCTCATTTTGGCTTTTCATTTACCAGTTCCATCCACTTAAGGACAAAGTCAGGTCTTGCTAGACCAGGCTTCCCTTTTTGAAGCATGAGCAGACTTTCCTCTATATTGACTGGACACTGGCTGAAGTCCCATTAGTGGATCTCCAAGACCTCCCTACACAGGAAGACTGGTGACTCACATTTGCAGGACATTTCAAGAGATG